>VXAV01010419.1:993168-1004341 GCA_013399715.1 Alectura lathami
AGAAGAAAGAAAGAGAGGGAGAGAAAGAGAGGAAGGAAGAAAAAAAAAAAGTCATAACAAACATTTAGCTCCTCTAATTAGCTCCTCTAATTATAGATAAATTCACTTAAGCACTGGTCCCTTATTTATATTGCGGAGGGACTCATACCTCTTTGAAAAACAGCTTGATAAAAAGTTAAATACAATTCTAAAAGGCAACCCTCTCTGAAAGACTTCCAAAATTTTCTTATAGATATCACCTTTCCTGAAAATTTCACTGTATCTTTTCATAGACTGATGGATTTGCAAACTAGGGGAATGCTGATCAAGCGGTTGGGCAGCTATTTAGTGCCAGTGCCTAGTGCCATAGTATATGCCAAGTGTTGCCACATAGTAATCGTGGCACATTGTGTGCCTGTATATAGGCACATACAGTAGAATATAAAAACATAAGTGCAAGTACAGACACAACTCTTGCAGTAGGTAACTGTCTTTCTTATAAGACTATTGCTATGATTGTTCTAATTAAGGATAAGAATAACATTGCACATTCAGTGATTATAGTCAATAATTCTTAGTATTTAGTGAAGTTTCAGATTTCTGCCTTTATATACCATCTAAACCAAAAGGCTGTAACAGAACTAGCCGCAATTTTTCCCTTTACAGACTTGAAAAGGTTTCTACCTAAGTACATTTCATAGATATTTGCAAAAATCAGTGCAGACTGTTGTTATGTACAGTGTATACGTAAGGTGGCACAGCCCAAAGCTTGGCTCTGTACTCACCATCTTGCCTCAGCAACATTGCTCTTTAGAAGACCAACACATTTGGGCTCACTGTTCTTACTGATTAGCAAAATGAGTTTATACATATATATATTCCCTTAGATTCCTCTGTTGTTTGTCTGATAGATGTTGATACTCTTAAACTCTCAGGCCTTGAAGCAGCAAACGTACCCCTATGAACGCAATTACCTGAGGCGAAACAAACTGGACCACTTACTGAGAAGAATATTCACGTACTTAAAAACATGATGAATGTTTCAGCTGTTGATTTCAGCTAAAGAGAATTGAATCAATTTTACGCAAAGAAACTTGTGTAACATCTTCAGTGCCCAAAATATGCTTGAGGAAACACTTGATAACGTATTTCATTTTTCCCTACAGTTTTGCTGACTGGTTGTTGTAGGACTGAAAGCCAGACATCATATTGTAGTTTCAAATTCTCCTTCATAAAGGCAAAATAAATAGCTGATTACTTTATAAACAGGTATGAACAATTATGTTGGCCTCTTTGGAAGCCATGGGTTTTAAAATTTTCCTATGTGACCTGAGAGAAAGCACAGCTTCTCTGAAATACTGAACAAAAGGCTGACTTTATTTTTTGCACAACACTGCCTTAGCCAGCGACATGCAAACTGGATATGAATTCATTTCAAATTCTGCTGCAAGACTGGTTAAAACTTTTCAGTCAGAGGAAGACTGATGACGAGTAAGCCAGAATTTACTGCAAAGAGAAAAACCAAAAGAAAAATTAGAATAGAATGGATCAAAATGTAGCTGAATTTGTACAGAGGCATAAAGGACCATTTTATTACTAAATAATATTATTTATTGCATGGAGGATCATCCCATATCAAGGGAAACATGATATCCGTAACAGTGTAGATTTCTAAGTAAATACAGAAAGACTTGCACTGTGATGGATCAGTAAAATTAAGCCAAAAATATTACAAAATGTCTGAATATTCCCAAAGGCCTGAAATGCAAGAACTGCAAAATCAACAACCTAGTGTAAGATAAATCAGCTAAATTAATTTGGGACACATTATCTGCATGTATCTGCACTCACTGCAGTAGGAATGGCATAGAGCCTATCTGACTGCAGTCACTCCTAACACCTGCTTTTGCTAGAGAGATGGGGTAAAGCAGTAATGTTGAGGTCTCATCCTGCCTTAAATGCCCTAAATGTTGTCAAAAAGTTTGTTTCGCCTTTATCAGACACCAAATCAGTATGCTGCCCAGTGGCCAGGGTTACATTTGTATTGTTTGTGCCCTGATAAGAACTTACTGTTCATGTTTGATTGAAAAATCAAAATATCTGGTTTGTTTCAAAATCCACTGAGAAATCTTGCTTTATAATGAATATAATGTCAAAAAATGTCACTTACAAGTTGGCTTCCTCTCTAGAAGATTTTTTTGAACAAGCTGTGGTTGTTGCACTGCAGTTCAGTAGTTCACTGCTATCTACAGTAGCACTTTATAACTCCCCTTTGAGGAGGCTGGAGTCCCACAGGGAACTATTCTTTTTTCCAGTATATTTGACATGTTCAGCTGTTAGTGCTCATTATGGTCATTATGAGCTATTACTGCTCATTATGCTGTTAGGCAGATGACACCTAGATTTACTGAGCTAATGGTGATGGGGCTGGGAGAACCTTTCTTTTTAGATACATGAGTGATCAAAAAGGAGAGCTCCAAAATCTTTGAGGTGAGAGGAAGAAAAAGAGGTATTGAAAGAAATGTTACACTTTTAAACTCAAAACAGTGATACTAAATCATGCATGCCATTTGGCACTATCTGTACCCACGCCAGTTACTTGCATCTGCCTCTGATTTTTCTCCCTGCTAAGCTCTAGAAACCATATAACTCAACTACTGGAAACAACAATGAATCTTAGCTAATTAGAAGTGTAATCCAGATATTACCATTCTATTTTCTCTGTGCCATCCTTCATGCAATGACACATTTCACTTCAGTAACTTTTATTACTGATACAATTTCAGATAGCCTTAGGCATTACAATTTAATTATTCTCTACAACAAAAATAGAAATATTGGTATAGGGAGTTTCTGAAAATAATATTGAGAGCTTTGCAGCAACAGGCCTGTCTGCAAAAAAAAAAAAAAAAAAAAAAAAAAAAAAAAAACCTATTACATATTTGCTCTTTCCATTTCCTATTAATACCAACCATATATAAATGTATAGTTTGAAAACATTTACCAGAAAGAATAACAAAGACTGTTTGTCCCATAAAAACATGCAACACAGTGCCTGACCAATTAAATTGTTTAAATAACAGTTACCACCGTAGTCTTTTTTGTTTTTTCAAACATCATTATTTTCTTTTTAAAGACTTAGTTGCATTATTCTGGGGAAAGAACACGAGACTGGCAAGGATATTTGCTTTTATTTCACTTAAGCTTTTTATGTAAAGGACAAGAGATTAAACACAACTTTCTGAAAAATAGATGGATTATAATGCTAAACTTCTGGTTTCTCTTGTACTAGTACTCCAAATGTNAAAGTGCCTGGTATAAGCTGGAGGATCAAGGGAAAGGAAATGCCATGCTACCTGCTATTTGGTGTAGAACAAGAAAGAAGCAAGTAATAATCTTTCCCCTCATGGTTTCCACTCAGCTGCATACAGGCAGGCAGCGAAGCCAATGTTCACTGGCTAAGAAACAAAACAAATGAAATCACAATGAAAATGTAGAAGATATGTTATATTAATTTGCTTATTGCATCCCAGAACCAAATATTTCAGCAGCAGGTAGCTACAGTACAGGAAGTCTCAGAACCAAAAGCCCAATCTCTCTCTTTAACGAACGACATGAGAAACTCATTGATCAGGTGGATAAATAATATGCAGGGGCACTAGCAAAATCTAAAGATAGTTTTAACAATATTGATATTTCCAGTATTGTCTCTTCAGCTGAGAAACAATTGTAAAGGGCCCTGAAAGATTGCTTTTTACCATACATCCAGCCAAACCGGCTCATCACAACATTGTGATACCACACCAGCCCAAAGCCACAGCGCGTCAGCTCTTTCCTGCTACCAAAACTTCAGTGGTGGCAATCACTAGAGAAAAATTACAGAATAAAAATGCATGTCCTTCATGCTCTAAAATACTGAAATGAAATCAACTTCAGGCAGATACATCCTGATAAGAGCAATGCAACATTTAAATAAATAAATATTCTGACTTGATTTCCTAATTTTGGCTAAAGGAGTCTTCTGCGTAGGTTTTTTTGCTCTTGATCGAGCATTGTCTCATGGTCTCCTGCACCAATAATTACAATCTAGTTCTTTCCTTATGATCAAGACACTGTTTTCCAAGAATTATATTACCAGATGTCACGTATGCAATGGACACTTACATCGCATTACAATTTTATCTAATGGAAATAAAAGAAGCATCTTGGCTAGTTAACACACAAACTACAATTTCATTCCTGGTTTCAAGTGATTTCATACATTATTATGGTGTTTTCAAGATTATCATTACTGAGTACTTGATGTAAATCCACTTCTATAGCGTTATGTGTTAATTATCATGACACTTTAAAGAAAACATTTAATAAACACCTGTTTAAAGTTGCTTTAAATTACACAAAATGGTAAAACACCTAGATTTTCCCTTTTCTTCCTTTGGTTTGCCACAAGAAAATTTCCTTTCTTGGCATAAAAAAATAGAATTGTGAACTGTATACTGCACCAAGCAACAGATTGTTTGTTGTGCTGAGTGTTAGTACTGACCCAGGTAGCAGTGTTTTACAGTTGAAGACCAAAGTGCAGCTTACCCACCAAAATCACATTCAAGCCTTTGTTTATTACTCTCTTAACCTTTAATCTGCACTCCATGTGCTTCACACAGCAATAAAAAATACAAAACCAAAACAAGTTCAAAAACCCTGTAGTGGCGAGTGATCTTTATTTCTTGACTTACCTCAGTATTAACAAGTTTTTGCTTTTTCATGAAACTCGTCGATCACTAAAATTATTGTTACATTTGTTCTGAAAAATGACTTAGTATATGGAATTTTTATTGTGTTTTCAAGAGAAAAAAATATTTGACTAATCTGTTTCTTATTTGTGTTAAAGACTCGGTATTAACAAACAATTTAATGAAATAATGAAGTTTAACACTAGTATTGCTTTTTCTCTCATATTCTTTTAAAATTAACATTATTGTAGGACGATTTTTTAAGGAAATGCAGCAAAAATTATCAGATATATGTAAAAACTCTTGAGGGAAAGGAAAACAAAACCATTTCTCAGTTGTATTCTTAATGAGGAATCCCCAAGATGTCTTTAAAGCAGTCTTCTGTATTCTGCAAGTTGTTAAGCGCAGGATTTTTAACTTGATTCTTGCAACTGCTTCATCCCAAAGCATTTCAGTACTTGCACTTACTGAGAAGCTGCTATTAAAAGCACCTTCAATCTGCTTTATACATGTCAGTTGCAGAAAGCTATTAGCAGTAATTGGCAATTTATATATTTTCCTTTTGCTGCTTTTAATGTATGATCATCTTCCAAAAAAGTAAGGTTTTAGAATTTTGCTAATGTACCCTAAGCGATGTGTTCACCCATGGCATAGGCAGTTTTTAGTTAAGAAATTCGTCCTCATCAACATGTGATTTTTCAATATGTGCCAAGAGATGTGAAAAAATAGGTGCTTGGGAATTGTGAAATTTTGTGGAAAAGGAACAGTGAGATGCATGAGAAACAGGAAACATCTTGGCAAGACTAAAACAAAGGAAAAAAAAAAGAATGCCACATAGGTCAGTGGTTGATAGACTGAACCTACGTAACTGGATTCCTTCCTAAGAGGAAAAGGAGGTGGAGAAGGGAGAGAAAAAGTAGTCTTCCACTTGCTCGTAACTTGAGGGCAATCTTTAGGACTCAAAAGCAAGAGCTCCTTTCCAGAAAGCTCAAATTCCAATAGAAAAAGCCATCGTAAGTTAAAGTAGATGATCTATAGGTTAAAGTAGTGCGGTTATCATTTGGCAGAAGGGTATCAGGGCTTGCTGACTCACAAAGGAAGATCCATGCCCTTCGAGCAGAAGCTGGAGGCCAGAGGTGATACTGTAGGATAATCTTCCATGCTATTAGACACCTGTGTGGGCAACATAATCATCCCATCCGATACAGCACCTCCGTAAGGAAGAGAACTAACTTTTATGGATTGAACTTTAACTTATGAGACAGCTCTACCAGTTCAGAAGTACCAACAGATGTCTGTCTGCATACGTAGGTATCTTTTGTTAATACTCTTAGTAAATTCACTTCAGGGAAGGAAAAAAAAAAAAAGGATTTTTTTCCAAAGACAGTGCCAATCGTTTTAATTTCCTGCAAAGACACCTAGTTTTGGAAAAATCTTCCTCATTCTGTATAATCTTAAACTGAAACTAGTGAAAATCAAACCCTTTCATATGCTTGTTTTCATGTCTTTTGGCTTCCTGCATATCGCTTACTTGGCAGCGGGAAGTTCAGAACCAAGTTCTGAACATGTTTTAGCTGGGTTCTGCAACTTTGCAGGATGACTTTAACAGCAAGTAACTACTAGTGGACATTGATTATCACACGTAATTTTGTTTCTTTCAGAGTGGGATTGATCATCTTTACCCAACCGGTACAGATCTCCAGGGAGGATATGCTGAGGAACTACATGGAATGTGATGAAAGATGCTTTTAAAGGACTCAATGTTTTGGTACCAAAAGACTGACAGCACTTGTGTAAATGAAAATGCATGTCTCACAACAAAATCTCTCCTCTGTATCACCAGGGAAAGAAATTTTGTTTGTGTATTTCTAATAATCCAAATCCAGTATTCAAACATTAATGGGAAATAAACCTACTTAGCCCCATTCTTCCATTTTTTTTTTTTTTTTTTCTTTTGAATGTTAGAAGAGAATAGAGAGAGAGAATAGAAAGCAGAGATAGACTCACATAGTGCTGGTGCAATGTTAAATACCTGTCCAGAGTCATACTGGAACAATGTAGAGTTGAATGCTGGTGGGCTACGAAAGTTCTTACAACAACAGGAATGACAAGGAAAACCAAGCACATTGCCCCACTTTTCCTGGGGGCTTCAGAGATCAGAACAAGAACCTCCGCCTCCTTCACAGACGCTCAACAAGTGGCTCTCCTACAGATACAGCGTGTCACTGCTGCTCTGGCACAGCACACCTGGTATTTTCTGTTTGTGGCTGCTCCTAGTAAGAATAGACAAGGTTCTAACAAAGTTGAGGATCTCCTAATGACAGCTGCTTGTGCCAGTTTTGCAAGAGGTCTTTTTCTGTGGTAACCTGGACTGGAAGTGGTCACAAGACAACATTTTCTATGGGAAGAGGGTTTTTTTTTTTCTCTTTCCTAAAGATATCCAGACTATTTCTGACCCTCTGTTACATGGCTATAGTGTACCACAGATGCAATGCTATTTTTTTCATTTCTGTATGTCTTAAGAAAAAAAATATTTATATTGAGCTTTTATTATGGTATTGTCGGTTCCACTACACTTACTGAATATACTCTGTGAATTTGTTTACCCACAGTACTCTCAAAAGGAACTTAACAAAAATATCTGCTGCCATGTCTGAATTTGAACCAAATATCAAAACGCTACCTCTGACATATTTTAAAAAGGAAATCATCTAAAAACTACATGGAAGTTTCAAAGGATAAAAAAATTACGTGCATATAGAGATGAAAAAAAAAAAAAATTAGCATTATTTTAAAGCTATTTTTAAATGCAGCCTTAAATATCAAGTTCTGATTGTTATTTCCATAACATTCAGCTTAGAGACAACTGCAAAGACAGAATTTAGTCACCAGTTCAGATACTGAATTTTGCAATTGCTGGAAAATGCACGTAGAATCTTGTCTAACATTTATAAAACACATTTTCAGCAGCAGAAAACTCATATTAGAAAAGACATATTAGCAAGGTTAATACAGGTGAGTTCTTTCTCTTTCCTTTTCTTTTGAGAAGAAAAATATGAAATAGTGAGTACTTTTCCATTCATATTCTCTTTTTAATATTAAGAAGTTAATGAGAAACTAAACCGAGCAATGTGCATTCACACAGCTATTCATTATGACAACAGAAGAAACTCAGTGATGAAATAGTTTGTAAGCTTTGAACACACAGGATGTGCAAGCCTATGAACTGTTAAAAGACAAAATTTTAAATTAGCAGAAAGCAGTGGTGAAAAGAATGCTAATATTCTTTTTAATGTGAAATTATGAACATTTCCCTTTCAGTCTCCCATAAATTAGCCTTCCTAGTTAAGGTCTATATAAAAGGGAAAGCAAAATATTTAGAGACTTTTTTTCTGAAGAGGCATGTAATAATAAAGTGAGTCATTATAATAGCATTAGGATGCTCAGGAGTGTATTTTACAGGGTCATTAATATGGTTCATGGGCAGCTGAGAGCACATGGCCTTTGGCCTCATGCCTCACAACACACATGGGGCATACATTAATGGCTCTGTAAAGCACACCCTATTGTGTCTCAGTGCTTTAATAAAGCCTTGCAGATGAAATGCAAAACCATTTTCAGTTGAGCCAGAGCACTTTGCTGAAGTTGAAAGGGAAATTACAGCCACAGAAGCAAATTAACCAATGTGCAATACATTATACTGGCAAGTAGAGATGGAAACAAACTTTTGGGGGAAGAAATTACTTTACCCATATGTTTCTTGTTGAAATCAGTAAAACGATACCAATAAGTGCTTACCAACTTCATGGAACATTAGAACCTAAATAAGGAAAATGGGTTAGGGAGATGTCCGCCTTCTCTTTTGGAAATTACTTGGATCTATATGATACTACGCCTCCTCTATTTTGTACTTCTGTACTAAACACTTCATTATTGCTTAATGAAAAACAAAGGAATCTAAAAATTTTTACTGTATATGTGTGGCAACATAAAATCACTCAGCCAGAACCCTGGTGAGAAGTGTTGAGAAGATGAACACATTATAATGAATGTGGGAGATTTCACAAAATCAAACATTCAACAACTGACACAGCAAAAAATCATTTTTAAAATCAGTAGAATTCTTGAAACTGCAGTGAATTTCTCAGAAAAAGACTGCTCACCATTTTTTGTTCTATTACGTTAGAATCTTGGCACCTAAAATGTGAAATATTACTGAAGAATAATGAAAAACCTCAACTTCACCCTTTGTCTTGCTTCTCATTTTGAGCAATGGTAAACTCCCTGAAACACGGAGAAGACATAACTAAGACATATGTCATCTTACTTTTTAAAAAAATGCTTGGTTTGCAGCATGTACAACACAGGAGATACTCAAAATATTTCCATAAAGACGTTAGTATCTACTTCTTATACTTGGTAGAAGGCAATTTTCATACTTTGCGTAATAAGGGATGTTAACCAACATACATCATTTACGCTGGCCTTTTGTAGGACTTCATCTAGCAGTTTGCCATGTAATGTATGTGTTCAAGTGCAACTTTTACCAAATAATGTCTGTTTTTCAGTATATCATGGAATGTAAGAAATCAGCATATCAAACAACACAGTCTTCTACATATTCCTGTTGGAAATTAAAGGAAATGGCTGTATTTTAATGTGCGTTCTTCTGTTAGCTAAGGTAGTTATTTGCGTATAGTTCACCATTTAAGTTGAAGAAAAAAATTTAGGACCTTTACTGCTGCCAGGAGTTTTGGGTCTTCTAAATCTATTGTTCACATTATAATTTTGAACCATTAAAAAGTTATGTTACAACCTTAAAATACAGATCTCGTTCAACTGATTCAAAAACACCATGAGGTATTACATCAAAGAAGTATCAGATCAGTATTTGAGCTAGAAGCTCCATATGTAAACTTCAGTGCACATGAAGAAAACATTAAATTTGAGCAATAATATGCATTTGAAAATGCTGAAAAATGAGAAAAACATTTCCAATCAAAGTCCTTGTCAAGTTATCTATTGCTTCCAAGGCCCAACAGCATACAGAATTGCTTCATTTAAACTTCAGAAAACTTGTGACTATTTTAATATACCTAACAAAACACAGTGAATTGGGAGTTCAGAAGTATGCTATCCAGACGTCCTGCTACTTCCATAAGAAGTGCCAAATACTAGCTAACAATTTTCTTCTTTCTGGGTGTGAATCAGAGGTCAGGGAAGATACGGTGTAAAAATGAAGAGCACCTGGTCGACAGAGATGGGGCACAGATATAAACTAGGTGCTGGGCTGTAGCATATTTCTTAATTAACAATTTCCTAATCTTTCTGCCTCAATGGAAAATCACAATATTGGAAATTCAGAGGATTATTTAAGTGTTGGAATGCTCTGTGGTGAGATCAGGTGGCACAGAAGTCCTAACTTATTCCCACATCTTGGCTTGCAGGTCCTTTTCTGGGAAGTATGGCATCCTGGCAAAAGCAGAACAGACTAAATTCTGTTTGCTTGCAAGGACAGGGCCAACTCTGGAGGCCTGACAGGTCTCGCATCACAACCAAAGGCCTAGGACGTTGTACAGTGTATAACGCAGGTTATTTTGAATACAGAAAACATTTGTAATATTGTAGATTAGAGGTTTTGCACAGGTATCAATGATAGTATAATTTTGTCAATTATTATTTAGAGAAAAGTGAAGGTAGCTGCACATAGCTCGATGAGGAGAATTATAAATACCTTCACGTAGGATAATAGGGTCAAAGATTTTGATTTTTCTGAGGCAGTAAGATGTCTACTTTGTCTTCAGTGAACACTTACTCTTTCTTATTTTCCAAACATGATCAAGTTGAAGTTTATTATGAGCTCAAAGATTAATCTGGTATTTGGAAAAATTGGAATATTTCTATTATATGAATTAATATTGATCAAAGGAACTTTTCCTACCAAAAGGCAATTTCTCTTTACAGAAATGACACAAACTGCACTTATGCCAAAATGAAAAGTTTTTAAGTTTGCTATTTGTTATTTGGTATTTTCCTGTTTACCAAAACAGAAGTCTAGTGACAAACATTAGAATAAACCTGTTACTTCAAGGGTACCTGCACCAAGACAGAAACCTATTCAATGGCAAACAAAATGATGTCTTTGTGCCCTGAAAAATAAAGAAGCGAGTACGTATCCATATATCTAAGCAGATGGGTAATCTCAATTTGTTGTGCTGGAAAAAGCACAAATAGAAAAGAAATGGTTCATTTCAAAAGTGCACTATATATTCAGGGTTCCCATTTCATAAATATCTTGCACACTGTGCACTGCAGTTGACCCTTTAAATGTATCTAGTCAATAACCTATTGTTTACTGCAAGTCCATTTTGTCATTTTGATGGTACAGCTTCAAGTGTGGCAATCTTTCTTTCTCTGCTTCACTGCATACATGACTCCCTTTGGCTGGTACTAGCTCAAAAAAA
>VXAV01010419.1:1019487-1030803 GCA_013399715.1 Alectura lathami
CTTAAGAAACACTTTCTAAGTTTTCTGTATTTTTCCTCTTATGAACACAATATTTGATATGTTTATCAAACTGATATCAGTCAGTGAAAAAAGAAACATCTTTTTACTTGGTGAAATACATAGGGTTAGAAAACATGCAAAAAGGTGTACAGAGAAATTTTAAAAGTGTTAGTTCAAATAGTATGGACAAAATTGAGTCAAAAGGTGGAATGCAACATATCAAAAGTCCATTTCAAGAAAATAAAAAACCCTCTGCTTTATATATTGTTACTGTTTTGTATCAAGAGGTAGAACTTAACAACATTTTCTTTTAAAAAATTAAAAATATATATGTATAACAACAAGCAAGAAGACAAAACACATCAAAAATGGGAATAAAAAAAAACTCTTCAAAAGAAGACAAGAAGTCAAAAAAAGAGGGGAGAAAAAAGATTTTCAGGGATCCTTGTCATGCAAATCAGTTTGGCGGCAAAAAAATACCTTCATCTTCAGCACCGTCATTATCACCTAAATCATCTGTCTGTTTCTTTGTAAGGGGACCTAGGATTGAGAATGAAGAAAATGGAGGAAAAAAGACAATTCAAGAATATACAAGACTGAGGAAAAAACAGTGAATATTAAATTCCCATGGACGTTTCAAGAAAAACATTTGCAAGGAGGGAAATCTTAGTTTATTCCAACAAATTTTTCATTAAGTTTTTAAACATTACAGCAAAACCTTCCCTAGAGGGTATGGCTATTAGAAACAACTAGCACAAGAATCAAAGAGTGCCCAGTGCTTCATTGTTGTGAAAGGAAAAACTCAAAGCTTGTTTACTAAAAGCATACCCACTATAATCAACTGCATTTAATTTTTCATTAGGAATAATGGAGACAAATGCCAAATTATCTTTCATTTGATACAATTAGGTAATACATGTCTACATTTGGTTAAAACAAAACTTTCAGTGAAATGCTAATTCACATTTTTAAGTTCAACCATTTAAGCTCATGCTTTACAAAGATAAGCATGGGTTTAGCTTAGTGGGAGGTTTTTGGTTTTGTTTTTTGACACACTCATTACATTCTCTTTTAAATAGAACCATAATTTCCCTTGAAACCTTTGACTACCTGCTGAGATATTTGTAAGGAAATATGAAAATCCATACGTAGAAACAAGTGTGAAATCCTAGACCCACTGAAAACAATGCTTTTTGCCATTGATTTCAATGGGGCCAGGGTTTCTCCCACATTAGACAGAAGTTACATTGAATACGGAATTGCAGTTTCAGCTTAGGCAGGATGCACAATATCATTTCTTATTTCCATAAATAGACTGCAAGACCATTTTTTCATGCCCAGCTCTATATCATTAACAAGTATTAATAAATCCATCACAATTTCCAGTGGGAAAAATGCCCACTCCTTTACTGAGTAATAAAACATACACCAGAAGGAAAGTCAAAGGCCATTTTGAAAATATTTCCACGTCATATTTTACACACTTACGCACAAACAAAAGACAGTTGGAACTCAGCATTATCTTTCCTTTTTTTTTTCAGAGCTCTCTCATTTCCTTGACATTCTGTAATTTGCATGCAAAAAAGCAATCAGTACAAACACAGGACTAAGAAAAAAAAAAAGAAAAAGCCAGCCAAGCACAGAGCCGAAAACAAGAACTCTCTCATGCATAAGATAGCAATAGACAAGAACACCAACAAAAAACAAAAGATGAACGGCATGTGTTGATATTTGCAGTAGATGTAGGCAAGAGACATGCATTAAGTCTGAGCACCATGGAGCATTAAAACATTTGCATTGAAAAATGTCTTATTTTACAGGATATTGGTCATTCAGCACTAGACTTGTAGTTCCTAGGCAAAACACTACGTATTTGAGTGATGCATTTAACAAAAATTCAGAAATGTTTGTACCCGGTGCATGGATTTGAGGAACAGAAACAACCCATGAAGTACCATGAGATTTTAACTGTGAATCTAAGAGCTAGACCATATGATTGAAAGCCAAAGCTCAATACCTTAATTACTGCATCAGGCAGGAGTATAATTTTGAACTCATTCTAAATACAGAACACTAGGATTATACATCATAAATTAAACAAGCATTTTTATAGTCACAACTGCAACGATCATTGTGTTCAATACAGAAGCTTAGTGAACGCCGTAGCTTTTCCTAGCAGAAGCCCCGAGTGTAATCTGTACAATATATGGCATCTAGATACCACGACCCTATCTCAATACACACATTCAAATGACTTGTTGCCCATCATTCTCATACCACAGCAGCTTACTCTGAAAGAATAAAACCACAGAAGTAGAAAATATATGCAAAGAATAACAATAATTTCATGGTGGGTTTTCAGCACAGTGTGCAGGAAGAATGAACTTAGAACTCTTAGAGCTATGCATTTAATAGCAATGGAGAGCCAGGCACAGCCACAGATATAAGTACATATAAACCACTAAAATTGTGTATATCTTAATTTTTTAACAGTCACAAGGAAGGAACAAAGTATCTGAAAAGGCAAACAGCATACATTTCTCCAAATAACTGGCACAGAGAGGGGCAATTTCTTTTCTGGATGAAACCAAGGCAGTAAATATTACTTTTTTTTTTTTTTTAAATAATATCTGGTCTTTATGGTTCCAGATGTCAACAGCAGTTACAAAGAGCAGTAGATATCTCAACACAAGGATCGGTCTTATACTGTCTATGATTGTACAGTACAGTGAAACTTTATTAGGGCTAGCAACTGAAAATAACCTGGGTGATTTCAGTATTTATACAGTTGTGAGTTCCTCTGACAGGCATAAAATCAAGCCATCATGCTGCAATACACACCTTACCCAGATTCCTCTTCCAAAGGGACCACCTGAGCTATTTTTAAGATTTCAGAGATTAAACATGCTTTCTTATCTCTCTCCCCCTGCCTCACAAAACACGGCTCAGCTTGCCACATCCCCCTAGGCAGGAAGACACCCCTAGAAGGAGGGGAGTGGCAGAGCCACCAGGCACCACTGATGGCATTAAGAGAGAAGAATTTCTGCCCTGGCTTCTCTCCAGTCTGCAAATATTGTAGATCGTACTCACTCCACTTCAGCATCAGTTAAGCTTAGAACTACAGAACAAAATGCATTTGACTTTCAGCTTCCTGGAATTAATGTCAGAGGACCAGAAACACACACAGTCAAGACCTTGTGCAACAGGCACATAACTATTTACCTGTTATACACACTTCACATATACATACAGGTATGCTGTCAAACTTAATTTATATTTGTATTTTGCTCTGCAACCCCTAGAAGAAACACGAGCTCCAGACCCACTGTGCACATGGCTAAGAGCACCCAGCAACACAGCAGTGTAACCCCGAGTCCTCAGAGGAAGCAGAGCTCCAAGTTCAGCTCTTGATGGTCTGTGTTGCCTGTTTAATTCTATTTTTCTGATATCAGAAAACGATAAAGTTCTAGATCACACTTCTACCTGTTTCAGCAAGTATTGCAGTTCTAAAATCAGTGAACAATTGGTTTTGATTCTGATTCTCCAGATAACGAACTGCATTGACTGAGAGCATGATCACACAGACTGGTGAACACTGAGGTCTCAAGTTCTTACAGAGGAAAGCATGCTGAAATCACCACCACGTAAGTAAAATAAAAATATAACATCAATAGCCATTTTAATTTAAAAAGAAAGTTTGATTTCTTAAGTTAAATGTGTCCCTCAACTGAATTTATGTCTTTAGCCCTGTTGCTCTATTCAGTACACGATTCTTTAGGGTTTTTCCATCCTTGTAATATTATTTTCAGGTGCCATAAACTAATTTTAAAAGATGGACACAAAGACATGAAGGACTAGGAACCAAACTCAAGTGAGAGATGTCCCTGCCCATGGGAACTGGTACTAGATGATCTTTAAAGGCCCCTTCCAACCCAAACCATTCCATGACTATGATTCAAACAAACTAAAATATCAACATACATTTTAAAGAATTATGATTACCAAAAGCCTTATGTCCACAATTTCATTTTTTTTTTCCCCATTGTAGCTTCTCTTCACCTATCACTCAGGCTCGCATCCGTTAGGAAAAGTTTGTTTGTCAGCGTTTAAGACAGACATGAACCTTCAAACAGATTTGTTGCCTTATTGTACTGGCCTAAATTTTAGCTAAAGTAAGCAGGTACCATAAATAATGCAGAAAAGGATTCTAAAGACTAAAACAGTAATGCAGAGAAGAATCACCTATGAAGAGGCTTTATAAGGCTTAGCTTTATTGAGTCTTGTGTTGCTGCATGCCTTCAACTCTCATTAACACTAACGGGAAAGTAGACACCTGTGTCAGTTGAAAAGGGGAAAAAAAATGGAATTGCTGCATTTTATATCCTTAAGGCAATGAATAGTCTTGGTAAAAAGGCTAAAGGAATGCTATGTACAGGAGGACCTAACAAAGTCTTCACTCATTTAAAAATATTTCATTATTTAAATTATTCAAATATTTGTTCTATTTTTTTTTTACTGCAATAAATATTAAGGAAGTAACACACTTTAAAATCTCTGTAGCTGACCACTGCATGTTTGCAGGTGGCTTTCCTTTCCTCAAAAGGAGAGAAGTATCAGAACTCCTGTCCAGTTAACTGAAGAATAATTAGGTACTCAGAAATAATTAAAGTCCAGCCATATTAATACTATTTCTTATCATTCTCTTTGATGAAGGACTAATGTACTTTAGCTCCCAAAGGCATTAAAGCCGATTATAAATTCTCTCTTTATGGTCTTGATTCAGCAGAAATTATCTGTGGCCTTTTGGACCACATGTGCATGGGAGGAATGGATGCTGGCAGATGTCGTTAGCTTCTTGCCTGGGAAAGCTGTTCATCACAACAAGTCACACTGGAAGTTGACATCATTTTCTAAACCAACCATACAAATCCCCCAGACTTAATAGATCTCTTATGCATACAGCCATTGTTTGGGCCAAAATGTTCTCCTTTAGCAATGAGAAAAGTCAGGGGGAAAAAAAAAAAAAAGGACCTTTAACATTAGGTTAAGTAGACTCTGTGGATCTAGTAATTTAGAATTCACCACGGTAACAATCATCCTTTGAGTTAAGGTGTCTGTTCATAAAAAGAGAAAGAGGTGAGATTATGGAACAATGGTGAAATAATAGACAGATTAGAACAATTCACTTGTGGTCTGCAACTCCATGGAATCTGTTAGTGCACACCTTAGAAATTTAAAGATGCATATATAATCTTAAATACGCCCCTTCCTGACCATTTCTCCATTATTTCAGTTTAATTCACAATTAAAGATCTTAAGTGAAGCTACCTTGCTTTTTAGGCACTACTCAGACTGAGGTATAAAACAAACAATCCTTTCTTATTTGAACTATCATTTTCATGCAATATAGGCTCTCCAGCTAAAAAGAAAGTCTGTGCTGAATTATCAGCCTAGGAGATGTTATTGTGCTTCAGCTAACATGTTGTACCTATTTCATTTTTTAAACTAAAAGAAATCAATGAGTTATAATTAACAGTCTTCAGACCTCAACATTTTTAGCAAAGAGAATTCAAAAAAATCAAGTCTATGTTTAAATTAAAACACAACTACATACCAGTTTTTCTTACTAATAAAATGACAAATTGGAAAGATGCAGCACAATAGTCATCTGATGAATAATATTATAATATCATCTTCTTTCATTTGAAAATTAGGAAGCTGTCAGCAGGAAGACAAGAACTAGAACTTCTTATAGAAGAGATATTTAGTAAGAACAAATGGCAGCTGGGTCTAAAGGGAAAAAGAAATCTACTGTCATACTTTGTTGCATTAGACAAAATAATGTACATTATTTCTTATTACTGTCTTGGTTTCACCACACGCTAGCTTCTTCCCTCATTTCTCCCCTGTAAATGCCTTTTATTTGCATAGTGTGCTTATTTGCAGAGTATCAGCAGGGCAAAGCCCTGGTTGTCTTTGCTTTTTGATGGCAACAATTGCACTCATGTTTTAACAACAAATGATAGCACAAACCTCAGTCGTCTCACCTCTTACTACCTGATTTGTGATGACAATCAAGTACTGTAATTAGAGCTGCAAGTAACTCAAATTTGCATCTGCAAGTGAATGACAGGTGCAAATTGAACCCAGGAAAGGGTTGCCAACTTTCCTTGATAATTTACATGTATAAATGCTTTGTCACTAAAGAAGCTATTCTGACACTTCAAGACCTACTCCTGCTGTGTCTTTTATTAAAGCATATTGCTGAAGTGTCACACAAAGAACGTTTAATCCCAAACCTTTCTATTCACAAGATTAATCATACTGGCTGGATCTCGATTTCCCTTAAATCTGAAGGAACTTCATTACTGAACAGTAGATTTGTATGAAATTTAAATGAGATGAAAATCCATGACTATGGATAGAGTTTCGCTTCTCTGCTTGTTTTTTAGGTGCAGCCCAAAATTCAGCGTACTCTCTGAGTTGAAGGCACTGTATGTTCACGTACCTCATGTGGAGCAGCCCAAATGAAGCCTCATTTCAGGTTTACTTCCCAACCCCTTTGCAACAGGCCACTCTGTAAATCCAGTTCCCTCTCTAGAAGGCTCTTGGTTATGCGACATGCCTTGCACAGTCATGCAGCATTACTAGAGAAGTGGGCAGGGTAAGGACAGAGCCCCGGTGCCTCAAGGCCCATCCACACAGCACAGCTCAGCCCTGGAGCAGCTCACACACCTTACCCTCTGGCTGGCTGCCCACACTGGGCAGCCCTACAGAGCCCTGCAGTGCAGCTCTTTGGTGAGGCTCTGCTCCATCTCACCCCTGCACAGCAGCACAGTGATCTCACCTACGAGGTTTGTCAGGTTCAAAGACAGTGCAGATACTTTTTTCCTAATATAAAGTACAAAGCTAATATCCTAGATGAGTTACTGCCAATCCTTACACTTTTGCAATGTAAAACTTAGCTCATGCTAAGTTCCACGTACTGAGTACCCTTAGCACAAGGAAGAAACAATTCAGTGGAGAAGAGCTGACAGTCTGATAATAACTCCAGATACAGCAGCTTCTGACCCACACCAACTTCTGTTCTAGCCCATGGAAAAAAAATAAAATAAAATAATGCATTGGAGAGAGAAGAGGAGTGAAAGCTGTTCGTATTTCTTTCCAGTGGAGTAAGGAGAGCAACAGGCACTTGTGGTAAAGTGAGGGCTGGTCCTCCCGTCAGGATTACTTGTGAGAAAAAGGATGCTTCAGACAGACTGGGACTCTGCTGGCCAACATTGACAGAGGAAAAAACAAAGCCTGAGCATTTAACGGGAAACACTGCAGATGGAGTGCATCCAGAGGGGAGGGATGGGCAAGGAACAGCCATGAAAAATGAAACCCGTAATTGTCATACGGTAGTTATCATCAGCAGGCACCGCTCCTGTGCCACCTCACTAGCCTATATCCCAAGTCCACGCAGCTTTTAGCATTTCACTTGCATTAATAATTCATGTTGTTTAATAGACACTCACATTCCAGGGTGGCACACCACTATAATGAACTGAATGCAACATTACACAGCTGTGCCACCACCCAAACTTTGGGATCATGAATCAATTTTCTCTCTCAACAGGTAATGACTACAGTTCAGACCCTAATGAAGACTCATGCACATGCTTAACTTTAAGCAGCTGGGTAAGTTCTCTGAAGTCAACAGTCTGAAATCCTTATAGTATAAAGATAGATCCACTACCATTAACAGAACTGCTCCTATTTGCATCTAGGCCAGGAGGTCCACTCAGAGTTAAAGTTCAGCAGGACTGAGCATCCCAAATTTTTGCCTGGTAAAACTTCCATCAGTTATTCTGAAGATAAATCTGATCAAAGAATAGAATTTCCATCTCTTGGACATACCATCAAAGCTCTGTGATAAAATTAAGTCATTTCTCTTTTTATAAACACCTTACTTTTTATTCAATTTGTGTACATACAAATAAGATGTTAAATTCATTAACTACATCTCCCATAATCAAATAGCTTCCTAATTTTAAGATAAGAATTTGGTTTAGATCACAAGCCTAAAAAGGCGATGTTTAACTCATGCATTACAATTGCAAATCTGTAATTTTAAGATCCCAACTTTACATTCCAAAATTAAAGCTCACAATTGCTATCCATTGTAATATCAATATTCGTCTTCACATTCTTTCACCTGTCTCTGCACTGTTGCTGTACAGCAATGCAAGTCAGGATGAAGTAAGTGAAGGATGCTTTCAAACTAGACATGAAGAGAGACAGACAAGAACAGCACCATCAGTTTCACTAAAAATTGTAGTTTGGGCTCTTTGTTGCCTTTTTTGTGCTTTTTGTGTTATTTTGTTTCAGTCAAGAAGGATGGGCCATCAACAATCACGAAATGTTAGAAATCACTCCCTGCTACCTCTTGCCCTAAGCAGCAAAATGATTAAAAAAAAAGCTTAAAATTTCTTATTCTAGTTTTTATTTTTGTCTTTCTGTTCTCAGATGTGGAACAGAAAATATTCAGCCCTAAACACTGCCAGACAAATAAATATAACCTGTGTAATCCTGCCCCAAAATCTCTCTTTAAAAAAGAAACTAGTCCAGAAGAGCCGTCTCCACAAGCAAGATAGCTTTGGGATTTTTGTGCAAGCAATTACCTCTGCTAGGGACAAACACCGCCAGTCTGCCTTCTGCTGGAACAGCCTTCCCCCCAACTAATTCTATTAACTGCAGAGGCTGTTATAGCAGCTATATAGTTTTGTTTATGGCACAGCTGAGAATACTGTCCAGCTCTCGAGACCCAGCTCCACATCCTAAATAGAGCAAAAGCATCGTCATGTAACCACATAATTAAACACTGCAGATAATCAAGTTAATTATGCATAATATTTTCTCAGAAGAGTTTGGACTGAAGTAAGTTCTTCCACCCCTTTCCCCAATGTACTTCATGTCATCTGGTTTTCAGCCACAAGCTCTTCAGTTCTATAACTCATTATACCACTGTAACCTGTGCAGTATTTTTACTGTCTTGGATACCATAGAGATCATAAGTAATTTGCAAGATTTATTTTCTGAATGAGTCACTATCAGTAAACCCTAATCCTCCAGCTACCTCACAGAACTTAAGTTCTTCTCCAAATCACTACATTTCTTGCCATGCTCGAGTAGCGAGAAGAGTCTGATTCTAGTGAGCAACCAAGGAAAACACCTTGCGTGCTGAGTCATTCACATTAGGTTAAATTAGGCAGAACTGTACTTCCTTGCTAATTGTTAAGGTTTGTCTTCAGCATTGCCCAGAACTCCCAATTACCTAACACTGACACTGGTACCTATGGCATGGAGTTTCCTTGTTCTCACTCTCATGTCCAGGTCTGCCTCTTGTGACCTCAGGGGCAGAGATAGCGCTTGTGATACTTGCTATCTGCACACAGGGACACATTTAAATGCCTTAGAACAGTCATACAACAAAGTTTCTTCCAGGAAGGCGAAGGTAAATGATTCTTTTAGCTTTGTACCGCTACCTGGAGATACGTACACACACATATATACAGGCGGATTCCCCTTTGTACCTTTTTAAGAGATTCTTCCCACAGATCTGAAGCTCTGAGCATTACTGAACTATAAATAGAAATACACAAAATTCAGTAAGTACCAATGCTAATAACCTGGTGTTACAGAACTGCAGTCTTTCTGCTAACTTGGACCTTGAAAAGACTAAAGATACTCCAAGTCAGGCATCTCCCCACTACTGAAAGCTTTCAAGGCATCCTTAAAAGAGCCTTTAAGAGGGACTGTGGTCACCAGCTTTCAGAAACATAATTGTATCTGCCCTCATTACCACACCTTTTGGCAGAATCAAAGTGCACAGCTCTGAGAAACAGCAATGGGAGAACTGAGGGGGCAGCACTTATGTAGAAGGCTGTCAGAAAAGTGCCTTGCCTCAATTATTTTCTCGTATTTACATACTCCATTTTCAGATTTTTAGGTAGGAAAAACTCATAACATCTCAGCAAAGGAGCAGTCACAAACCAAGCACAGCACAGCCTGCACTTGAAGATTAGTAGGATCAAATACTCGTCATAAGAAAAATCATTTTCATTTTGACATGTTTTCAATATTAGCGCGATACTTGTGTTGCAACTACAGTCGACTTGCTCTGCATGTTATTTTAGGAATTCCCAAATGAATAGATAAAAAAACCTTATACTGAATGGAGCATGAAAGGACATCAGTGCATCACTTCTCATGTAGCAGAGCGTCCAGACAAGCAGTGATACCTGGGAGCACATATTCATACAGATACTGTCAGCTCCTGTAGGACAGAAGGCTCAAAACCCTTCTAGTAGAAGCTCTCCCCTCATGCTTACTATTCAATAATTGATCACCTTAACATAGTAGCTGGTGAACAGGAAACAATCGTCAAAACAAAACAGATCTACAAAATGTCAAGTGCAGCTCTACAATACATTATTTACAAAAGCAGAGCAAACTTCAGAGCAAAATGTCAGAGTAGCCCTTGCTTCCATTTTCACAACATCCATTTGGGTGAGAGTTGATGCGTTTGGGACACTACAGCATTTCTAATTCTTTATCTGCTGACAATGACCATGCTTTCTGGAGGAAAGCACCACAATGCACAGCAGACAGACGCATAGTGTTTTTCAGCACTGAACAAAAGATACTCTTTTTATTTTTATTTCCCTCTCTGAAGTCTACTTACCTAGGATCAATACAATGGGCACACAGTTAACAGAATTTTTATACTGAGCTGCATTTCTCTTTTCTTAAAGCAGATCCTGGGGTAAAAGGTACTTTCCCTAACAAATATAGAGAGTTTACATAAGCAGCATAAATTGCTAGATCAAAGTGATGGTCCAAGGTTTCACACTACTCCTTTGGCTAACAACTAGTAGCTAAATTAAATATAGAATTCTGTAACGACTGCACATAAGATTAAGTTATTTTATAACCACACTTTAGTGATAATTAATATTTTAAGTTTGTTTGTTTTAAAAAAATAGTTCCTGGTATGATTAGAATAACTTCTATTTAGAAAGTAAACAAATCTATGTGGATATTTCTGAAAATAGTTGAGAAAATACTTATAACCCTTCCCCCAGTCAACCAAAATGGAATAATACAGAAAAATGGGAAAATACCACAATAATCCAGGCCGAATCCTACTGAGCAGGATATCTACAGCACACACAGCAAACTACTGGCAACAGAACAATAGTTGAGACTATCGAACTACCAAGCTGAGGAAACTGAACATTGTTCCTGTCACAGGCAGCTAACAACCTCTCCCCA
>VXAV01010419.1:1044584-1054839 GCA_013399715.1 Alectura lathami
GGCAGCAGATAGGTGATACCAACTAGAAGTGATGTAACCTGGTATTTTAGTGACTAGATACCATTTCATAAACTTAGAAGAAACAGAAGGAAGGAGTAAAGAAATAAAACAATAAACTAAAAGTGGCTTTCATTACCTGAAGCATTCTAGTATCTTCTTACTGGCCTTATTTTTTATTTTTTTAATATGACTACATAGTAGGAGATGTTATGGTAAATTGATAGCAGTCACAAATCCTAAACACAGACTCAAGCGTTGAAAAGATACGCAGAAATAAATGACCCCTCATTTCATTTTACCGCATCACTAAAAATTCTCAGTGGCTTTTTCTCAGCATATTTTATATGCTGCTTCTTGCTTTTCTTAAAGATGACAGTGCTTTCATTGCCATGAAGAAATAAACCTTGAATGCTATTTGCTAACTACAGAGAGCAAAAAGTTCCTGCTACATAATAAACATAATAAGGTTATGACTGTAGTAATTGAATGCTAGCGAAGCAGTTGTCTTGAATGTGCTGACCAGAATCCAGTGAATGAAAGTGCTGTATATACATAGTCTGAAGCCACTTAAAAATAATCAAAAATGGAACTGACACTTCCAGTATTTGCATATAAACCTTACTCAGATGGCAGATGAACTACATCAAGTTGTATTTGAATCTAAGACAAATCATACCCCTCATCATTTGATTTGAGAACAAAACATGCCTATGATGTAATTTTGATCATAAATATCTCATGCCATAGCAAAGTCATGCAGTCTGTTCCTGCTTCTAGCTATTTTCCCTCCTTTAAACTCTTTTGATATTTTCCCAGCACAGAATACCAGAAGAAGAAACTAGAACAGATTGCTTTGCTTTTCAGTAAACGTGCATGCAGTTTGTTTCATAGGCATCACAATATGAGAATCAGTTAGTGTGGTAGGAAAGAATACAATATTCTTCAGTTAAATTCTGAGTGGCTCCTAATTAATCAGCTGAGTATCACATTCTAATTAATAATGTTTATTCTAGCTACTGCACTATGAACACATCCATTACTCTAACATCCTAGGCTAACTTTGAAAAACAAACCAGCATGAAGAAACCAGCATGAACATGATTTACCTGTACTGACACTTACCCTATACAAAGGTTTGAACACCTTGTATAGAACACAGTAACTGAATGGTATTTTTTCCCCCCTCTACACACATTCTCTTTTTTCTTCAAAGTTCAAATTTTCAGCAGGTTACTGCAGTTGGTGAAGGTTAAGTGTTTTTCAAATCATTATCTGATTTTTATCCCTTGCTCCTGCATACATGACAACTGTAATTCCAAACCCTCAAAACCACAAGATAACAAATAACTTCACAACACACAAAAACTCGCTACTCTGGTCAGAGTCTAAAGTGTTACTCAGAAAACTCAAATTCTAGCTATTTGTATTACACCTCAGTAAAGCCAAACGAGCTCCCTGAACTCCAGGCAACATTCACCTCCTCTGTAGCACAGTAGCTGGAGCCTACTACTAGGCTAAAATATTAATTATGTCTTCCTAATTTTATGAATCAGTAACAAATGCTAAATTTAGAAGATGTCCTCAGTCAAGAGCACCTATGTTAGAGGGCTTCTTTCCTGCATGGGAGGAGGATGGTTAATGAATCCCTACCCAACAGCATAGCACAGACCATTTAATATAGTGGCTTTCAGTACAAGTGCAGCAGATAAAGTGAGAAATGATCCTAAAACCATGTCTTTTTTTTTTTTTTTTTGGACTCTATCACTATTACTGAAAGGATGACGAAGGTCACTGCACACAGTAAGCCTAGCCCAGCACCCTCAGCGAGCATCTGACTCACGCAGCAGCATCGTGACAAACCCTCCTGAACAGCCTGAGTCACCACAGAGGCAGAGGGAATTTCTAAGCACGTGGTTAGGTATGCCAGAGTAGAGACAACTCAGTAAAGGCTGATGAGTCCTCAAGATAACAGCGAACAGCAAGAGGCAGCAAACTCATCCATTACACACTGGTGAGGCGCTGACATTTGGGGAGTTCATTAAACTGCTGAATAAAGCTGTGATGTCTTCCCAATCCTCCCATGAATTCTGACCTGTCAGTGGTGTCACAGTCGCACAAGAAAAGCCAGATGCAGAACTGAGTACTCTCTTTCCTCAGTGTTAGCTCACTGAGTTAGCTATGCATTGCAGCATGTCCTACCTCAACCAACAAACAGTGCATCTCTCAGCAGCAAGTTTCCTTGGACATCATGAATGCTGCAATAGCAACCTAGCAGCCTGCAGCTATCACATTGCAGGCTTATTTTAACAAGCCCCTCCACTCATCGAGCAATGAGATGTAAAAACGAAGTCTCTAAAATATCTGGAAAATACCTACGCATGCTTAATTAGCTATAGGGGAAACATAGTGTAAATAACAATGACAGCTCTCAAAAGCATAGAAAGCATCAGATTAAGTATTTTCATACACCCAAATGTTTTACTTTTCTTTACAAATTTTAACACAAAATTAAGGCTTATTCTTCTGCAAAAGTGTCACTTGCCAAAGTTTCTAAAAATCTGCTTTACAAATAGTTACTCATATTTCAATAAATTATCTAAAGCAAATGCAAGGGAAGGAAGAACAGTCACAAATAATAGGGTCTTGTTTCTAACACAAGCCTCCAAACTGAACAATTGATTTCTAGAGAATGTAACACATTGTGCAATTTTCATTAGAAGTTCACTGTAGTGAACAGTGTATCCATACACATCTCGTTTTATGGTTCATAACCTATCAGAAAGGAGAACGCATTACTATTGCCGTTCTGCCAAGTGCACCATGACCCATCCTTGTGCCCTGAACACCTCCACCCTCAGTGACTCCAAACTTTTGGCCTGCCAGGAAGCTTCCCTCATCCCAGCACCACCAGGCTCACCAGCAGGGCACTGTGGTAAAGGCAGCCTGTAAAATGTTCTAGTCACAGCCAAGGTGGAACAAGGGCCAGGTAGAGGTTCAAAGAGCCTTTGAGCTGGAAAAGCAGATCTAGAAAAATTTATTCGTGCATTTTCAGAGAAGAAACACAATCCAAGGAAATCTACCAACACTTTCCCAAGAGATGATGCCCATAAAATATAATGGCATTTAGTCTCCTTGCAAATGGGTGTAATTGCCCATCTTCATCACAATTTTGCAACAAGTTCTGGAGCAAGTGCAGTGTTCTGCTGTTGATTACAGCCTAAGCCTTCCAGGTAGCAATAATGGTGGTTTCAATGCATCTCAGTAGAATTGTTGGGATGAATGCTAACTCTGTTATATGTGAGCAAGTAGCAGCTGGGGCAATTTTTCCCAGAAGTTCAGTGCTCACATGGAGTGCCTTTTAAATTGCACTTGAACTGTAAAATGTAAAATATGTGAGAGGATAGGAAGGACACAGTAAAAGCTTCTAAAAAGGGAGAAGTACTTGGAAATCTGCTGGAAGCAGACCAGCTGGACACTATATGCAACCCAGAATCTTGCAAAAGTAGTCTACTTTTCTCTCCAGAAATAATTTTCAGAGCTAGACAAAAGTCACTACTAGCAAACAGTTTAAAGTCTAAAAAAAGAAAAGGAAATATGAACAATAGTAAGGGAAAACTCCACAATGGTTTTCTTCCATTGGAATGCTGGCTCATGGCTCTTAGCTGGGTTTTTACATTACAGTATGCAATAATCAAAGGTCATGAGTGTAAATCCCCTACTGCTTTTAGTTCACAGCTAAACCACAATGAAGGTAGGTGACGAACAGTTCCTGATTGGTTCTGTCAATCATTTTTCCAGATGAAATGAGAAAAACTACACAGGGTTAACCGAGAAAGCAGAGCCGGAGCTCCTTGGATATAAATGAGAATTGCGGCTGAGAAAGATTTTGCAACATTTTCATCTTTTCCAGGATTCCTCCCCCCCTCAAATTCTCTAGGCATCTTGCGAAACCCAGGTTTATTCACTGGCATTTAGGGAGTGAACCAAACTCATTGAAGTCAATAGCATTCTTTTCATTGACTTCAGTGACCTTCACATCAGGTTTTAAAAGAGACTGACAGAGCAGAGATGGAAGGAAGAAGTAATAAAACTTCCCAATTTGGTGCAGGCTATGGCTGTTGTGTTTTTACTTATGAAAGGATGTGTAACATGGAATTTATGTTGACCATCATATGGAAAAAATTAACTGTCTTCTTTTACCTGTCTAGTGGTACATCTGCCATGGTATCTGATAAAAAAATACATTAATCCCAGAGAAATCGTGGAAGAAGGGAAGTATGGTCCCACATCCAATACATCTTACTATTATTAAGCATTCTTTTTTACAAAAAGTAACAGTGTAAGAATCCAGTGAATTGCTAGATGTATCAAACTCTAGTCCACAAGCAAAACCTTGCCAAATTAAATGTTAAAGTGACTAATTTAGGTCAGCATGTCAGAATTTCATGATTTAACAGAAAAGACTTAAAGTTAGAAAAACCTAAGACATCTGTCTTGAACGGTTATACAAGACATCTTCTGTTCAGCCTATTTTTGTTAGCTGATGTTTTAAATATTAACAAAATATTAATAAGACAAAAACTTAGACCTTCAAAATCAATAGTCAAAATTCTAGTACTGCAGTAGAGCTTACTATCTGAATAACCAGAATCAGGGTGGTTTTGGTAACAGTTGGCACAAACTTCTCGAATTCTGACCTATTTTACTTTTCGGTGTTTTGCCTTTATTTTTTTTTTTTTTTTTTTAAACCCCTCTTTGGTCTCACACTGGATAATCTTCTCGCAGTTTAAGGAATATTTACAGTCCTTACACCCAATCATAACCAAGGAACCTTTTCTATGCTAAATATTCTGTACCTAGGAACATTCATCTTACACTAATTACTAGGTAAACTGCAAGTCTCAGGCTGTTCAGCTGGTCTCAGCAGCAGAACCTGGAATGCCAAAACTACACAAAAAATGCAGCTGTTTACATCCCACTCAATACAAAAGCTACCACAAGCCTGTTGTAATGGTTTTAGTTCAAGTTATTGGAAGATGTATGGCCAAATTAATACCTAATGTTATTTTCTCACATGATTTATTGCAGGAAGCCACCCTGTACCAATACATAAAAGTATGATCCTGTAATTTTACAGGCTTTTCCAACACATTTCCTCTTAGGCCCTCTAACCTTTGGTTACAGATAAAAAGGCTAACTATATATTGACAGCTTCAGGAACAAAGACCTAGGGTTATACAATGACTGCCGCTAATCCAGGACTGCAAGTCACACGGATACACTGGCCATGCAAAGAAGCCTCTGCACAGAACGGAGCATGTCTACTTGAACCAGAAAAGGTGACCACAGAAGTCACCAACTTTTAGAAAAGCACATTAATACTGGAAGAGAATTGTAAATAACGAGAATAAAACTTTACCAACAGCATGTGGCTACACATTGGAATCTTGAGGGATTCCATACTGAGCACTTCCTAATTCTTCTTCCCCCCCAACTTCCCTTCTAAAATTCCCTCCTGTGTTTTAGACTTCCTTTCCTTTTCTATTGCATTACTAGAAGTCTCCTCAACACCTTTTTGCATCCTGTTTTCTAGTAACAATTTCTTTTCGCATCCTATTTTCCACACTTTTCCTGCTTTACCCTTGCATTCCTTGCACCTGTCACCTTTCACTCTGTGCTCTCCCACTTGCTTCCTTCTTGAGCTCATTTTTTGCCTTTACTCTTCTCATTTACCAGAACAATTTTTTCCACCTTTCCCCTCTAATTGATTTAATGGATCAGTTTTAAGGTATGCAGCCGTATGCTCACTGGTGACTCAGTGCAAAACTGCCAAGGTGAAAACCAAACTCCAGTTTCTTTCAACACCTGCAGTCAGTGACTAGGATCAGTGTTACCACTCCAACAGCATGGGATTTCAGGTTTGTTTGGCATGTGAAGGTTTTGACCTGCTTCCCTTTCATTTTTTTTTTTTTCTCCCCTCTTCAGTGGTAGTATGGAAGCGCTACTGCTATTTAACAATCGATGCTTTAGCTTTAAGTGTAGTTTGAAAGAAAAAAAGAAAAGAGAACCCCTAAAGACTTAGACATACTATTTTCCACACACCTTACCAGTACCTGCAAGCCTAAGATCCTATCAACCTCATTCTGCATTGCGCAAAGCTCTTTACTGCTCCTTACATCTTAAATGACCAAGTACTACTATGATTTGTCATTTTGCACACACACACACCCCCTTCCATTAGGTATTTATAAGAATGCTTAATATCATTGTAGGTATTCTACCCAGCTGGTTTGCATTCCAGTAGCTACTTCTGCAGCCTCCTCCTGGCAAAGCACCAGTTTTCAAATCTGCAGTATTAGTATGGGAGAAGGCAAATAATTCTCATTGTTTGCCATGATGCCTAGATTTTTTTTTTAACACTTTAGGACCTGAAGAGGAATAGATAAATCTCTAGAAATTAGAAGGCAAAAGTAAAAGAAAAAGCAGTAATTATGAAATTGTTGGATACAAAGTATTATATTGTCATTTAATGGTGTGGTGGTAAATAAACATTTGCAAAATGATGGGGTCCAACATACATTTTGTCAGAAGTGCCTGCTTCAGCAATCTGTAAAAACCCTTTTTTTAGTGCTTTTTGCCCAGAGTTTTCATTTATATTTTTTATAGCTCTGCCCATTCCGCAGCCTGACATTCAATTACAAATACTCAAAAAATCTTTTCTTGCATGTGAAAAGTTCCTTATCCACAAGGGCTCTGACAAAATGACCGAGGGTCCCCATGATTTTGCCTGTCTTAAGTCATGAGGCAATGTAAGCAAATCTCATCAGCTGCCAGAATAAACTGCTTTATTTCAGTGCCACTGGTGGAAGCCTGCTACCCCGGCAGCGCACAGACCGCTCAGCCTCCTGACCATACCTTGTTAACAGGCTGAGCTGGATCAGCAGCTTTCTTCACTTTGGGGATCCTAGAAAGTAATATAATTTTGCTGTTTATGTTCCTATTTGTAGAGATTATAACATGTTAAAAGTTTTTACATTGCAAAGATTGCTGAGTCTCTAATTGTACCAGATCATCTTCTACACGCATCTGCTCAAAAATTATGAAAGTAGTGGCATGTTAATAAGGGAAATACCTGTTGAAAAAATAGCTTGTAATTTTAAGGTCTTTTCTGCAATACCAATGCTTGTCGTCTGGAAGCCTTATAAAAACAGACTTCTGACACACAATTCTTTCAAAACTGCTACTCTTTGAATGATCTAGGAAGTATTCTCATTAACATTAATCCACTTTTGGGGATATTTTTTCTTTGCTTGCTGGATCCTTATACCAAAATTTTGCCTTTCAGCCTGTAAGATTTTAGGAAGCAAAAGGTCTAGCATTATGGAATTGCATGTATTGAAAACTTAGGCCTATGAGAAGACTCCAAAGTCTAATTTCTAATTTGGTGATGTAACAAAACAAACTTCCTCATAAATCAGTTCTCATTGGTGTACAGAAGTCATTGTATCTTAAACCCTATGGGGCTCAAGGAACAATTTACAGTAGCTGTATTTCAGCTAGTTTCAGTTCTACTATAAAATTGATTTTTCCAGATATCTTACTTGCCCCAGTTTGTTACCCTAATTAACAAATGACAGTCAACTACATCAGAGATCTTTAATGTTAAATTGTAATTATATCACTTTCTTGTATACCACATCTTCTTTGCAAAGCCAGAGAAGGTTGTGGAAATGAAACAAAAAATTCGTAATCTTATTTAGGTACCAACTTTAGGCAGTCTTGCATATATAATTACTTTTTTAAAAAAATATATGTACCTGTGCATATGAATTCTGTTACTTATTATATGTACCTGCATATATGAATTTCCTTATAAGAACTATACTGTAAGGTAACAACAAGAAAGCATATGTAAATAGTGTGGCAAATTAGATGCAGATGACTAAATATGATCAATAAAGCAGGTTGTGGCACTTCAGTTTCATACGCTCAAATTTTATTGAGCACTCCAATTTATGTGTTGTCATCATTAGAGTTAATATTTACATGCTCCAATCACACTAAACGAGCAGGTCCTTAATTTCAGTGATTTTTCTGCAGTTGCTCTCTAATTTCTACCTCTTCACTTGTAGCTGGCAGTTGTTCTCTTTGCTACCGAGATATTACCACCCATTCCAGGGAGGTATATGTACACGTCTTCCATACTGCCGATATGCACTAAGCACTATTTACTCTTCCCTAGACTTTCTTGTTCTGTTTTACTTAGAGATGAATAAATACAAAGCATTATCAACATAAGCATGCTTATAGTAACTTGCACAAATATGCAGCAGCCTGAGACACATAAATGAAAGCAGGACATGAAGTAGATGTTTCACAAAAAGAAAACAAAGAAGAGTTGGATACTAACTGCTGGGATTATTATGATATAAATACATCATATGTAAGCCCTCAACTACTGAAAATATCTTCTATGATGACAATATATTCTCAGACACAAATATGCTAACAGCTGTCATAGTATGATTATGCTGTATAGAATCCCATACACACTCCTCAAATTCATGCACCTTGTTTCATCCCAGTACTGCAACTGGATTCAGAAGGGCAGTCACTTGCACTGATTGCAGACTCCCTCAGTCACCTTCTGTGTTAAATAGCTCTTAGTACACTTTGTTATACAGCACATTCCGAAAGTAATAAGAACAATTGATGGCGATCACAGCAAATTTTGTAAGATGGTAACAGAGACAATCAGAGAATGTAAAGATAGCAATTTATGGGCCAGCTGAGAGTGCAGAACTCCCAGTCTGCTACTGTGTCAGGAACACAATTGATCTCCAGGACAGAAACTCTCATGTCAACCAGCTTATCTCAGCATTTTGTTGACAGCCAGCCCATGAACAAAGCCTTGGTGCCTGCTTTAGGACAAATCCATCCAGTCATTTTCCCAGCACGAGAGCTGGACTTTTTGACAGCCAACACTGAAGCAGAACAAGAGAAACTCAAACATAAGTGCGTGACAGCAACTTCTGACCACTGGAGATCATCAGCACAACCTACAGTTGAAAGGTCCAGGACAATTTGCTAAGGCAGGAGATCTGCTCCTAAGCCTCACATACCATCTCAGTTCTGCCTCCAGAGGCAGCCTGCACCAAAACATCCATAACAATGCTTATACAGTGCATAGGCTGAAGGCAACAGGATCTGGTTGTAAGTAAGTATGATATTCTTTGAAGCCAGCTTTTAGATTTTCTGTACCGCAAATTTGTTTCAGATCTCACTGAGAAAACTAAAACCAGAAAAGGGAACTCTGTTCCCTCATTCACAGAAACAAGTAGTGACAGGTTCTTCTTTTCAATGAAAACCAATCATTAGTTCCATGCCTTTATTATATTACTAAATCCAACACTTGTGGCACCTCAAAGTCAAGTTGATGGAGGCTATCACCACACACAACACCAGACTCTAACTGGACAGTACTACTTATTACTGTAAAACATCCCTGCAGGAGCTGCACATTACTCTGGTTGGCCCCTGGCCCAGAAGATGCTGAGCCCCCACCATCGGGAGCTACCAGGGCAGAAAAAGAAGTAGTCTGCGACAAAGCCATCAGGCAGGGACAAGGGACTTTCTCACAGCAAGATGTAGCACAGGAGATGAACCAAAGAGATGGCTGAACACAGCCAAAGGCCTAACAGCAGATTGTCTCATCTCTTGAGCCATAATGCTCAGGTAAACTGCTGCTTCAAGGGCTGCCAGACACACAGGTGTCTTGAGCTTACGTAGAAAAAATGCTGGAGGTTAAAATATCATTAAACAAGCCTTAGGACTGCCGGTGGTGAAAAGGTTCCTTCCTGTCACCAGACAGGAATTGCAATTCAGCAACTGAAGGGAAAACACATTTGTTTGAACAGTTCATTTGTTCTCCTGGGGGCTGAAAGTCATCCCAAAAGTAGCTTTGTTTTGAGAAAAAAAACACTCTTAACAGTGAAGGAGGAAAGTGCCATGGGACATACCAGCCCCAGAAAGGCATTAACCTGGATACTTCACCTGTACATGCACACACCTCAGTAAAATGTCACCAATATATTAATCCATTCTCAGTAATCTCTGGATAACCTCACAGCTGACTTCAAAATTCAGAGATTTGCTGAAGGAGAGACAGACCAACGCACCAGTGTGATTCAGCTAACTTGAAGCCATTATTTCTTTCCTCTGTTTCTATTTCACAGGAGGAAGAAAAATATGGGGG
>VXAV01010419.1:1055300-1069446 GCA_013399715.1 Alectura lathami
CCCCACTTCGCTGTTGTTTACAAGAAGTAATTAAAATAAAGTGTCTTGCAAAGGGAAGTGAAGGACTGAGCAGAAGTCCGCTCACCCTGAAAATTACTGGGCTGTGAAAACCTAAATTTTGACAAACTGCTAATTCACGCTATTTAACCACTCTTTATAATCCAAGTAACAGTGTAAATAAGGAAGATAATAAAACCTGATGAGAGATTAATGTCTGACTGAAGCAGTAATTTCTTTTCAAAGAAATACAATCAACAGATTTATGACCGAGCAGAGGAGCCATCACAATTTAATGGATAATGGATTATGGGCCAAATCCTGCACCCAGTTCTAAAGAATGCTATTTTGTTCCGGATACAGACTAGAAGTTCTACAGAGTTTTGAAGTATATAATTTTGGTAGTATTCCTCAGCCCGCTGAAGAGATACGCAAAGCTCTGTGAACACTCAGGACTGAAATAAGCTATTTTGAGAAAATAAATTTTAAGTAGGAAAAAACTGGACTAGGTGTTTACATCATTTAACTTTATCCTGCACATAGCTGTCAAACTGTGTAAGGCAGTCAAAGTTTGCCGAGGTAACGGGAAGCAGGGGTTTTGCGATGAGGACGGGGTTGGGGGCAGCCCAGCCACCAGCACAACCCCCCGTCCATCACAGGCAAGGCCGCGGCAGCCATTTTGTGGCCTAGTGAGGGAGGACGGCTCCAGCCACCCCAAATCCCCTCACAGCACTAGGATCACTGACAATGGCCAACAAGGAGAGCTGTGATAAAGTTTTCCTTCACCTTATAGCAACCCAAAATGTTTCATCTGCAGAAAATCCACCACCCAGCAGGGGGACGTAATCCTCCAGATGATTGACTAGTTGTACTAATTTGGAGAGTATTAGTCCTTCCCGACAACACAAGGACGTTGAGAGGGTAAATGAGGTACTGATAGTCAAACACAGAGCTCGTGCTGCGGGTGTCACTCCACAATGATTCAAATTATCAGGGGATGTAAATACAAAGTGATCAGTTGTCTTCAGCTCAGTGCCAGAGTCCATCCAAAAATAAGAGGAATATTTAAAAGCTTCCATATGAGGAGAAATGAGACAAAACTCAGATTCATCAAAATCTGGTGGGAGGATTCATATGACTGGAGTGTTTAAAGTCCCTAAAATACATCCAAGTCAGGAAGAACAGCATGCCTATCAAGGGCTGGGGAGAGAAACTGTTATTGCATCAAATTATTCACACATCAGACATCCAGGCTCTGTAATGGATTAAAGTCCTATCTGACAGCGGCAATCATTAACGTTTGCTGCAGAGCACCATATTAGATCAAAGAGCAGAATTTAACATGTATGATAAAGAGAAGAAAAATACATTATCCAAGGTGACATCAGTCTGGAGGGCATATGCTAGTTATCTTACACTGCCGTTACTAAAACATCTTTAAAAAAGGTGCAAATGATAGTAGCCTGACTGCATTTGGTATGTAGCCAACAGCTTATTCCTAACAAGATATATCTATAAAAGTAAATAATTGTAATTCTTAATTGTTCCAGAAATATCCACATCTATAATTTCATGTCTATTTAAGAAGATTGTTTTACTTAAAAAGTCATCCTGAATAAAAAAGAAAAAAGCAGAAAACATACACTTTTAGAGATTACTTTTTGTAGTAAGAAAAAAAATACATTAATTGAAATCAGAAATTTAAAAGACAGCTGAAAGCATTAATAAAAAGGACTGTGGCAAATAGAGTTACGCACAGTAATAAAGAAATTGAATCCATCAATGAACAATACAGCCATTACTATATCAGGATTTTTTAAGAATCAGTAAAGATACATAAAATGATTATTCAATAAGCCCTCCTGTTTATATCTGTTAAAACAGAAAATATGTGCATATGTTACAGAGTTAATTTAATGGGGGTTTTATCTCTACAATAATTAATGAAGACCAATTGTCTACTAACAGTAGGTTTTAAAAATGAGCAAAAGCTTTTATTTAGTTCTTTTGCATTAGCTGATTTCTAATACATCTTGGAATACTGCAGGAGTTTCAAAAAGACTAATAAAGGACTCTCTGGGCAAAAATTTTCAAGTGCAAACCAAATGAATTCTTTACCTGCAACTCAGCTTGATTTTGATCCTGAGGAAAACAGCAAGCAGCTGCAAAGTGAGCAAGAAATAAGGAATTGGATAAAAAATTAATTCACCTTGTTTTTTTTATAAACATGTTTTTAAGACTTCTCAAAAAAAAAAAAAAGGTTTGCCATCAGCTTCAGTTAAAAAAATTTGTCCACGAGACATTTGATGTTGAAGCACACAATGTTCAATAAAAAAATAGCACCACACAGAGTTTTAAGTGGCACGTCTAGATGTGCACATTGCTCTTCCAGGCTGACAACTCTAGAAGCTGTTACATACTGATGGCTCACTAAAAGTGCTGCTACTAAGGGTCTTTAAACACCTATGCGCGGACACATACATTTTCATTTTACTTTTACCAGTGGTTTAGGAAAAATGTAGTCATGTAGCTTAATGCACAATATTTTGCAGAGGTCTGAATACAGAAAACTTTTACATAATGGGAATCCAAATTGTCTAGTAAACTGAAATAAGAATACCTGTCTAATGTAGTATTGTATATGTGAAAACAATGAATGGGACTATCCTGACTGGAGCCTTCTGTACTAGAAAGGTCTGAAAAGGGCATAAGAGGATCATCAACTTAGCTTTTCTATAAGCACTAGCATAGCTTCTGTAGTTATATAAACAAATATCAAGAAGGTATAGCTAAATGTTATTACATTTGTATGAAATTAATGATACTATTCTTCGAGATCTTCAACAGGTACTTTAAGAGATTTGCTTATTAATGGAAAAGGTTCCTATTAATGGAAAAGGTTCCACAAATGGACTAATAAAATATCCATATCCCAGGTGGGTTCCTTTCCCTTCTCCAAATGAAGAATTTCTACAAACTACTAAACTGCCTTTTCCAAGGAAGCAATTTATCCTCAATTCTGAGACACTTCTAAAGAGCAAATATTTTGCCTTTGAAATACACCTCATTGCACCAGATGGTACGTGTATGTGTATTTTTAAATGTTCCTGTGGATGATTACTCCCACATATTCCTTACAATAGCACCTTCATCACCGTTCAAATCATCGAAACACACTTAAGGGCACACAATTGCAAACTTAGTCATACAAAAAAGTAGCAAAGGAGTAATGAGGAACAAAATGTTATTCAGCTGCATAGAAATCCTGTTAACATCCCTAGTAGCAGCACAACTGTTTAGTGCTTAATACTTTTACACCAAGGACTAGAAACCATACAAAAAAATCTAGTATATCAAATATAGAGAAGTTTTTAAATTGTTTTTAAAGGTGTACATACTTATCCATCAGACTGGAAAGAATCCTTCTAGTTAGCTCAGTTTTTATTCATGTCTATCGCACCCAGTTTTTTAAAGAATAAACCTCAAGCTGCTTATTGCTGTGCTCTGGGCCACCTGCGGCTTCACCACCACTTACGTATCTACTGCTAGATTGTTGTTCAGTTATCACCTATAACACCCGTGACCTTTGTGGATTTTTACTTAGTTCACAACAGACTGGGAGATGAGCAGCAAGTATGGCCAGATTTCACCTGAAACCAGTGAAGCTCAATTATTCTGCATAGAACTTTTCTGATTTCTCAGCAGAGAATACAGTCCCTAATTTGCTGTTTTATCTTGACCCATCTCCCTTATGCAGCAACAAGTAAGTTTAATCTTTTTCTTTTAATTTACCTCTACATTTTTCCCCAAAGTTTCTATAAATGGAGTATTTTGCTGGGACAGTAACTCTTCCCTCATGTAAACTCCACCTTAGTATTTTTCTCCACCATTTGTAAGTCTTCATGTAGGAACTATTTTACGATGAATATCCTTACCATACATTAAGCTTTAAAAATTGAAAACTAAACCTCAGGCATGAACTCCCACACTAAAATAATGACCTAAACTACAGTCAATAGTATCTGCTTTCATAGTTAAGATGTCAGCATGAAGTAATCAATTGAACACACATGTTGTTGCATCATATGAGACAAAATTGCCCTACAAAACACAAGAAACTTCTTCTGAGCCTGAAATGCCAGACTGCCAGCCCTTAGCAATATTATTCAGGCCACATAGGAAATGGCCATCAAAGAAACACATTCATTGCTTTCAATGCCGCTTACCAGTACTTTATCATTTAAGCAGATTATTCATCTCACAGCTTAATACCTCCTAGTCTGTCTCCCAAATACAGATAAACACATAAAATCCACACAGAGAACTGAGTGCCTAAGCTCTAGCACGCAGAAGTCCGTATACTTCTGCTGTGTCCACTAGAAATGGATCAAAAACAATGAATGAAAAAAGTTCAGTATTTCTGGTTCCATGGGCACCCTCTTGAGGGTTGGTAGAGAAACAAGATTGTCAGGTAGTTGCTTATAGCTTTTCAGATACTTAAGAAGAACTAGCAGCTTGAGCGCTTCCATAGTTTAGTAAGGGATTAACTGAAAAATAGGGAAGATTAACAGAACTGTAATACTTAAATTCTTACCATTTTCTTTCATTTGTAAGAACACATTTCCACAAACCTGCACCAAATAGTAAGTAAAATCAGAAACAAATCTGCCATCACTGTGCATTTTTCTTTTCGGTAACTTCTTGAACTGAAGGGCCAGACAATCCCTAATTTAATCTGTTCTTGTCTAGTTTGTGCTGCCACAGCAGTGCTGTTTCAAGACTCAAGGGTTTTTATTTAACTATTAAAGCATGTGGAAAAGGACCACATGACAGAACGCAGGACAAGCACAAGAGTTTTGATATTGTTATTCCTTTAAGAAGGTTACTGAGTAATAATGCTGGTTAAATATGGCATTCTCCCACAGACACACATTTAGTATCGCCTGAGATTTGATGCATTACATAGTAGAATGGAAAATGGGAAGATTCTTTCATGAGATTTCTTTGTGAAAATGCTCCTGGAGATAATAACAGTTCCATAGAGAAGTTAGGGGTGGATAATTTTTCATATATGTATAGCATTAGTATTGAAATGTAAATGAAGTTCATGAAAGGCATTAAAAAAAAAAAAACCCTATGATCTGGAGTGTTTAGTTCCTTTCAAAGTCCCAGTCCTCAGCCACAGAAGGAACAATCCTAGTTTGTGCAGCACTTCTCTGACAAGGTTCTGCATGACTTCATTCTTCACTGACACTTCTTTCCTTTTTCATCCATGCACTACCATGATGTGGTAGTATTTTTGCCAAAACATTTTGTATAGATGTTCGATATACAAAATTCTGTCATACAAACAGCAATGCTGAGCCATGATGGCAGCTTTGAGCAGAATTTGTTTTTATTTTTAGTGACANCTTCTCCCCAGGATAGGCAACACACATCTTGGATCTTAGAAGAATATTCCATGAGAATGATGCTGACAGTCTGAAGAAAGCCATGTAAGGCTGAACTAAAGACTATTAAACTTTATTGAAGGTCAGTAAGCATCTTTTCTCTGCATGTAAACAGAGGCCTTTGTCTCTTCAGAGGGTTACACACAAACTTTAACAATATTTCCTTAGAGATCCAAGTGACTTTTAAAGATGTTTAGTTGTGCATACTCATGTTTTCTCAAAAAAAAAAAAAAAAAAAGGAATTGAGNAAAAAAAAAAAAAAAAAAAAGGCATTTATTAAATTCTCTAGCCCTTCCCTGAAACTCTGGTTTACAATGTAAACCAATATACTGATCAAGGAAAACTCCAGTCTTGCTAAATTTGATGGCAAGTTAGAGACAAGCCACAGGTATTCCTGTATGAACATCAACACAGCAAGAAACCTTACAACAGCTTTTGGTGAGGAAGAGAACAGCAAGGTGTAAGAAAGAAAAAGAAAGAGGAAGAAGGGAGTAATAGCAAAGGAAATGACAGCTCTGGAGAAGAAAATGGCAAGTTCCTGTTGACTAACAGGCAAACATTCAACCCAAGCAAGCTGAACAAAATCTTTATATGGAATTTACATCCCTGCTACAGCAATTACTCAAAAGAAATTCTTGTTTTTCATGAGAAAGAAGTTAATGCAATTCCATTTTATCCATATTTATTAAACACATGATTCACAACACTTGAAAAGTCACTAACAAGAGCTGGAAATCTCCCACATGCAGAACAGGACCCAGGTAATTTTTATTAGCCATAAATATTGAGAAAACAATGAACTGCAGTACTGGTAGTGAAATAGGACTGATGCAAAACAGAAAATGTGGCAAGCTGCGAAGCGTTAGTGGTGTAATATTGATGCAAATAAAGACACTGAGCAAATTCAAAAAATGGGCAAGTAGGGTCACTGTAAGAAAAAAAAAAAAAAGACAGATGATACCACATATGAATGGGTATCTGATACATTATTCCCTGAAATCAGTAGATGTTTTGAGCATGCTATGAATTCAGAACTAGATACTGAAAGCTGCAAGAAAAAAAAGATATATATATATGACACTAAGAGGAGAATCTGTTTTCATTTATAATGCAGTTGGTGAAGGTGAAGCTTACACTTTACAGTACTGAACGCCTAGCTCACTTGATCCCAAGGAAGAACACAAGGCAAGCTAAGTATCTATGATCTGCATAAAAAGTCTGAAATTGGCAGCTAATTGTTCATTATTAAAACTAAATTGTTCATTGCTAAGCATCAGAAATTAAACCTGTTTACCAAGGCTGTCATTACCCTCAAATTATGCTGATGCACATGAATATTAAGAAAACTGAATTTGTATGTACAATGACATGAGGCAAGAGTTAGGACAAGATCATTTTGATTGACCAGGACTTTTTTTTAATAGAAGATATTAAAGGGCTGGAAAAAATCTAGTTCCCTTGACGTAATGTATTCAGCCATTTTACTCTTTCCAGTATCTCAAAATGAATAAGGCATAGAGCTGATACAGGTAGAAAATATGTTGTTGTATTTAAAAGGAATTAAAACATTCACTCGATTTTAATTAGCCCAGTTATTTCTTGACAATCTGGCTCGCCCATGTGTGCATTATTTTCATATTAATGTATACCTGTCATAAACAGTACAAATCTAAGTTGTAGAATACATTTGCTTCCTTTTCAACACTGCTGTAAAAACAAAAGAAAAAGAGAATTATTGATGCATTTGAACAGTGTGCATCTTGCTTTGTAATATAATCTGGTGTTGTTTTTTCCCCCCTTAACACCTACACAGCTTATGTTCCTAGCTAGCAGTTTAAAGAATAAACATGGACCCAGGGTACCTACTTCCAAAGAAAAACTTGTCGGAAGTTCTTTGCAGATTTGCACGTTGTTATTTCAGAACACAGTAGTCAAGTTTAAGTTTTAGGTTCTTCAGACACTTAACTGGCTGAAATGATTGTTGTTGTTTCTGGAGTTCATATCCGACAGTCCAATATAGCTTCTCTACCTGTTATTGTAAATCCCTCTTTCCCTGCGGACTTTCATAAATGAGTTAGGAGCTATTAAACTACATACAGAATAGAACACATTTTCTTCTGGAAATGAAAACACCTGTTGCACTGACTCTATTCATGATGATCGTACAAACACGAAGCAAGAAGGACCAGAGAGTGATGGCATGCAAGCTGATGAACCTTTATACTAGGGAAGTTGCTTTGTAGGAAGGTGCTCAACTTGTAGAGAGCAGTGAGTTTTTAAACTCATTCTTCAGCTCAGTCTCTGAAAACAGCACGTAATCACAAAACATTTCTAAGATCCAAAGGAGACTCGTCAAAGAAATCTGTGGCTGTGATCTAACATTTGCAAATGGCAGGGCATAAATCAGCATGTGCAGTGCGAGTGAATGAAGAAATGTTAAGGCATACCTTGAATGCTGTTGAACAGAACTAACTGTCAGGGAGTCGCATATCAGGGGACGACTGTTTTGGGTGGTGAACCAAGGTTTAAGCAGGGACATGAATGACCATTTCTTTCTACATTTCTCTAGAATTTATTTTACACTTCCAAGTGCTCCAGAATCCCTTCCTGATGCTACCCTTCACTTAGTTTCTCAGTTTACTTCTGCCAGGAACATTTTCAGGAACAGGGCAATAACNCCCCCCCCCCCCACTTCCCAACTGCTAAACAGCCCACAGCACCTAAACCAACACTGGGAAGTCTGAGACCAAGAAGTCCATTCCAGACAATACCCAGAGAGGTGACAGACTGTTCCTCAAGGCTAGGGCATGGCAGTGAACTATGATGGTATCAAATACTTTAGATCTCACTAGTGGGTCNACACACCATAGCAAAGGAAAAAAAAAATAGAATTACCTTGATACCTTAATCTCAACCAGTTTCTCTACAAAGAGATTCTTGCCTCAGGAAAACATTCAGAGCCTGCAGTGATCAAGACACTTAAAAATGCCAGAACTGAAGAGCATGGAATTGGGTCATATGATCTTGAACCCCACTAGTTTGCTCCCTTACTCATTTTACCTGCTAGCATGACAATTGTTCTTTGTAAGCACATATTCCCAATGCTTGGGTAGAGAATATCTATTTTAAGAATGCCTATGTTTCCATATATTAAAAAAAAAAAAAAACTACTAGTTTCTTTCACACATTTAGAAAATCTGTTTTCTTGCAGAAAGAAGTTAAGAAGAATAAGTGATTTGTGCAATAAATCTTATTTCCTGTCCTCTGCTATTGTACATTAACTGCTATTCCTTTTAAACTTTCCTGGCATCTTGATGGCAATACAAGCGCAATAAAACTGCTTTTATGCAACATGTGTACCAGTAGTATTTTCCTTTTAATCCCCAAAATGTATTCAGACTGCAGAGCTCCCTCTCCATTTTTCAGTAAATGGAAGTTACAAACATTTTAGAATAATGCCAATGCTTTGACGGTAGTATGCTGCTTCTTCTAAATTGGTCAGGAAGCAAGCAGTAAAGCATAATCAGAGCAGTGTAATAGGGGTGGACAAAGCCTGTATAAACTCTGAAAAACCATTTTGGATGTATTTATGTAAATGGTACTCAAACAGAGGACATCTCCCATGAGGATAAATAACTACAATAAATAAATGTATTACTGCTAAAACGTGTATTTGACTAAAACCAAGTTTTAAAATACAAGAACTATGAGAAGTTTTTATGTTAATGGATTTTTTTGCAAAGCTGGTATATTAAATTGTTCATTGCTTTGCTTTTTCTGGAGCTGTCCTACAGATGATAAAGATGTTCAGAAAGGAGAAATCTACCCTTATAGCACAAGATTATTCACAGAAAGGGCATTTCTCCCAGGTGGAATTAGATTGTAAGCCCAAGGAAGCAAAAGTGAACAAGCAACATATGTCATAATTAGCCTTAGAATTTATACAGTATAAATACAGCTGTTCTACAGGGAGCCTATCCCATCTGTGTGGCAGCACACAGAGCTTAAGTACACTCTCACAGTTCAAGACTTTTATCTCTTCTCCTCATTGTGTGATGCTTCTTGGCAACTCCACAGCTCAGTGCATTTCACATACCACAGAACATCAGAATTGAGGGAAAAAAGACACATCACACAAAAGGAGAGTCAGGTGGCAGCTGTACCAACTTAGGGCAAGAAAAGAGGGAACGATATAAAAATAAGTCTGGCAAATTCATAGGTAAGGAAGAAATTGGGAGAATAAGAGTAGAATATGAACTGAACACAAAGAGGCAATGGAGAGAATAAAAGCCTATCTGTTAAAGGGTGCAAGAAACAACAATTTTTGATTGGAGAGGCAAAAGGTAGAAGAACAACAAAGTGCAGCTCTCCAAATAAAGATGAGAAGGAGCAGGTAGGAATGGGTAGAAACAACAATAAATGCAGCATGGGAGGATTTTGTGACATTTCTTTCACATCAGTGCATTCCTATGGAAGCTAGGAAGGGATGAAACAGAACACTTGTGTTCTCACACCAGCCACAGCAGAAATCTCTACATTCCCTTAGACCAGTGCTGCCTTCCTCCCATAGACCACTGCAAAAGAAAGACAGCTTTCCTAAGTGTTGGTCGTGGCACCCTGGAGAACAGTGCCAGTGTTCCACTGGTGCAGCATCACAGTGTTTAGAGGACAACCACCAGCAGCTCTAACTGGTGCCCCCCAAACTTAGTACTCCCAGGATTTTTTTCTTAGCATAGGGGTGATGAGTCTCCCACACCACCTCGGTCACTGCTCAGGTGTGATTCTGCAGTTATCCCCATATGGGCTCAGACATCATGCTTTTAAAGCTTCCTTACAAATACACACAGCAGACCCTCCATAATACTTGGAACATGACAAAGAATTTCAGTGAACATACTAGATGCCTATTTGCCAACTCACCCTTTTCCTCACTCTGAGCATAACTTAATTCTCAAAAGCAGCACGCAAAGTACATTCCTGAGAAACGCTCCTAACAAGACTAGTCAAGACCAACATTTTTCTAATGCTGCTCTTCATCTCCTAACAACTTCCTGGCGGTTCGGGGTAGAAGAGCCCTTATTCTACTTACTGCTGGTTCACAAGTTTGTTCTCAATCAATTGCATTCCCCAACATTACTGCTTCACACAAGTGATTATCCTGTCTCTTGCAAAGACCATATATTTTGTCTGTGAGATTATTCATTTCTTATCAGTTCCATGTAGAGCGTGCTTTTATCAGTCACCTTGTAATGGGATAAAAAAAATATCTTGTTGGCAGTTGGTCTAGTGAAAGAATTAGAAGAACCACCTCAAAGTGGCAGGTTACTCTGAAGTCTGATCAACTAACACAAATAATACCGACCTAGCTGACTATTTCTGCAAGCTTGTAGCTCCATGAGGCATGTGAATCAAAAGATACAATTCCTTTGAGAAAGAAGGCAGGTAAGAGAAGAGTGGAGATTAAAAAAAGTGTGCCTTTCAGTGCTGGAAAAAGACTTTCATTACCTCTTTGTTGCCAGGGATATTTTACAGTTGTCTAGAAATCTTTTATAGGTCCATACAAGGGAAAAATTAACACTTCAGACTAGATTATATCAAGGTCAACTAATGCAGGAAAGTACTTGTTAAGTATTAGAGTTACTGTAGCATCACAAAATAAAGTTTCACTGCTTAAATTTACTTCTGTCAGTGTAGGTTTTGTTTGATCTACAGCCCACAATAATGCAGTAAAGAGATGGGACTTGAAAGATGTTGAAGTAGTCTGCTCATGAGAAGACATTTAATAAAAAGTTGTAATGGTAGCTGGAGGGAAATTCAAATACAAGAAATGAATTCAGGCTTTGCTATCGAACTGCAGTTTCATTGATTAATGTCTGCTAAAATAAACTGCTGGACTGTAGACTCATTTATTGCCTTCCCCATGTTTTGGTTGCTATGATATCCTTCTAAAGATATGTGGCAATTACTCATCTGGGAGTTGCAGGCAGGCAAAGGACAGAACAAGCAAGAATTTCTAATTAAAACAGATGATTAACAAATAACCCAAATTTAATTATTTTTGTGCCCTTATCGTAAAGCTCTCATAAAACCTTTGCACCCATCAACAGTAAAATCCTTATTCTTCTCTATTAACATAATAATATTCCTATACCCTGGTTAGACAAGGCTGAGTATTCTCAGCAGATGCAGTCTGGGCAGCATTAAACAAAGCGGAGGCGGAGTCCCATTTTCACAGATGGGCTCAGAAGCAATGAAAAAGCTCAGGGTTGTTATTTTAGAGGACTAGAACGCAGGCATCCCTAAACATTTATGAAAAGGAACATAAGCTTCCCCTTCTCCCTCTCTGTATTCTCTCAGTCCCTACTGCCATTACACGTTATTCCAACCAGTTCTGCCAGCCTCCCCTGAGCCCTCCACACACCCACCAACCTGTCCAGAAGTAGGGTGCTCTCCTCCACCCTGCCAAGCAGCCAGCTCTGGGGAGCTGAGCTGCACAGTGCTGTTCTCCCAGCTCCACTTAACACTGCTGGCAGCAGGGAGGTGCAAACCAGACTCCCTTCTGCAAATCAGCACATTTGTGCACTAACCCTTAAGCAGCTACACCTGCATTTATGGGCACCTGATGGCACAGGCAGAAGACAGCAGTGAGGTGCAGGTGGAAGTCATAGTGCTGTTTAGGTTCTAAGAAGTTTATTTCTGATGATGTGAGGGAAGAAAACACAGTGCTTCAAATCCCTCGTTAGCTTTGCAGTGTGTTTTGATAAAAAATAATAATTTTTTATTGTAAACAGAGCGCTGGAAATCACTGAAAAATAAAACCACATAGAGGCTGGAAATTAAATATACTAAAATATAGATGCTGAGTCCTAGCACAGATACCCTGAGGTTTTCAGACAGCAGCTGTAGCAATCCAAGAAGAGCATGTCTGCACTACCCAAACATACAGCTTCAGCGACTCGCTGGGCACTATTTTCATGTTTCTGAACAAAAAAAGTTTTTTCACTAACACAATTGAAAATGACTTGTATTTGACTGCATGCAATAGCAATGCACTCACAAACTCAAAGCTAGCACTTTTCAGTCATAAGATCTCAACTTACAGAAATGTCTGTGTTTCCACTTGGCCACTGTACGTACGTATATAAACGTACAGATATATGCATGTGTGTTAACACAACAAGGTGCCATAAAAGTGAAAAAGGGGTCACCATTCTCTTTGCCTGGATGTAACTGTTGCTGTTGTTCAGAGGATAAAAGTGAAATAAGGTCTGTGAGAAAAAATTTATTACAATAGATAATATGTTTCTGAGAAAAAAAAAAAAAAAAAAAAAGACTTGGATAAAATCTTGTCTTCAGTCTTGGTATAGGAGCAGTCCCCTTCAAGCTAAACATGGCTAAAAATTTTTTACATTCAACTGTGTCATTAAAGGAATTTTGGAAAAGAGAAGTCAGGTATTCACAGAAGGGACTAAAGCAAGATGATCAGGACTCGAGTCCAATGGGACAAGGGAAAGAGACAGGAAATTTTTGCCTTTGGAATACAATAAATTAATAGGAAAAATATTATGACATGTGATTGAACCTCTGTTGAATCCCTGGTTTTAATTTCCAGTAGACATGAATTATTCTCCTAACATAGCCCCTTGAAGGTATTTTGTAGACCTTCCCTAAGGATTCGTAAGGGAGGATGGAAATGGAGTGGTTGCCTTGAGAGAAATATGATTTTCCGTGTTTGTTTTTTTTTTTTTTCTTTTCAGCAATTGGCTGGGTGAACTCATTTTAATGCACAGGGGTTGTTTATTTTCACCCAGTTTCCCTGAGGACATTTGGTGCACTGGATGAAACATGTCGCAGTCTGAGATAGACTGAGAGAGCAAGAGAGAATCCATAAATTTTGATGGTTGTGTTGTAAGAACTATTTCTCACAGCAGTTATGGAAACATTTTTGTAAATTTTACACTTGTTGCTCTGGCATGAGGTGGCTTCTTTTGGTGTGTGTTGGTGCTCAAGAAGTTTGCTTCTAATGACAGGTTTAGCAAGCCTGTGATGCATTTGAAGTCTAGGAAGGGAAACTCTGGGAAAATATCTCTAAACGTACGGTACTTCTTGCATAGGCTGTCCTGGAAGAGTGTTCTTGGGTAAACATCCTATTTTATTGTAAGCTGAGAACATGAATTTGTCACAGCAAATGCAGCAGTGTCCAGCAGCAAGGCTCTCTATCAGTGAACCAACACCCTCAGAACAGCAGCGGTCCCCGAATCGCATCAAAAGCCTGTGCTTTTGGTATGGAGATATGTTGTAATTTTCTACCCACCAGCTCCATGGTCATTTTTCTGCAAGAAGCTGGAATTTTGCATCACATTTTGTAATGTCCTGATCGCCTTGTTTTAGTCCCTTCTGTGAATACCCACCATCGCTTTTCCTAAATTCTCTAAACATGCCAATAACCTGTGAGACCCTTTAGAAGATCAACCCTGCTGATGGAGGTAGCAAGAAGAAAGGGAGCTCAGAGGCCCATAGGGACTCCAGAGACTCTAGAGGATGTTTCTTCCTGGGAAATGATTTCACAGGAGGCAGGGTTTGAATGAGCTGAGACTTGAACTTCCACTGAAAACTTAAACAATTAATGCAGTACAGAAGTAAGGTTAGTACACACCAACCACAATATTACTGTTCTATCTATAAAACTTTTTTTTTTT
>VXAV01010419.1:1077627-1095830 GCA_013399715.1 Alectura lathami
AAAAGTAATTCCGGAGACCTTGAGGACAGTGTTTTATGAGCTGTTTGCTATTTAGAAGCCCTTAAATATGAGCTGCACTAAATTAAAATTCAGCAGAACATGTTGCTGAATGAACTTGGGACAAAGGAATCAAGTGCTTGAAGAGGATGCACTGAATACCTGGCAAGGGCTAGTTTTTAGCAAAACCATGTAGGATTATACTCCTTACACATGAGCAGAAAAGAAAATTATCATTTAATCTTTAAGTAAATTACATACTAATATTTAACAAAAATATTAAATAGTGCCTTTATACAGATTACTCGTAACTGACCACAGGAAAAGTTATTAACTCGACCTGCTATGGATATGTATCTTTTGTTTTTTTTTTTTTGTTGTTTTTTTTCCCCCCCAATATGTATTTCTTTTAGTCCTGAAAAACTGGCAAAAAAAGCCCTCTCTCTTCCAAAAAAAAAAAAACCCTGAACAAAAAAAGTCAATAACTGAAACACATATGCCAAGCTAATGAGAACTACAAGGAAAAAAAAAAGTCTAATTTACAATAATGAAAAATGTTTATCAGATGCACAGTGCCTTAAGACTTTTCAGTAAAGTCAACCATGTATATTCTACAGATTATTATGCAGTTGATAACGGAGGCTTGTTTCCTGGCATATAAAGTATATCCTCATGCACTGCTCTGCATCTGATATTTTAAGAGTCTTGTAAAATATGCCAACACCTACTTAGAACAATGTTCTTAGCTTGTTGTATGTACGTGCCACACATGCACACACATATACACCTGTGTATACATAGCCCAGTAAACGCTCTCTTTGTGTCTTCCCTGTTCAGGATGATGAGAAATCTCTCTGTCATTTTTGAGTGGTGGGATCTGCTTTCTAATTCACAGAAGCAGAGAATTTTGCTCACACCGAACAGATCGTTTCACAGAATGCCGCGTGGGCGAGAAAACATGCACAGCACTGTTAAAACACCCCATACAGGGGCAGGATTATTTTTACCAACTTTACCACAAAATTTGACACTCTCCAACTGCAAGTAACACCAGAAACAGGAACAATTTAATCAAAATGAATCATCATGTTTTGGGAATATGTCTCTGTGTACTCCCCATACAAAACTACCGCAGAAACAAAGAAATGGATTTTTATAAATCAGATTAGAAAAAAAACTAATTACAATGGCTAGATAAATTACCGCAGCTTCTTGTTATCACAAATTAAGGTGTACAGTTAGTCATGAGTGAAAATAAATTTGTTTGACTCATCGGTGATAGTGCAATCCAAACAGAAATAGCTGTGCTGGTCCATGAAGCATCTGGCCCTGGCCACAGCAAGGCCCAGCACATCCTCGTGTATGGGTCTTCTGGGACAGCTTCTTGAGCAGCACACACGCTCCTTTGAAAATCTGTCCAGAAAAATAATAATTGCAGATCCTAGGCACTACAGCATTTTGGGCATATGCTGATATGCCCAATATCCATAAACACTAGGATCTCTGTATTTTCCAAGAAAATCTATTTAGCTGCTTTGGAGTTCATTCAAGGTTGCAATCTACTTTATATTTCCACTGAGACAAGTATTTAAGTTTGTACTTTCCCTCAGAAATGCAATTAAAACCTGTATAATGCTGCAGCATATGCAACCAATGGTATATTTCAATCTGTAGGTTTTACTGAATTTCATATGACAAAAACATTTTAAGAAGTACTGTACTCTGTAGTAAAACACCACATTAATAGCAGGTAGCCTGGTTTGATTCCTGACATCAAACTCAGCAGCCCCAGCAAGACTGGCAGGTCAAATCGCAGCATAAACTCAGAATTAAAGGGGACAGTTTCCTGCCAATATGTGCAGGCAAGTGAATCGGGAATAACTGCAATATTCCAATTTGACTTACAAGGGAGGAATTCTGCAGACTTGCTAATGATGATTGCTGATATCTACCAACGCAAGGAAGAAATCCTAAGCATAATCATTAAACACAACATTATCCTAGACCTGCTGTTGTGTGAATGCATTACTGAATTTTTCTTCTGAGAAGGTGTGAGTAGAAAACTCAAATGTCATTATTCAGGCGTTACTTGAAAATTATGTATTATTTCAGGTATTAATTTCAGCATACCATTGGAAAATGCAAGACTGCTCAAATGAAATTTAAAATATTGTCATCCCCTGGTTTTCCAATAGCACTGTGAGATTGCCTTGGCCTCACAAAGCCAGTGGTGCTTCCACATCTGCCATCCTCGTGGCATCAGGGGAGCACGCCCTTCATGGAAACGCAGACCCCTTGCACTCGCAGACCTCCGTGTGGATTGCTGCCAGATTGTTTTTCTCAGCCATTTACATGACGAGATGAGACAGACACACGGATCGTCATTCTGATGGCATGAATCATTATTCATTGCCAGCAGCACATCCACCCAGCTCACATTCTTAAAGACACATTAAACAAAATTTATGTTGTGTTACTGTACAGGCAAAATGGTAATCCTAGTTTATCGATGCTATTCACCATCTTTGCCTTGCTTGCAAGTACCTCACAAAAGAAGCTGACATATTGTGGTTTTAAACTGGTAGAAGTAAGAGGAGAATCAAATCAAATTTCTTTATTGTCAAAGTTGGAGGACATCAATAACAAATAGTCCTCAATTCATTTACTAGATTTCTTTCCCTTTCCTCTGGGTGTATTTAAATATTCTTCCTACAGCAACTATGTCCTTCCTCCTGCAATGTGATATACTGGTAACTCTTTGTCGCTGTACAAAGTAAAATTAGCCTTATCAAAATCTTCCCATTGATCATCTAGCCTGCTTTGAACTGAGAATTTGGTTTGCAACACAAGCATGTGATTGCTGAATTGTAGCTATGAATTAGAGCCTGGACACATACACCATCCATTTCTATTCTGCATACACAATATTATTTGGTAAAAAAAACTGATAATACAAACAGATAATTTTCCAATGTGAGTCAAAATCATGAGCCACTATCAGTTACGAAAACTCACTGGCTCAGCTCACTCACACATGTGCGCTCCCTGCAGAGCAAGGGATCCAAGGGGAGACAGCCCAAAGAAGACCTCACACTCAGATTTACACAAGTTGTATATCAAAACACTTTCAAGAAAATCTCAAAGAAAATGTCATTGCTCTCAACCTTCTCAGCACCTTTCATAGCCTCTGGTGTCCAAATTGTTTTCAGTCAGTTCAGCACATCTCTAGTGTATAATTTGTTTTATTCAGTGGAATTTCCTGTCATGTCTTGTCACATCAGTCCCAGAATGGCTCACTGCCTTTAAGAGATACAGAACAGTCTATGGTAAGGGGAAAATGTCAGAGAACACCACAGTCACAGCTGACTCGAAGCAAAAGGAAGCATTCATATGGAATAGCTTTCTCTGAACCCCAGAAAAATGCAAACTTCCAAAGATGTAGAGATAACTTTGCATTGCAATGAAAAATGAAATTGTAGAGCAAAAGTTCTTTATATCAAAATAGAAAACAAAAGGCATTTTATGTATATCCCATTGGGGTGAAATGGAGAAACATGCAGTGCAGGTTTCTCAGACTCCCATTTAATGCAGAAATCACTGTGCATGCTAAGATTTTAGCTTGCTTTTGGATCAGCATAAGAGAAAAAGGTAAATCCCATGTCAAGTTGTACTTGTGTCATCTGCATTCCACTGTGACCCACTTCCTACGGAGTACCTCACATTTCAGGCTCATAGCAGTGTTCAATTTGTTGAACAATTTAACAATCAGCTAGGGAAATATTTTCTATTTCCTCAGAAATTATGGAATCATTTCCTTGAAAAGAAATAAAAAGCAGTCTTAAGTCTGTAACAGCAGCACAGCCTAATAACTTGAGTTTTTCCAGGTTACAAACAGCAGCTTTACACCACAGAATTGATTGGGTGAAGGTCTGTGGACAGAAAATCAAATTGGATCATGATGTTTCCTTCAGATCTTTTACACTGGGAATCTGTGGTTCAGCCCTCAGCTTTAGTTTGCACATGGTGTTTGTCTGAAGATAAGTTATTTTTTTGTTAATGCTACTGGTCTATGTCTTCCCTTCTTGTTCGTTAAGCTCCTCTAGCAACACTCGAATTTCACCAAAGATATGTGACACATAATTTTTCAAAAATTACGTTGTTACTGCAGAAATACTTTTGAAGAGTCTATGCAATGCTGAGTCAGATGTATCTGTGCTGCTAATTCATGCTCACTTAGGGAAGGGAGCCTTCAGTCAATAATTTACGGATAAAAAAGCTGATAAAATGCGTGAGTTCAGACACAGGCAGCCAGCTTGTGATAAACCTTACAATAAACTGTAGCCATTATTTAAGGGACAGAAAAAGGCATTAGACCCATGGTACTCTGCGTTCACACAGTCTGGTAGAATAGGATAAAATAGCAAAAATAATTTTAGGCTTGGGATTTCACACAGGGAAAGAGCAATGAAACATTCAGAAGGACAAATGTGTACAGTCTGCCCATACACACAGCAGGGTCCCCTCTGCTCTGGAGAGACCTGGGTGCCACCAGAAATAACCTACAGCAGACAAGGTGAGACTAAGGTCAGCATAATGGATAAATAGCTTTTTATGTCCCTGTGAGAGAAACTGAGTGCCCAGCGGAGGAAAGTGAGGCACAGATTCCAGAGGGACTGTAAAGGCAAAAGAAGCTGTGATTTGGCAAGTCTGACCACAGGAAAGAAGATAAAGAATTGAGCACAACCTGATGTTGAAAACAATGTGATAAACATGCTAGGAAGTGCTGACCTCGGTGCTGTGCGAGATTCTTCCATTAGTTGAAATACAGCGCTGGTGTTAAAGAAGTCCCCATTTTCCCAATTAGAAGTCCAAGGCTGTGAAAAATGCTTGCTAGGAGAATGTAGGGAAATATCTTGATGTGGTAAAGGATAACAAGCTCAGACTCATAGAGTCATAGAATTGTTTTTAAAAATATTCACAAACATTCTGGCAAACCAGAAGGTACAGCACCCTGGGATTCTTATAGAGGATTCCATTTCCAAACAGCCGCACAGCTGGGTTAGGTTTTTATCAGGATCCATCTTACAAGACACCAGTTAACCTCCTGTGGGCATACACATTTCCAAATGAAACACGCACCGCATCACCCAGCTCATGACAAGATCATTTGGCAGTTTTCATAAGAGATCAAGAAAGAAGAGGGAAAAAATAAAAATAAAGAATAAATAAATCTCCCTGCCTCCACTCCAGGCATCTGAACACAACCTGTTGTTGGATGCTGTCCCAAAGAAGGGCATGTGCCAGGGGAGCTTGGAGCTCCACGGGTGAGATCTAGCAGGGCAGAATCATCCCAAATTTACATCTCACTAATTCCTGCTTTAAAGAAAGGCGATGCAGAAATCCCTCTGGCGACGGCAAGGAGTGAGAGAGTGGGGCACAAGTCTACATCCCTTTGCTTTAAAGAACAGGAACATCTTCTTGGTGGCCTCCCCAGGTTAAAAGCATCCTGCTGGAGGTTACTTTTGAACTCAGCAGCACAGGCAAAGTGAGCTTCCCCTGCTGGGACAGCTCATGTATTCCATTTTGCTAGGGTAATTGGTCTGGAGCTACTCTAATTTAAAAAAAAATATCGTATTCTCTGCTTCATTTTTGTAAAATGTCAGTAACTCACGCCTGTCAGGTTCACTCAACCTGGGAATATGCTATGCTTGCATATTAGAAAATATTGAGCGAGTGTGTCAACACAGTTTACTAATTTAGCTGTTTCTGCCCTCTATCTCTGCACAGCTCTTTTGCCTGCCTGTTGTAATTAGTAACTGTCAAGTGTGTGTCACTTTGTCTATATCTAGTACCACATTAACAGCAACTTATTTGAATTGATTCTTGATCAAGAAGATCAGAGATCCCACGTCTTATCTTTCATTATGTGCATGCTGTAAGCTTCCCAGCCCGCTCAACTAGAAAGATGACCCTTCCGATGATCTAATAATGATGGCTGACAAGCTTGTTAAATCTGCTGGCACCAAGCGGCGTGATAGATGACTCAAATGGCAACACAATTTGATATTGAACATTAATCCTCCATTAGTATGCATCATTCTATAGATTCGTGGCATTTCATCCAAAACTTACCTTCAGAATATAAAAAAAATCAATCTATAAAATAGCAGGGTGATAGAAGTAATGGGGAAAAGCTGCCTTTGTAGCACTGTTTATATATTGCTTCATTATTCATTTTCTTAGAGATGCCTTATTAAAATTGGAAAACAGAGGCAGAATGACTATAAGAAAACTTCATAAAGATAGCATTTCATTTTTCTATGCCAATTTCTTTCAAATACTGAAACGCTAGAGAGCAGTTTGTCAAAACTGACTACAACAAATCATTTTTAGACTTAAAATTTCATCTCCCCGCTTTACTTAAGAAATGAAGCACTCAAAATACTTAGTGCAAAGTAACAGATCTACAACTTTCCAAGGTCTGCTCTTAATTGTACATCACATGACCGACAGCTGTAGGAAAGTGTATTAAGACAACGAAGGACTGCAGTACAGTACGGACATTTGAAGAGTGCGTTCCTTCCACATGGGTCTTTAAAGTCTAACTTCCACAGAGAGCTAATGGTCTGTGAGTAAATTAGTGCCATGAACATCTTTTACATCATATTACCCCAGGGAGACCTTAAACCTACTAACTTCAGCAAATGAAAGATGTATTAAATGTGTTCTGACCATTGACTGTCAGGTTTATACTTGTCAAAACTGCCTCAGACACCGAAAAATTACAGACAATGTTTTGATCCTGGTGATACGCATGCAGCAATTGCCTTTACTTAATCTTCTTGTCTTTGAGAAATACAACTCATAGCAACATCATCCATTGCCATCACTGAGACAAGAAATTTTTTTTTTTTTGTCTTTTGTGTTCTTAATTATTCAACATTTTTTTTTTTCCACACTGGAAAAGATCTCTTTACTATCAGTGTATTGACTACCTTTATTATCACCCATTTACCCCTTTTTCTGGGCTGTACTTTATTTTCCAGTGTAGTGATAGCTTGTGAAAAATTACTGGGAGGTTTTCCATTAAACTTTCTGGTAAAGATAATTTTATAGTATGTGTTTTGTACCTTCTCTGTCTGAAACATGCAGTTCTCAGCCAGTGGGAAAGTAAGCAGGAATACACGACTGGGAGAACAAAATAAGAGGAGGCTATGGGGAGTTAAGAAAGTGAGAGGAAGAAACAGGTAGTAGTGAGTTGTCTGGAGAGAAAGAATAATGTCAGGTTTCTGTTATTTTGAGCAAGCAATGGCAAGTAGCATGCATGCAGCAGAAAAGCTAAACAGATTTGTAGGCAATTTTATAAGGTTGAGCCCTAAACCACTGCTGAAGGTGAAGTGTTCTGTAAGGAAATGTATGCCTCTACCTCTTTACATCATGTTGAGAAAAAGTGAAAAAAAAAAAAAAAAAAAGCATCTCCAACAGCACAAACACTATAAAACACCTTCCATTAGCTGTGAGCGAAACACACTTAATCTGTCTGAGAAACCTGAGCTTGCACGTAATCCCAGGTTTCAGTCTCACCCTGCGTGTCACAGCCCAGGGGGCAGCAGCGTGAAGCCCCAGCCGGCAGTGACAGCAGATGCTGCACGGAGCATCCCTGACACGCAGCCCTGTGGGGATGAGCGCCAAGACCTTGGTGCTCTGCAGCACGGTGACAGCTTGTGAGAGGTGATGGAGGGGAGAGTTGAGAGAGAAAACGGCCGCTTACAAACAGAAAAGAAGGAACTGATTTCTGGGAGGAGGGGGAAGGCAAGTTGGAAGCGTTTCTGACTTGCAGTCGTCCAAAGAGCCTCCTTTTTTGGGTCAGATTGCATAGGCTTAAAACATACTTGTAGAAATGCACACAAGCACATTGCCTGAGAGAAATACAGGTTTCTGCTTGGGGTAACCAGAGCTTTTGGAGTGTCAGGTAAGCTCAGAAATAAATACTGCTACCTAGATGCGTCCCAGCTTAATGCTGATATTCAGGGAACGCATCCCAACATTGTTCCTTGTGTTTTCACTGCAACTGCCAATAAAGCCATTAACTCACAGCTCCAGCTGCAGGTGTGCATAAATGTGGAGCACAAGCCAGTGAAAGGAGGGCGAAGATGACCTTCCTCTCACTTCAAGGACCATCAGAATCTCATTGATTAGTAATCAGAGTGAATTTAACTTGTGAACTCAGATGCCAAATCTGTAGCTTGCTCCCTGTTCCAAGAGTAATTTTTATGTTTACAAATCTGCTAAAAATATTGATAAAATATTGAGACTCAAATGTTCTTTACAGTGGCACCAAGATAACAGCCCTGAATCCATTTCTGTTTTCAGGAAATAGCTTGTTTCATACAAAAAAGGTGATGAAAGGTAACTGTCAATTAATATTCATCAAGACATCAGTCTTCTTCCATTCTTTTTAAAGGCTGAACACCAACCAGAGTCTCTGTGTTACCTTGCCAAAAGGAAAAACTCTTTTTGTCTATTTCCTAGCATATAAAATGCTATTCACTACATGAAACACTTTCTCTGAATTCTGTCATCTTTGAAACTGAAAAATTCATGTGAATATAACTTTATCTGGTGATAGCAGGGTTCATACTATGATCAAATTTGGTAGGAAGGAAACTCAGCCCTAATAGTTAAACCAGCACTGAAATTATGTTTAGACAAATGCATAAATACTTTCTGCACAGGGTAATGCTGTCATGTTACTCAGTAGTTATGGATCATTTTGTATTAATTGTACAAAAATGGGTACAATTAACTTGGCAGAGTAGGAACTATATGATTAGACTCAAATAATTTAAAGCTTAAGCTACCTGAGCACGTTTTGCAGCCTTTTATGAAAAGAAGAAAAGAAAATCCAGCACCCCAAAAATATAACTCCTTCACCCCTCTTTAGACACTTGCAGCCTGTGAGACTGCTGTCACGGAGCAGTTTGAAAACATTGCTTGTGGCGATGAAACGATTCCGCACCTTTGCATACCTGGTATTGTCTTAGAAACCATTAAGCAGAGCTAGTCACAATCCTTGCCAGGAAACTTGCTGTGAACAAAGAAAAATGCCCTCATTTTTTCAAAGCCTCATCCAAAACCAAGGAAAAAGAGAAGAGTAGCAAGTGAGGATGGAGGCAATAAGTTGGGGTTGCTTTATTCCAGCCACACATTCCTGACAATGCCGTTGGGTGCAATGGTCCCAGACACTGTTATGACAGAGTGCAGAGCTACAATAGAAATACAAGAAAATGGAACTGTACTGAAGAGCAAGGAAGAGCTAAGCAATCCTGATGGAGTTAATTTTTCACAGCCCCGCTTTTGGGATGCTGCTAGAGCTATTACCATGTCACTGCATAAAAAGAAAAAAGAAAAAAGGAACAGGTGCCGATCTTCCTTCTCTTCTGAGAGAAAACATGACACAGCAGAGTCTCACAGTAAATCCTTTATCTTCACGCTAAGGTCTTCTGACATTTTAAATATCAGCCATAATGATTAACATCTCTCCTTTAAGCCAGAAGCTAAAATCCGCCAGTCTGCCACACACAGTGACACCTTTAAACACTCGCACACTTCAGCAGTTACTAATTTTCCAATCCAGTACCTGGATATGACATTTTGACAAGTTTGCAAAGGATTTGCTGAACTACTTATTAGTTCAACGTATAAAAAGTATGCTTTTTTGCAATACCTTTCAAAAATAACTTCTGAATACATTTTATACGCGATTTTCTAAATTAGCTTTCCCATTGCTCTGATTCCGTGTGCCAGAAGAGCCTAATGGTACTTGCAGCATTCAGGCAACTGAGAGCATCTAATCACTTCAGCATTATTTCGAGTAAAAGCAAACTATTTTCTGTCTAAGTTCTCTTAAGCAATACAGTCATTAGGCAAATGGATGGATCAAGAATTTGCAATGGCATTTCCAGTGATTTGAAGTAGATGCCACTGGAGCTATTCAATGGCTCGTGTAAAACAGGAATATGGCCTGAAGCTGCTTTGTATTTGATAGATGCCTCCATCACAGCCACCACCATAAAAAAAAAAACAATGCTGTGGGGGTTTTAATAAAAAGGTAAAGCCATGATAATGGAAAAATCCTTGTAGGAGAATGTTGGGGATAGAGTGAAGGCTGTGTGAGGAACCTCACTGTTTTTTAGCGTGCAGGTTCAGAGGGAAAAAAAGCTCAGTCCAATACTGTTGGCAAGTACTAAATTGGTTAGAGAAAGCCTGTTATAATTTCATTAACTCAGAGCTTCTATATAGTGGCTCTATTATTCTTTCTTCCTGAAGTTTGCATAGTGATTGTTTTCTCAGAATAGCGATAGGTTATTGTATGGATCTGAAAAATCTAAGATGCTTTTTATTATCTTGAAGGCAAACTAGACCTTGTGTTAGCTCCGGGACAAACTACAGGCTGGTTTAATAAGACAACAATGAAAACTAGAATCATTCACAGTGGGGCAGCATTCAGCAAGCATTGTTAGCTGCAACGTTGGCAGTATAATTATTATGCCGTGCTAGGACAGACCCAGCGCTGTACAAACATCGCATTTCCCCAGAAGACCTTACAAAGTATTTGAACTTGCAAAGAGGTAGGAGAAACAGAGATTACAAATAACCTTCCAAAAGTCACAAAGCAGATCAAAAGCACTGGAAAACAGGAATGGTGCTGAGACTTTAAGCTCAACTCAGAGCCCATGCATTGGTTGAATGTCCTTGTTTGAACTATGGGTCTGGTCCACGTGTAGCACTGCTCACTTGGCAGCAGCGCAATGCTCCACAGGCTAAATGTTGTCTCGGATGCATTCATTTAGATGACTCCAAAGTGACCCCAGAATTCAGCCCTTACACTTTTAGGAAGGGAGCACCATTCCAGTGCAGATCTACATGGCTATCCCCTTCACCTCAGGGTCATAGGTTATGCTTTTGGGGATACAGCAATGCTCCTCATGAACTGTCAGAAGTCAAAGATGACATATATTGCAAGTCAATCCTCACAAAATGGAAGTTATAGTAGACAGGTCTTGGAAAACTGGTTGCAATGAAAAGATGCTGACCGCAGTGGGCATTTTCAGTAGCTATACATTCTAATGTTTTGAACATTTTGAAGAGATATGCGTTCATATATACCAGTACATGATTTATGTATATTCTCTGTTATCAGTGATGCCCTTTGAACTGTAGACATTTTTAGTTCTGGAAATGGATAAAGCTACGGTGTGGGGGTAGGAGATTAGAGGCGGGGTATATTTTCTGTCAACACTCAGAATCTGTGCAAGAGCAATATCTGCACTGGCATCAGATTTATTATTGTGGTTTTGATTGCTTTTCAAATATGCGCCAAAACACCTCCAACTATTACAGTCAATCTCTGCAGTTCAGGAAGAGAACTCAGGTCCTAAATGAATTTAAAAGTTTCTCTCTCTCTTTCTGGCTGTCAAAGAATAAAGGAATGAGTTTGGTTATACCAGTAATATATACCAATATGTTAAGGGAGATAAATCTGATAGTCATGATATAAAGTGCAAGACATATAAAAATTGTATTATGATAATGGTAATAAATGCATTTCTAAATTATGCAGTGATACTTCTGTTTTAGAGTTTACTTTTTACAAGGTCTTTTAATCAAAAATCATTTTTTAAACAAGACATTTTTCCTTCACAGAATTCCAACGCACTGCAGAGGGAGGACAGGTTTAGCCCACAGCTAAATCCTTGAAGCAATTACACAATCAAAAAGGAAGGTTATCAGACTTTGAAAATAGAAAGATATCATTACAGAATTCTTTTTATGGCATGACCACTCTACTAATCACATCCGCACAGCTGGACAGGATGCTACTCATTGTGGACAGGGACCAAGGGTCACTGCATGGAAGCTTCCCATCCCAGTCCTGACACAAGCTGATTTCAGAAGAAATCATCTGTGCAGTGCCAAGAAAGTACTGGGTCTGTGCCCACACTGTTTCACGTTGTATCTTGGCTTTTTAAATAGAAGTTGATTGATTTTTCTATAGTTATAAGATCAGACATACATGGGCTTTTTATAATAATGACTAAAATTATTTTGAAAAGTATCCAAGACTCTTCCAGAAGATGTCAAGGACTGCAAGAAACAGAAGTGAAATAAGAAAGATCATGGGTCAAAGCGTGCTCACCGTTAGCAAGGAGAGAAGACTGTTGCTTTATTTGCTTTAACCCAATTCCAGCACCATTTTCACTGCAGGCTCAGTTTGTGTCGCTCTCAGTAATGCTCCCGGGTGCCATCTGGTGTTTTATTTTTACATTGCAACTCTTGTTAGGGGAATATTCTCTGCAGATGTACCTTATCGTTGTATTCAGCTAAATGCGTTAAAAAAAAAAAAAAAAAAAAAAAAAAATCACAGAACAACAGTTGTAAACTGTTGCTTTAGTCTACACAAAATGAAACTTGGAGTCTTTCCAGCAGAGATTCTTGGCCATTACGAATACATGTAAGGGTACGCGCTGTACCTTCTATAATATAAAAAATCACAGATTACCTTACTCATTTGGGCCCAAAATTTAACTCTGTCCCATCTGAACCTTTTAAAATATAGCTTAAAAATGGGCAAAGAGTCTGATAGCCTTAAACATAATTCCAGTCGCTTGCATTCTCCTGCTAGACTTCAAACATGGCTTTTGCTGTGTCTTGTATTCATTTAAGGCTTTGCTGCCTGGCTTGAAGGCCAAGCCTGGGGTTTGGCAGGCACGTTGCAATGTTCCAGCACCCCGAATGAGGAATAGAAGTGATTTCACTTTTTCCCCCCATATAGATAGATAGATGTTCCTGTATTTCCACACTTTCTTTTAAAAGTAAAATTGTTCTAAAAATAAAGGTCAAAAGTGTCAGGTAGAATTATATTTAGACAGAGAGCATTAGGCCTGTAGCTTAGTTTCCTTTTAGATGGAAGTCAATGGGAATTTTGTGCATTTAAAGAAGACAAAATTGGGCCTTTTATTATGGCATATTGTGAGCTTTTTTCTCACACTGCTGAATAGTTACTCAATGGAACAGTGCCATTGACTGTAATGAAGCTATTCCAATACAGTGCTAAAGGAGCGCCTGAGTCAACCTGAAATGTCTCAGACAGATCCTGATTGCCTCACAGGAGGGGACCCAGACACAGGAGAAAAATTTCTCCAAGTTTCTCATGTGATACTTGCTCTGTGCCACTGCTACAAGGACAGTGTGAATGGAAGGTTCAGTATCGGGTCCCACAGCTCACACACATGAGGATTCTGGGGATGGAGTCAGCCGCCAAAATACAGACATCCTTCACTTTTTAAGAGATTGCAGGATATCCCAGCCATAGCAAATGGCCGAGGACACAGGACCACGGGAGATTTTTGTTTCTGAGCACAGAGAGGCACAACAGCCCAAATCTGGGTGTCAGCAGCACCCCGAGAACCCACCTTCCCCGTGGACACCTGTGCCATTTTCCTGTTCTGTAGCACTCGTGGCAGTGGGCCTTTCAGCATATACATATTTACACTGTAACATAAAATAAACAATTTTCTGTAGGCATTTTCCCCAGCTAATACCATCTTGATTTTTCTTTTGCTTGTGAATTCATCTGTAGTTTACCACAATCTAGCCTCGTGATCTAAGAAATGTGTATATTATGTGAAGGAAAAAAAAAAAAAAAAAAAAAAAAAAAGAAGAAGAAGAAACAAAACCGTTCTGTTATAAACTACAACCACAGGGAAATGTTTGCTGGGTACGCTATGTTTAAATCCCCAAGAGCAGAAATAAAGTAGAAGACTTCAGCTACTGACACAGACAATAACTTCTAATTATCAGTAACTGCACATTTGTGATTAGCACAGACCTAACAAATGATCATATGTTTACAGCATTTATTTTGTTCTTGCCTCCAGAGCTGTCTGTGTAGGAATTATATGTTAGCATTGCTTTCAGTGTAAACATTTCTTCATGAGAAAGGCTGTGGACAAGAGTAATTCCCTTGCTGGTCTCCAGTCTCCTGACTTACTCGGGTATGTAAATATCGTGAATTACTGTGACATAATCTCTCTTAAGAAAAGTTCATTAAAATGAAAGTGAAGTTTTGTAATATGTATTATCAACACCAAGAATCTGATTATCCACAAGGTAAAGAAAATGATGCAGCAGTAGGTAAGTGATCAAATTAAACCTTTTTTTTTCCCCCAAACCTAGCTGGAATACAGGCTTACCTATGATTATTTCTACTTGTAAAACACATGAAATTTTCAAGCAAAAATGGATGAAGTTTGAAGGTGAGTATAACTTGTGAATAATGTATACCCCTTGCGCTGATGCATTAGAGTGACAGCCGCTGCTCACGCACCATTCCTAGAGCAGCACAAAATACGGCTTAGGTGATCGTGGAGCAGTAAAACCAGGGGTAACAGCAGGACCGAGGTATTTCACCACACTACAGGCATCACAGCAACAGCACCCAGAACTCTTCCACACAGCAAATGCAGTGAGGAGATTGTTTTTTAGGCTGGTACAGTTTAAACTGTTCAGCTGTGCAGAACTTCCTAAATTCCCACTTACATATATCTAAATACTGACACAGCTCCCTCTGTAGTAGCAGCTGAGCATGGAAGGAAAAGTCCATTTCACCAAGCATGCTGTAATTGTGATAGGTTTACCGGCTTGGGAGAGACAAATCTCCCGTTTCCCGGTATCTCCTTCCCCTGTTTTGACAAGTTTATGAATTAAAGACCCCTATCACTCCTGCCGTTTGTGCCACCTACCCAAACGGCCCTTGTGCTGCTTTCAGAGCACATCCTGACAGATCATGTCCCAGAGTAATATTTCTGACACTTCAGTAATTCCATTTGCAGGGCCGTGTGGGTTTAAAAGCAATGCTGTTCCTGCAGAGAGTTACCCCAACTATTTCCTACAGCGCAGGAGCTGTGAGGTCACGAAGCGACTGAGCCTACCCTTGTTTCATAAGCAGCTTCCTTCAACAGCTGTAATATCTGGGACAAGAGCTCAGAGAGTGTCATTTGGCCTCACTGAGTGATTCATTGTGTACTGGAAAACTGCTCTGCATTCTTCTGGATGCCTTTGCAGCGTAGACAGGACAAAGCCCCATTTAGCTGGAAGCCCAGCATAGTGGCTCATTATTCACCTGCCACGGCAGTCACAATATTGTGAGGGCTTCTAGACAATGGTGAAAATTTCCACCTTCTTTTTATAGGAACACACTTCATTGTCTACTTTTGTATCCCGAGGAACAGAAGCTGCATACAGACTGGGTGTAGGGAAATGGGAGCCCTTTTTTCCTTCCCCTGTTCTAAAAGACAAATAAATTGCCACAGCGCTCTGCTAACGGCCGTGGGATGCTCAGGGCTCGGCGATCCTGCCTCAGCATCAATAATACATGGTTGGGAGGGAGAGGGAGGGGGAGAGGAGGCAGAGGAAGGAAGGATGGAAATCAGGTTCTCAGCCCTCCCGGCTGCAGCTCAGCCCACCAGCTCCATGTGCCCTTATAAGAGGCTGTGCCAGGGCAGCCGGTCCTGCACCGGACCGCAGCTGTGCCTGCTCCTGCCCGGTCCCTGTGCACCTCAGCCAGCTGCTGCAGGAGGAGCAATTCCATCTCTCCTCACACCCAGCACTGTCACCTTCACTGTTTGATTTGGGGAGAAAGACGTTTCAAATGCCACAGCAAAGTAAATGCACTCGCTCCAAATGCACTGCGTTTAACAGCTGGGTTTGTCCTAAGGTATATTTTTGCTCAGACCAGTAATAATTCAGTAAAACTAAGAGGTGCCTTTAATAGCTTTCCTCTCAGATGTGTGTCCTGTAATATGCTGCTGCAGAGGGATATCCTCCGCGTCTTGCAAAGGCTTTCAGTGGAGAAAAGATTTCTACCTCAGCAGGGAAGTAAACAGTATCAGCAGGCTCTACAGCAATACCCTAAATGCCACCTGCATTTAATTTCTACATAGTCCTTCCAGCACTCTTTGTCTTTGTTTTGGTTGCCACCTCCTCATTCGTCAAACTCATCACTGTCACGTTTACAGGGAGCACATGTTACACCAAGGCATGTATTCCAGTTACATTCACTTACTGTGTCCCTGCACTGCAAGAAAAAAAAAAAGAAAAATCATGAACAGGTAATTGGGAAACAAATGCTTCAAAAAAACATACTGCACCCCTGCAGAGATTGCCACCTACTTTCTATTAAGCCAAAACCTACCATATGTTTTAAGGGTTTTTAAGGGTTTTTAACCTCCTTTCTTCCTTGCACAGCCTTGTACTCAAAGTCATGCTGCTGGTGCTGCTGCCGTAGGAAGAAAGGGAGGAGAGAAGGGAAGGAAGGAGATTTTACAGCCAAAGTGGGATGCTTCTCTAACAGAACCCGCAATATAAGCAACTGTATCTTTGGCTAACGTTGGAGAGGAGTGTTCTCTGCATTAAACCCATCCACGCAGGGATGCTGACAGTCCTGCTGCAGAGATGCTCCTCTATAGCAGAGATTTACCCACTGCATGCAAGTGGCTCATGAAAATGTGGATGTTCCATTTAAAAATCCCCCTGGGAAGAAGGGTGTACACCTTTTCATTTTGTGTTCTCCCAAAAGGCCAGGTGAAATCATCCTGGCTCCAGGAAAATTGGAGACTTTACCATGGCAGTGACAGATTGCCACTGTCACACTCCTGCTTGCGTGCACTTGGTAAATCACAGATCTCACCGTACTTGGTGCCACTTCTTAAGGATTAGTTTCTGAGGCTAAAGGGTACATGAAAACTTCAGCTCATGTATTTCTAAGCTTTGTGATAGCTGAATACTCCTTGGAAAGGTGAAGTAAAAAATTTGGGGAAAAGGAGACGTATTAAGATAGCTTAAGGTGTTTTTTTCTGTAATCTCAAATAGAGACATGGTGAGAACAGCAAGTCATTTCCAACTTTCTGTTCTTATAACAGGAAAAAGTCCAATTTATGAGTGTAATATAATTTAATTAGTAAGAAGAACATCTACATAAATCATTAGGCATCCTGATTTATAATTAATATCACAATAAACCCCCTCATCATTAAACTAATACATGTATTACGCTCTTTGGCATGTTTATTTCACATGAACACCAATTTATGCATTAACTAAGATGCTAATTAGAACTTACGCTACTGTACTGTCTGATACCTTAAAGCTTTAAACTAGACTAATGCTTAATTGTGGAAGATCAAATAGATAATTCTTATTGTGGCTTTCTTAATCCAATGTTAATACAATCCATGAGAAATGTAACTACCTCTCCGCCAGTACGTGGCCCCAGAATTTAGGTGAACACACGGTGCCATACAGGCAATGTCAGCTTATTACATGATGCCATGACATGGAATACCAGTGAAAAAGCATGACACAAACATTGGAAAATGATAAAACTCTGCAGAATGAAAGAGTCTGAATTTTATCTTTGCATGATAGATAATGCAAATGTGCGCACTGAAGTGAACTTTCTGCCATGAGAGAACAGTACTAAAGAAATCAATAGAATTTAATAGTTCACTGTGTCACTTTAAAGGCTTCTTTAAACAATCCTTCTGCCTCGACTGCAGCAGATCTCTTTCTCTGTGCTAATCACATAAACTCTCAAATCCCTTTGATTTCAAAGGGATGAAGATTTCACCCTCTTTTTGCAGTAGTTTACACGACTTTTTCTTAAAGCCACCATAAAGTGACATTTCCATGAGAAAATGCATTTTTCCTGTTCTTCTTCAGAAGCTTCTCCTGCTAGATTTTCCATGTGGTTATCAGATTTATAGGACCTATGGGGACTCTCTGTCTGTATTACTCTAAAGAAACTATATTAAAATAACATTAAGGTTGCAGTGTCAAAGACTCAGAGGTTAGGATACACCAGAATTAAGTTAAACTCATCTCATTCAGCCTCCTGTGCAAACAGCTTACAAAACTGCCTACAGTCCATTTACATTCTCACTTCTGTCCCACATCTGCATGGGAGAACGCATGACCTGCATCAATCAGCTGCAGCTGCTCTCCAAGCATGACAAAATGACACATTTCTCTTACACCTTCTCTTGTCCAGCTGCTACAAGGTCACAGATTCATAGAATGGCTTGGGTCAGAAGTGACCTTGTACCCCCCCCAGTCCCAGCCCCTGCCGTGGGCTGGCTGCCACCCAC
>VXAV01010420.1:0-13360 GCA_013399715.1 Alectura lathami
GCTGCCCTGCCCCGCCGCGCTGCGCCGTGCCCTGCGGCAGGAGGCTCCGCGGGCTGCCAGCCCTGCTCGGCAGCTCCAAGTTCATCTGAATAATTTAAAATGGAGGAAAGCAAGCACAGAAGATGAACCCATCAGAGGATGGGAATCTTAAAAGGATAACTGATGCGCTCACGTTATCGCTACAGCAAGCATCTTATATCACAAAAGCAGTACATGACACTTCTGTACTACAACGAGTTCTGTGCCATTAATTATAGGATGAGAAACTTCTGTGCTCTGCTTTGTGCCCAAGGCAGCCGGGCTCTTAGCGCCTGTAAATAGCTTGAGCCAGTGTGCACCTTTTCCACCCAAAGCCTTTGCTACCTGGGCACACCACGTCCTCCTCTGTCTTCTCTGTCCCATGTTAATTAATCTTAATAAAAATGCTTAAAAAATAGATTTGTTACTTTCAAAAACGGATTTACCAGCTCCTGTTCTTGTTTTCTGGGACTTTGAGCAAACTGTCTGACACCTGGCAGTGTCTGATAAGCCTGATCACAAATGAACGCGCAACTCTGAATTGTTTAAAGGTGGTCTTCCACACAACACCCCTCAGATCTTCACACCTGCATTCATATTTGGAAGGGACGTTTTGCTTTGTTTTCTTCTGTTCAAATACCATGTGGCTGAGTAGCAGCACTAATAGATGAATGTGCATAATTTTGATCTAATTACATTGGTACTGAATTGCAGGTGAAGCATTAAGTTGATTTCGAAAGAAAAAATCTTTGCAAGCATCTGGTATTGATGAAGAGCTGCTTATGGATCTGTGGTGAAGCCTGTTCTGCGCACCGAGGTCAGACCCAGACCAGCGCAGGGCTTGTGCCCGCAGGGCTGGGTCGAGCTGCGCGTCGGCCTGACGCTGAGCGGCAGGGGCACGGAGCTCAGCCTTCCTTCAGGTAGCTTTCAGCTAGTGAGGAGATGTTTAAATTCATCACTTATTAAATCTTTAGTGCTCTTTTAAAATAAATTGATATATAATTAACACAGACAATCTTATTAAATCCATATTAGGGAGCTTATTTGAGACAATTGGAAGTTTTAATTGAAGATGTTACTAAGTGCCTCTCCCTGCAACAGTAATTGTGATTCCTCACTAAATGCATCAGAGCTGGAAGGGTAACGCCCATCAGGGCGTTCCTCAGCCGATGTCCCGTTCCTGAAGCCAAACAAGTGGATCACGTTGAACCACGGCACTGAACCATGTCATCAACCATTGAACCCCAATTGTACCAATTAGTTGACCTTGTGCTGGCTGTTTTTTTTTTATTAAACAAACAAAAACAACAACAACAAAAATGCATCTTATTAATCTGTGGGACAGCTCCTGCTGAGAGCAGCATGGGTGCCAGCCAGCCTTCTTCTCCATCCCCCCTCCCAGTAACGCTTTTCTGTGCAAGCACTCGCAGCCGTGGCGGTGCCACGTGGGCTCTCCGGGCAGTAGGCGTGCAGACCCCGGCTCTGGTGGGTTGTGGCCGTTCCCAGATTCTGGGATTTCCCAAGCTGCCGCTGCCCCATCCCCACCTCCCCTGGTGGTGCCATGGCTCAGTGCTGAGTGCTGCCCTCGTGGGCAGGTTTTGAACAAACAGAGGAAGCTGGGAGTCGGGAGAAAACAGGAGATACTGAAATAAAGCAAACAAAGGCAAAAGCAGATGGAAGCACCTCAAGGTCACTTCCTTGTTTCCCTGTCTAAAGTACTCAGAGAAGCAGTAAGAAACATTTTTTGGGTACAGCTGCTCTCATTGCTGCTATCTCTTGTTTTTCATCATCTTCCCGTTGATGAATATGTTCAGATTGTGACAGAAATAAAAAATCAGTCATCGTTCTCCTGAAAGCAGGGGTCAAGATAACATCTGCCTTTCCTACTCTTTTACACTCGCAAGAGTAAGAATCATGCACAGGAAACATCTGCTTTGGAAATAACTTAAGCAGCTGAGAAGCCCGGCTCTGAGTCAGAGCATCCTGCGGTAACTCATCGTTCCGGCCACTTGTTTTCCCTGTGCCACGCTGTCCCTTGGATTTCACCGCTCACCAGTTTGCTGTTCTGCAAGTCAATGAGGAGCTCTGGGCCTGCAGGCCAGTGTCAGACCCAGCTTTGGAGAAGCAGCAAGTGGCACGGCTGTGGCTGCCTCTGGCAGGACCTCGTCCTTGCGCTTTTCCAGCGCACCCCCCTGACAGGGACAATCTGTGGCTGGCCCAGGGATGGGTGCGCAGCGTGAGTCGCAGGGCACACACATGGACACACGCGTGTGCATAAAAACACGCAGCTCTGGCAACACCTGGCTTACAAAAACTGACCTTTCTCAACACGTGCATTTGTCAGCCTGGGGTCAGCTGTCCTCACCCTGCCGGGGGATGAGCGCGGCCCCCCTGCTTCGCAGGCAGGGCACTGGCAGAGGCAGGGGTTAATGCTCCCAGGCAGGTAGGCTTCCAGTTCTGTTCTTCTGTTCCAGTGCTGTAGATCTTGCTGCATGATTATTGATTTCTGTAAGAGTTACTAAACTGCTACTTACTGACTCATTCAGTGTTTCATCATATCCAACAGCAACAAGTACATTGTAGAAATAACAGCTTTCCTATTCCTTCACAGCTCGTGCAATCAGATTTATTTCTGGCACTCAAAATGTCAGAAGGGTCCAGCCAAAGCCCAGGTTTCTCCTTACCCTGTTACAGGAGCAAGAACAGACCAAGGTTTTCTAAGGAGTTAGGAGCTGGGCTTCCAAGCTCATTACTAGGAACCAAATGTCTCAGCGTTACACAAGCCTGCAGTGCCCAGGCTCTGACTCAAGCCTGCAGTTGTCCGAGACACGCACAGCACTCCCTTCTGCAAACTGCGGCATGTCAGGGCTTACTGCCAGAGTAAGGGCAAATCCAGACTGTAGCTCCTACTGCCCTGTAAAGAAGACAAAGGTTGGTACCCACAGAAAAACACGAGCATAGAGAGGGAAAATGACTTTGCTCAAAGTCAGCCGCTGGACCTTGACAAGGAGGAACAGCCCTAGTGAACAAATGTCTCCATGGGGAGAACTCTCCTCAATGCCAGCCAGGAGCATCCTCTTGCAGCATGACGCTCATGGTCCTAGTAGAGCAGTGCTGGGCAGTAGCTCTGTGCAAGAACTGCCCTGGTCACTCACCAGGGATGCTCAGCACCATCTGCTCCTGGCTGCTGATGCTTGCAGGGCCCCAGGGGATGGGAGATGCACGAGGCAGCTGGAGGACAGGAGGGCCCTTATCCCAGCGGTGCTTATGGAAGCCACTGGCGTGGGTGGGATCTTCTGGCCTCACTCGTGTCCACAGAAGTTCTCTGATCCCTGGTGGGGCCAGGCCTGGGGCTCAGGGTGAGGCGCTCCCAGCACCTCTCAGTGCTGTTGGCAGTGTGGCCCTGGGCCCGCAGGGTGAAGGTGGGACGGGGAGCGCGCTGCAGGTGTTGCATCACAGCCCTGCACCTCGCCGGCACCGATCCTGCCCGGCCGTGCTGCCCAGCTCTGTGCAGAGGGGCTGCGGGGCTCGGCCGCCTCGGCCGATCTCCCCAAGGCACCGATGGTTTGTGGTCAGGTCAGGACAACCTGCTTTCTGTCTCTGCACTCTTCTTTGCTTCTCCCTCCTTTCGTTAGGTCTGGAATGAGCGAAGCACAACAAAACTTCACCTGGGGGTCCAGGTGTTTTTTCCAAAAGGAGGTTCCCCAATGACTTTTTTTTGTTTGTTTGTTTTTCTTTATGATGGCTGTGACTGAAACACTTTGCCACCTGTTTTTGTTGCTGCTGCTGTTGTTGCTATTGTTGTGTTTGTAATTAATGTAATTTGTTTTGTAAAGTATCAGAGTTATTTATAAACACATCTATAGAGATTTGTCCTGAATAATGGAGCTTTATTAGAGATAATCCTTAGCTACTCAGCTCAAACAACATTTCAGAGCTGGAAGTCTCTCACAGAGAAACCAATTGTGAATATTAAAAGAGATTTGGAGGAGGAGGAGGCAAGAATTACATTTTCAAATATTCCACTGAGTTGAAGATTTAACCTAGCAATGTCACTGAATCCCTGCACAGGCTCACAGGCTCATCTTGCTTTGTGTTAGAAGACTCTTGACTACATTTTAATGTGCACATAATATTATTTATATTTAGCAATTGTTTCTGTCATCTTCCACCTCAATCAGCATTGCAAAACACAGCTTGAACTAACTGGGAAGCAATTTTCTGGGTAATATTTCTTCTCATCTCCCGAGAGGAGCTGATACAACAGCTAGCAAATCATGGATCAAACATTCCCTGCTTTGTGGTTCTGCTTTTTCTCTAGGCTCCATGTCAGCTCTAGTGGAAATTAAACTTATTTTATCTTGCGTAACGAGTGGATGGCTTCTGAATTTTCCAAGCTAAGCAGCTGTTCTCGCTAGTTCAAGCAGGATGTGCAATGTGACTTGTAATTAGGCGTGAGACGCGTAGAAAGCAGCAAGGTGCTGACCCAGATTCGGGAAGACTCACTTTGCCCACGTGTAGCTGCTCAGTTTTCACTGCTCTGCAGCTGCTGTCCTGCGGCCAGGCTGAGCCATGGTGCTGTGAGCTCCTGCTCTGCTGAGGGCAGAAAACGGTGGGACAGGCAGAGCCCTTGCCCCCTGTGTTTCACCCGTGGGGGCTTCCATTGCTCCCAGGCAGCCAACCCCCATGCAAAGCCAGCAGGGGTGCTGGGGGTGCCCCACTGGGTGTCACGGCAAGGCTGCGCTCGTGGTGCTCAGCGCTGAGGGGCAGTGGTCAGGAACCCGCAGGCGGGGGCTGCTCAGCGGGGATCGCCTCAGCTGCAGGCAGAGCGCTGAGTGAGGAGCCTCAGGGCTGCGCTGGGCTTGGGCAGTGCTTGCTCCAGGAGTTACCCAGCCTCGGGCTGCCCTGGGCAGCCCCCAGCCTTGGGCTGCATGCTGCTGGCACCCCTCAGCACCCGCGGGCCGTGCCTGTCTCCTCCAGCTGGTAACACTGGAGAGAAGGTTGGTCTGTGCTCAGGAGCTTTCCCATCAATGTCTAGGGGTGAAGAGCCCCTCCTGGCACATAGAGGTCTTCGCCACCTCTTCCTTTTCTCCAGGTTGTATAAGCACAGTTGACAGGAGTGGAGAAACTCAGATGAGTTCCTCTGCTTTGCTTGGTGAAAATGAGAAGGAAAAGCGTCCATCAAGAATTTTTGAGGTCAGCCTTTATTCTCTGCCTCCTCTTAGGTTACCCACTAGCCAGCCAGGCTTTCATCTCAGCCCGTCATTTCACGGCAGTGTTGAGAAAAGACCAGCAGTGCCAGCTCACAGAGAGATTCCATTGTCCTGAATCCCATTAAAACATGCTAACTCTTAATAAAATATAAAATAAAATACAGCTCTAAGCTGTATAGCTTAGAGAGAAGCTAATTGTTCTGTAAGCAAAGCACCTGCTGCTCAGTTCCTTCTGCTACTGCCCTATCCTTTTCCTGAAGCAACCAAGAAGTGTCAACTCTTTCAAACATAGTTGATGGTAATGGTGCTGGAAAACATTCTGCCCTGCTGTCAATAGTTTATTTTGTAATAATGTGTTATCTTCACCTCGAACCAAACACTCACCAGCTCCTGCTAAATGATGCCTTACTGCTCTAGAAGCGAGTGGGGAAGCAAACAGCCTCAGCTTTTTCTTTGCTGTTTTTTCTTCTTTGTAGGAGTACGTACAGCAATTTGTGTAGTTAATACAGTAATTGCATTGTCTGCTGGAACTCCCCACTTGCCACTGATTTAATTGCTTGCTTGGCCGTTGACACTGTTTGGCTCCCATGCTGGGGTTAGACAAACCTTCAGACTAAGCTAAGCCGTGGGCTGACATCTCAGACAAGTTTGTGCTCTGCAAGCTATGAGAAAGTTGTTCCTGCTGCTGTGCACTATTGGAGCTGGGCCGTGCTCACTTGTGGCTCTGGGTCTGCCCCGTCGGCTATGCCCGTGCACACCGCAGTGCACACGGTTGCTCTGCGTCGTCACTGTGTGCGTAACCACGCTTCCTGGGTCCAGGTCTGTGAAATCCACCTGAGCGCCATGATGCACACTCACTGTGGGTGCTGGTGCTGATCTTGACCCACATCCATGGGCTGCAGAAGCTGGTGGCTGTGTGGTGAAGAGAGGGAAGGCGTGATTATCCCTGGAGGGCAAAGACTTCCTGCAGTCTTTGCTTCAGCCACGCAGCAGCTGCACAGCCCTCCTCGTCTCCCTAGGTCACGTTTCTGGCATCTGCTGCCATAGGTTCAGTCTGTCACACTGAGCTATGCTTACAGATATCTGCATGGAGCGGAGGTGTTTTGGGGTTGGCCCAGGTCCAGTTCTCAAAGCCTTTGCTCACTGCGTTCCTTCGTGGTGTCGTATCCATGCCACTAACGGTACCTGCACCCTGTAACTGAACAGATGTGTGGAGGGCTTTTACTTTCCACCTGATCACCAGGCATTAGCTAGCATTTTGCCAGCATTCACAGATGAGCGCTGCGGGGCCATCTGAGGCCCATTTTCTGCTGTGAGCTTTGAATCAAGGTCTGATGGTTTCAGATTCCATCAGAAGTGGAGAAGAAGGCCATTTGGAGAGGGGAGGAGGCTGTATGCATTGCAATATCTTCATGCTGTATATATGAAATCTGCTGTTCTAATTTAAACATGCACAGCATGGTAAGAGATCGGACCTGGCCATCCCCTGATGAGCAGGGAAGTTTTAATTTAACCTTTGGCTATTCTGACTGTCTCAGAAGGACCGTTTTTGCTGGATACCATAACAGTTTTCATATCACTGGATTTTACTAACAGGTCTGCGCTTTAATAGGGAGTTAAGAGCTTCAGTCCCTCACGGGTTTTAATCAAGTGTCTCACGGTGAGTCCATAACCTGCCAAGTGCTGCTCGCTGCGCGCAGCTGAAGCCGGCACCCCGAGGCCGCGCTGCTGTAACCGGCTGCTGCGTGCGGGCCGGTTCCCATCAGCGCCGGGGCTCCACCGCGGCCGTGGGGAGAGGGCAGCGCGCGGCGGAGTGGGGTGCTGCGGGCTCCGAGCACCTGCAGCCCGCAGGGAAACACGGCCCAGCAGGAGGAAACCAAATTAACTCTGGAATTCACCACTGCCAGAATAACTGAGCACACTCCAGGACATAATTTAATTAGGATAACTGAAACTGAATAGGGAGATTTTCTGTTAGTGCTGAACTCCTGCAGTTCCTGTTACCAGTCTCAAAGTGTTTTGCAGACACAGGGGAGACGCAAGAGGAGCGAGATCCTCTGTGCGGTAAAGCAAGGGAGGCGCGGAGCCTGCCTGCCATGCTCCTGCCCTTAGGCAGTGTCGGACGCGTTGCTCCGTGCTCACTTTGCACAAGAAACACTCTCTCGTCAGCTCTGACTGTAAGCCCCATCTGGAGAGAAAGCGCGGCTGTGTTAGCAGCACTCGGCACCATGGCCTGTGAAAGACGGGACAGCGTCACGTCTAACCGAAATAACAGGGCAGCAGAACCTTCCTTCTCCCCTTCAAGTGTCTTTCAGTTCATCAAGAGTGACGCTTCCACAGGGCGAATCTTTCTGCTCTACCACCGCCAGCATTCACAGCTGGGAGCATCCTTGTTGTTGCTGGCTAAGTTCTGCCCTTACAGGACCTGTCTGGCACAGCATGCTCAGGGGAATATGCTCCCGATGCGTTCTTGTTGTTCTTGGTTTTTCCGTTTCTGTGGAGATGTGGTTCTTGACATCAGCCCCTCAGACAGGGACCCAGAGGAAAAAGCCTCACGAGGCTTCCACCAGCGGAGTGGCGTGCCGGCACAGTCAGCGTGATGGAAACTCAGGGCAATGTCAGCTCGGAAACCCGCTCAACCGTGAGCAACCCCAAAGGGCCGGCAGCAAGGAAACCAGCCCTAGCTTCCCAAGTTCATCCCACTACAACGCGGTGTTGAGTGTCACAAAGCAAACAAGAAACCCAAATAAACAAAGCAGCAGCACTGCTGTCACGTGTTAGATGTGCATTATTACGGGAACCTGAGAAATATTGGGTGGGCTAATAGGATTTGCTAAGATACCTCTCTGCTTTACAGGTATTTGGTGTGATAATTTCTATTTTTTTTTTTTTTTTTTTTTTTTTTTTTTGCTGCTGATTAAACATTTTGAAGGAGCACGCATCACAGAAGGATTTTGCACTGGTATCCATGGAAACAATAGAATGTTTCCATCTAACATACATATTAATTTTTCCAAGCTGTTATTAGCTCTTCCTGCCGAAGGGGTTTAGAGCAGCATTAAGAAAGCAAAATAATGTAGCTTGATGTGAAACAGAATCATAGTTACAGGGATTATGAGGAAAGGATTTTTTTTTCAGATGTTTTTCAAAATATGCTCATGCATGAGAAAATTTTAGGCCACATCCTTCAGCTTCACTGGAGTTATTAGCATCAAACATTGACAGTGGGCTAAGTCACACCTGTATTGTCAGAAGACCTATTTGTATTCTACCAAGGCAATATCAGAGGAATTCCCTAAGGCAAATGAGTATTAAAAAATTGTCTGGTTTGATTCCATCTCTACCCACCATTTACATCTCCATAATATCTTTATATATATATATATATATTTTAATTTTGCTATTAAAATAATAATAATAAACAAGAACAAAAAACCCAACAACTCGTATTTCAATGAAATTGACAAATGAGAAAGGACCTGGCATGATGTTTTGATTTCTGGAAAGACGTTAAGCTGTTTGTTCACAGAAAACCCATGAAGGTCTCATAGAAGTTGTACTTCACCGGGACAGTGACCGGAGCGCAGTGCCACATTGCCAGTGGCAGGAACCAGCTCTACACACTTGGAGAAAGTAGGATAAAGGACCAGAACTGCAGAGACAGGATTATGGCACAGTTGTGATGTCACGATCATGGCTTATTCCTGTAGCATTCATTATAGTTAAATGAATCACAGTGAACTCATCTGGCGTTAATGTGAAGGTAAAATGCAAATCCGTGCAAATTCTAGCGTAAACCATCATCATTCAGTGCACCGTTCACCTTCGTCATGAGCTCCTCCTGCACTGAGATCTCTCTTTGAAGGAGCCCAACTATTTCTGAAAAAAGCAGCGGTAGTTTGGCTCCTGGGCACCTCATGGGACGAGCAGAAGGTAGCAGCCACTGAGAGTGACTGTTAAGAAGAGAGACTTCTTAATTTGGGAATTAAAGCTGAGCAGCGTAAGGACGTTACGAGGCGTGCGATGTGAGGACGCTGCCATTCCAGCACAATTAAAGGCCATTCATTTTCTTTCGGAGCTCAGTAATTGTGTCAGACCTGGGGTGTTTTAACTGAAGGTCCATTTTATTGGTTCTCCCACTTCCTTGAGCTACTGCTGCAGCTTTGAGCTGCAACTCTCTTAGGAGAAGGAGGCAGAAACTCTACAGGCAGCGTTGCTGCCCCACTTCTTTGTGCCACTGTTGCTCCTGGGAGCCGGAGCTGGCGGGCACCCCATGCCCCGCTGTGCTGCGTGGTGTGAGAGGTCCCCAGGGCTGCAGCTGGAGGGAGAGCTTTTCACACCGCTTGGTGTGAAAGTTGGCTGGTTTTCCCAAAGGTAGTGTGTTAGCATTTTACTATTTTCCAGCTGCCTTGCCCTAACAACTCCTTCCAAACAGCTTTGAAAAGCATCCTCCATCGTCCTTCTGGAGGGTGATGGGTTCAACACTGACTCCACTGCTTTTATTTTTTATATTCCCAGTATCTGCACGTAACTCTGGCTCGTGCTCCTTTGTATTTTGTCCACGCTTGCAGTTCGCCCTGGCTGAGACCTCAAGCAGCTGTCCTGATTTAGACAAAATTCTCATTAAAGAGAAAGCAACGTGCAGTGCCCTGCTTGCAGGAACCCATGAAGTGTCTGCACCGAGAGAGGTGAGCGCAGAGAGCTTTGATGCCTTTCCCTTCACAGATGTACATGGGACGCTTTGGTATATGGTGGACGTGTGGCTTCCACTGCTCAGTAAGACTTAGCTGTGAAGAATGTCCCGAATTTGTCCAAGTTCAATTCAAAGGAAAGCGTGATGTTTTGTTCCTGGCTGGAAGAACCTACATTAAAGCTGTGGGAATGCTTTTTCCATGGAAGCTGCGGTTCCCAGCCCCACGGCAGCTGGGAGCAGCTCTGCCTGTGCTCCTGGCGTGGCTCAGGGACGCCCCACTGACGAGCCCGCTCCCACCTCCGCACCTCTGACAGCAGCGGAGCCGCCTGCCTCAGAGCTTGGCCCAGTCCCAGCCATCCAGGAGGAGTGGGAGGGAGCCATGGGGAGAACCTGTCAGCCTCTAAGAGCAATTTACATGTCTGTAACGTGCTGTAATTAATTATCCACGGTCCTTCCAGTCAAAAGCAGTGCAGAACAAAGGAATATACTCTTTCTTTTTAGTAGGCAATGTCTTGAAAATCAAAACCCATCCTACAGCGCACATGAGACACCTGCATGATTATCATAATTAATTTAATTACAAGTATTTGCTCATTTTTGAAAGATGAATAGCATTAAAAGCAAGATGTCTCTTCTCTTAACAAAACATTACTAGCCACTTTAAAGCAAGGCATTCTGAAGGCAGATCAGTTCTCATCTGAGCAGCAGCCTTCATGCAGAGAGTGATGAATTCATCTCCTGCAACCTCTACCACATCAGTTCCAATGAATGTGTTAAGCCTGACAAAGAGCTGGATGTGTGCTGTGGAAGGCATCCATGGCCAGCCGGAGTGGGACAGAGCTTAATCTGTCAAACGACTGCAGGACATGTTCAGCAAATGAGCGTAAATTCTTAATGTGGGGTGAGCCAAACTGGAATTTGTAGGAGATGAGTTCAGAAAGGGAAGATTTTTTTTCTGTGTTCTGACAAAAAAAAAATAAACCAGTTACCTTTTGTGGGACCAGGACCAAACTGACTCCTCCTACAGAAACTCACTCCTGTGCCTCTTTCCACGCCAGCAGGACGTGCTGGGAAGGGTCCTGTGAGTCCCTCCCAGCGGCTGGTGGGACACAAAGCAGGAACGTCGCTGATCCACTTGGCCTCTCCAGGTGTAACCCCCTGTCTTTCATTCCACGACCTTTTCATTGATTTTATATTCCTTAAGCACCTCAGGACGAGCAAAGGGGTGAGCAAAGGCAAACCAGATGCACGTGCAAGCAGGAGGCAGGTGCAGGTGCCGCCGGGGCAGCAGTGTTGTGGCTCTGCGTGCGGCACAGGGAGGCACAGTTCAGCCCTGCGATGGATCGTGAGGGAAAAGGCTCTGCTTCACTTGGCAGTGGTGGAATCGATCTTGCCAAGTGGAAATTAATGGAAGTGTTTCCCTCTTTATTGCTTCAGAGCTTGCTGTCTACAAATAAAAATAATTTGTCTGTTTGTGATTCTCTTTGCAGGTGCTTCTTACAATAATAGGCACCCAATGTTTCTCTGTCTTTCTTCCCTCTTCAAAATGTGTATGTAGAAAATGTTTTTCCCACGGGGTATGGCTTGGAGAGGAAACTTTGGTACTTACTACTGGGCGGGATGATTTCTGGTAATCAGGCAAGCAGTGAGAGAATAAGACTTAAACTACCCTGCCCTCCAAGAAAGGGCGCGCGGTTGCAATAGTTAGTAATGCAGGAACGTTGTCGCTCTCAGCGCCTGGATACGGTTCCGGCCTCGTCTGGCTTCTTCACATTGGAGATTATATTTTGCTCAAGGTGACAGGTTATGAAACTTACAAGATTTTGGCGTCTGTTCCCTAAACGGAGTGCAACTTTTCCCATTTGAGTGCTATCTCTTAAAATGTAGAGTAAACATCTGGGAATATAGATAGCGCGTGGCTGTTGGATCAGCCCTGGTCCGACGTGCTCAGCATCTTTCTTCTCCTAACTCTTTTTCCGGGTTCTGTTTAAATGTTCTCCCCTGATAACTGAATATGTAAAACTCCAGCCTTGCAAGTAGCCGAGGATCAATGAGGGCTGACACTGAGCAGTGCAAATATATGGGCTAATGGCTCGCCTTTTACTGAACCAATTTAACACACCGTGACAAGGGGCCCAGCCTCCCCCTCGCTGGCACCCTACGAGTAAATCTGTCCCTGCTCCCCAGCAGTACGTGCTTGGCTTTAGCATCAGCCACTAGGACTGCTTGTATGCCTAATCTTACAGAGTTTGCTGAATCAGGGCCTCATCGAGACATATATCTAACAAAATCAAGTATTTGGGGAAAAAGGGAAAAAAAGGGTGGCAGCAGAGGCGTATGGGATAGAGTCAGCCGCTTTAGGGCACATTAATCACACTGACCCAAAGGAGGTCAGTTTAGCCCAGCACTTCACACAAACTCTGCAATTGCTCCAGACCTGGGTGCGATGCCAGTGTCCCCGGTGGGGCACCAGCAGTGGCCAAGGACAAGAAGCCAGCGGGCTGCCAGCCCCCTGCGCGGCAGAGTGGGACACACGGCGGGGCCACGGCTGTGCGGCCACACAAAGGGCACCCTGCTGGGAGGGCACCCTGCTCCCAGCGGCTGCCCCATGCGGTGCTGCCCTGCCCCTGGCGCCAGCCTGCAGCGCGGAGATGGAGTTGACGTCCCCGAGGTGCGGGGAATGGGTGTGCGACGTCTGTGCCCGTGCACAACCCTGCAAAAATCAGAGGCCTCGAGCAGGGGATTTGAAAAGTCAGTAGGTTGATGTACAGCTCCTGCTGCATTAAGCCAGCCCGGCTTTGTCAGCAGGATGTGCGTGCTTTGCAGAACTCCTTCCCATGCACCCATCTATTTTTCTAAGATAGCATTATGTGGAGTTGTAATTTAATATTTAGGTTTGTTTGAGTTATGAGTTTGTTCTCTTTTCTGCTGCCTGCAAACATATCACAGCTGAAGTCTTACCTTTTTAAATCCACTTGGCACTGTGCACACTGTGAAATTCTGCGAACTACTCTATTAATGGCACAAATCAAATCCTAATCTTTATTTCCTAACCCTCGGTGAGGTGTACATGCTTCTAATATTTTTCCTGGCTATCTCCTGCACTTCTCAACCTCTCAACTGCAAGGACAGTGAGGCAGCAGCCACCCTGTGATGCTATCTAATTGTTTAGCTGTATGGTTAGTGCCTTGCCTCGGCAAAAAAAAGCCTCAGCCCCTTAATCATGTGGTACAACAGGCATTATGGGGCTTTGATTTATAGAGAACAAGGATGGTCCAGCGTGTTATGGGCGCCAACAAAAAGAGGCTCATTTAGACTGCCTAAGTGCAGCCATACACAATCATGTGTTCCACGGCGGTCCTAAATCTTTCCCTTTTATGTTCAAACTACATTTCATATTTGTTCTTTTTTTTTTTTTTTTTTTTTTTTTTTTTTT
>VXAV01010421.1:0-101647 GCA_013399715.1 Alectura lathami
GCTGATCTCTGATGCACTCAGTTTTAACCCTTTCCCCCTTCAGGGTCACGTACAGTGATATTGCATCACACTCTTATAGTAACACAGAAGTTAAGGGTGCGTTTGCTCTAAGAAGAGCTTAAAAAGCTCCTCCTCCTCTCCATGTGCACAAAGATCTCAAGCCATTTGTTTTTTAGTGCCTGACACTTAAATGTGTGGGTCCTCACACAGAGCTGCTGTTCACTGCCTGAATTCTGCAAATAGCCTTCAAGGAAGGCTCGTTCAGCCCATGTCAGCCCTACACCCCACATCCCCAACAGTGCTTGAAGCGAGGGAAGGATGCAGGCTCATGGTAAACTCTCACTGGAGAAGTAAACGTCTACTGGCTGAAAGAAGGTGAATCCACTGCTTTGTCTTTTGTCACCTGGCTCATCTTTTTTTTTGGGACGTAAGTGACAGTAGATAATGAGTTTAACATACATGAAAATGCTGCAGGATTCAGCTGGTGCCCTCTATTCACTTTCTTTCCCTAGAAGGGGAGTGGAGAGCCTGCAGGACACCCACCATAGCCAGTGTGCTGTGGTCACTGCTACAAGGTTTCTTCAGCAGAGATTCAGGCTATGAGGTATTTACTATCAAAATTTGCCTTCACGCTAAAAAACTGAATGAAATCTGTGATGATTAGTAAGAGAGTACTTCGTCTGCATTAGAGGTGAATCCTGGGCAATCAGCTTTGCTTCTCCAGCATCATTTTGTCAGTGCTCTTATTTTAGCAAGAGAGCTATGATGATTAATTAATTATAAATTGCTTTGGATGAAAGGCATTAGGTAAATATTAGTTACTGTTGTTAAGAGCATTTCAGAAAAAAAAAATCAGCAGATGAGGTGAGGTTTATCTGCTTCCATTCGCACCCATGCAATTCTGGAAAATGTGAGAAATCTTTGGTAAAAGTCACCTCCTCCCACGCTGCTAGTGCCTGTGGTGCAGTATGGCAGAAGTAATTCATTAATGAAACCCACCTTTCTCAACAGCTTTCATTTAAAAACTGGCAACTACTGCTGTTTCCCTACAGGAGGAAGGACGTGCTAAGTAATGAGCAATTCATGGGTTTAAATATGAAAGGAATAAACTGTGCTTTAAAATATTTATAACATGCTACTAGGGGTCTACTGTGAATTTTCAGAGTGAAACACCTATCTAGTTACTCACACTGAAAGTGGATGAAAAATAAATTCTATTGCACATATACTTCTTTCAAATACTGGGAAATTTTGAAAATTTAAATGATCTGCATGAGGGATTTGGCATACCGGGTCTGGCAGTGGTACTGCTCATACTCACTTCTCTAATAACCAGTCCTGAGCTTACTGTTATTTTAGCAGAAAGATATGAAGACAGATAACATGGGAGCTGCCTAAGCACGTTTTCAGGTGGGATTTGAGGCCTGAGAGAGCTGGCAGAACAGCAGTGAAATCTGCTTTTCTTTGGAGCAATCCTTCCAGAATCCAACCTACAAGATCCCCATTTCCTGACCCGTATCTCCCAAACCACATGCTGTTTCCCAACGAGTGAAGTTGCTAATAGATTCCCAGTGGGTGGGGGGCATTTACACTACACACGAGATATTATTCACACTACAAGAAGCAGATGCTTGACATACAAATGACCCCCAATATGGTAAGTACAAACATTCATATGTTACTGCAGCAGAGTATTCCCCTGGAACAGCTTTGGATGTGAATTGCCAAGAACAATCCTCCCCTGCCAGGGCTGAGCTGAATCTCAGCTACCTGCCCTGCTAGTACTGCTAACTGGAGAGATCACCCCGCTCTCTCTTCTTTAAAAGACTCAGACTATTTCAGACTCCATCAAACAACCAGCCTAAGGGACTGCCTGGCCACTGATACCCACTCTGGAAACACCATTGGAAAGCAGTGGTGTTACCCGAGGAATCAAATCCACCTGGTGTAGGCAAACAGAGCCTGGCCCCAGCTTTGCCAACCAAGAAAGCTAGCAACTTGCTGGGACTTTCCACAGGGGCTGAACGCTGCTTGTTTCCACAACAGCTACATGAATGACAGCTCTCCAAGATCCCCATGGAAATGTTGCCAAAAGCACAGAGTCATTTGGGGTTATATCCACCCGGAAATTTGGCAGGCTAGAAGGACTGTGATTACAGTCTCATAGCATGAGAACATACTCCTGCCCAAGCACGAGGTGGGCTGCTAACTGCTACTTGCTAGCAGGTGTCCAGACTGTTGCCAAAGGATAGGTTGTGTTGGCAGAGCAGGTTTCAGACTGCACTGTGCCTGATACTTGTGTGTCACAGCAAGAAGCTGCTGTGCCTGGCGTCCTTCCCCACATACATGAAGTAGCAGTGGAATAGGGAGGGAAACAGGGCCCACCCCTTGGCAGTACTTCTGATGCTCCCTGTGATGGACAGCATCTGCATTATCTGCTGGCATTTGATTGTGTACTTCATGCACAATAGTTAGGTCTGGGTGGGTAGCAAAGAAGGCGGCTGCTGCTGTTCCAGGAGGCAGAGATGTGATCCCCCCTGAAAGAAGGGTCACCTCGATGGGCGAGGAAAAAAGGAGTGACAGCCTGTCCTTGGAGACACCGAGAAACTCCTGAGAAAACCCAGAGGAGTGGCACTGTCCCCATGGTGCTGGTCCCCAGGGACTACCAGAGCTCTAAAAGTCACCAAAAATGGCCAGACTGAGCATGACTGTAGGCACGAGCTGATCTGCAAGAGCAGTGAGCAAGCAGATGAACCTGTTTATGCCCTGTTGTTTAAACCTCTCTCAGATGGCATTGTCCCTAGTTTGTGTTCTAAGAAACCCAAATGGCTTATTTTAACAAAAGCCGTGGAACGTGCACTACCAAACCAATGGCCTTGTCAGGCACCGCCAGCTCCTTCAGCAGGGCCTGAATTCACCGAGCACCACCCAAACCCAAGATCAAGAATGAGATGGTAGAATACCGTGCACAGATAGCTATATGAACCAGAGATGTTCTATGTCTGATCTTATGCTGTGAGCCAGCATTCAGTACCTGGTAGTCAGCAACACACCTTCAGATTTATTTGTTTTACGAGTAGGAATTACAAGGAATTTTTTCTAACAGCAAGAAACAGCACTAGCCCTCCAGGACACACACAGAGGTAGCATGCTGCATTTTAGACCAAGTGTTCCCTAAGGAAAGTACAGCCATTGTGAGAAATGAAGATCCACTCCACCAGAATCCCATGCTTAAAACCTCCAGTGGCTTGTCAGCAGCAGGGAAAAAAACAAACAGCTTCAGCTTTGGTAAGTGGTAACAAAATTTTCTTCTGGATTTACATGACACGGTTTCATGAACTTCCTCTGGGTTTGGTTTGAGGTCTTGTTTTCTTGTTTATACAATGAAAAGACAATAGAAAGTCTGAAAAATATACTGACTTTTTCAGATTAGTCAACACATCAGATTTTCTCTGCAAGTTTTGTGATTTGGTTCAAATTGATAATGAAATTGTAACTGTTATACCTCAGACAGGGTTTTTTACCATCCTCTTTGCATTCTGTGGAATTCAGAAGAACAATGTTTTAGCAAAGGGTTCCTGCAAATTTGGAAAAGTAACAGATTCTGGAGAAAAGCTCTGAATTACATTGATTTTGGGGGGTAATCTTCATGAGTATTCCACCTGGTTCTTGTTAGCAGAATGCAGGGAACTGCAACAAAGCAAAGACATTTTTGCTCATCGTGTGATCTGGAAGATTCAGCAATATCAGTACCATCGCCAACTTCTACTCATCTATTTATCTTTTCAGCAAGCTGCTTCATGAATAGAAGGACTAACGAAATCTGGTTTCCTCTGAGTTGGTGTGGTGTGTTTTATATGGTCCCACTACAGCAACAATGATGGCACACCCAGATCCCAGTTACTCCCAGCACAACGCTCCCAGATACAGTGTGAGCCTTTACCACGGTACTCTCAGATCCTCCTCAGCCCCTTCTTACAAAATAAACACTACATAACTGACACATAGGAGCTCTGCTGCTCTTCCAGAGCCTCTAACCAGTGTGTGGGCTCTGGCATTGAGGAGGTTTAGTGCCAGCAGGCCAAACTCACACCACTGAGCTCACAGAACAGGTTTTTTCTTAGGGAAAAGCACTAATTTAGCGACCAGCTAACTCTTAAGGAACCTGTAAGACCTGGAGTCTTCTGCCTTCAGCACAGTTCAGAACAGAGGCCAGATGGACAAAGCGGAGTTTAATAATACAGGACTAATCCCACTGGATTACACAAGTTTTGTTATTTTAGGAAAGCACACACACACAAAAAAGTGAGAGACAACCCAAACACTTAATGCATTATATCATTTAAAACTAGAATATCACCTGGAACAATGGAGGTGGTCTGGGGAACTTAAAGGAAGGGGAAAAGCCCTTTGCTGCCTCTGTCAAAATGACGGCAGTGCTACCAGATGGGAAGCCTGGGGCTGGTCTCTCCAACTGGTAAGCAGTGGGAAGCCTTTCTAATGCTGCACGGACACTGCAATTGGAGCAGGAGTACAGTCGTAAATTAGGAGGTTTGACGATAAATGCAGCTGTCATACATCTGCTACTAAAAGAAGAACCATTGTTAAGAAATATATTATTAACTTAAAAACCACATGAATCCTTCAGAAGCTAAGACTCTGAGTGGATTACTGAAGGGGGAGTGCTTTCAGGCTATGCTTAATACATGTCTTATTAATTTAAAGCCTGACGATTGCCTTCAATGTGATTATGACCCGAAATCAACCTCCATTGTATTTGTCAAAGTTGTTGTTAAACTCTTTACGTGGTGGCACAATTACTCCTGAAAAGCTGCCTGTTTTTCAGAAGGTAAATGCATGAGTTTCTTGCTCAGATTACTTGAGCCTTGAGGCTTACTCTCCCCAGAGTCTTATTCCATACAACCAGGACCAGCCAGCATCCCCCATCAGGTGTAAACAAACACACACTTGCATACAAGGAACTCAGATGGAGTCACCTTTTCCATTTATTACCCAGAAGTAGAAACCTGCCCATTAAGAGATGGGGACGATCAGCCGCCAGGTTCTCCCTCCTGATGCCCTTCCACAGTGCCAAGGGCATGGGGAGCGTTTGCGTCCCCTGATGTTGCAGCAATCGCCACTGGGTTTCGAGCCAGCATAGCAAGCTAACAACCCTCTTGTCCACAGCTGGAATCGGAGGAGCTGGACAGGTGGGGCACGAAGTGTCACTGGGCTCCCCAGGTGGCAGAGAACCCCAGCAGGGCCCTTGTCTGCTGGCAAGGGTCAGAGCCACAGGCCGGTTGCTGTGGGGTGCACCACGGCCAGGGCTTAGCCAAGCACTCACAAAGGCAAAGACCTGCTGCTTCAGGAATGCTATCCTTCCCCCGGTCCAGATCAGATAAGACAGTATGACGGCTATTAATTATATGAATAAGTACTACAATTTAACATAAACACAGCATATGACAACTTCTACAAGCCTGCAAGACAAAAGGTCTCTTTATTTATGGCTTCCCTCTCTGTGACTATTTAATTGCTTGCACAACAAGCGATTCTGAAAATACAGCAGTCTACACAAGGTCTTTTATACATTTATAAAAGGTCTCCTCTAGCATGGCTTACAGGATGCCTCGAAACAATTCAGAGTCACAATACGAAACAGATACAGAAAACAGAATGACAAAGATGTCTGGTATCTAGCAGCAACTATGATGGCAACTCCTTGGAAAAAGTGTGTGTAGCTGTGTCTATGCCACAGTTTTAAACATGAACAGCCAAAGGTAGCAAACACCTCAGCGAGAAACAAAGCAGAATGGTGAGAGCTCTCGAGATGTGTCCCTCTGCTGCTCTGCACAGCCCTCAGCACAGGGAGGCTGCACCACAATAGGGTGCAAGGCGGTAAGAGGCAATTGAACCCTTTTTGAACATCAAGCCCTGAGTTTGGAAGGTCACTTAGGAACAAAACGCCTGCCCTATCGTCAGGCAATGCATTCAGCTAACCCAGTTTTCTGCTTTCACTGGTGATCAACAGCAGAAGCTTAGGGAGAAGCACAGGAACTGAGCAAAACAGAGTGAAATGTCCCCTTGCCCCAAAACACCACCAGCCTCAAAAGCCCTCAGTGGCTTTGTCCTCTATGAACTTGCAACTTTTTAGCACTGAGCACAGCAGTACTACTGCTCAGCCCTTCCTTTTGTTTTTCTTTCTTTCCTTTTTTTTTCTTTTCTTTTTTTTTTTTTTTGGCTCCATATCCACATTTTGGCATTGCTCAATACCGTGTCCTTTCAGCATCATGTGGGCAGGTTCAACAGAGCAGGTGCCCCACTGTCACCACGACCCAGCCTCACAGCTTGCCTTTCCCCAGCCCTCCTGCCTCCCCTAATTTTTGCTTCCCACCTTTCAGCACCAGACATAATTTGCTGAAATTGAAGACTTCACCCAAATGCCCCAGTTTGGAGCATGGGATGTGCTTGGTTCCTCACACAGTAATAAGCCACCCTTTGGAAAACAAATCCTTGAGCAATATTCCAAATCAGCAGCTGAACCAGGCATTTCCGAAGGCCTCTGCCGACGTATACAGTCAAGGCATGCATGATGCAGAAGTATTTGCTTTATACAGTCAGTGCCTACTGATATTTCAGTCCCCATATGCTGTTTCTCCTAGAAAAGATGCTTGGCTCCCTGTCAGTTGGAGTGAGTCCAATATAAAGACCAAGCCCTAATGACCAGGGAAGCATTCTGATGGAGAAAAGGTGGGTGGTCTCCCGCAGCATTCTTTTTCCCTTTCCTTCTTCAGTTCTCTTGGTGTGAAGCCATATGTGTGCCATGGAGGGGTGCTGAGTGTACGGGATGAGTCATTCGCTTTCCTCGCTGTGCCCTGCTTTGTGCAGATTGCAGGCACAGAGAAGAAAAACAGACCTCTGCACTGGAAACAGCCTGGGAACCAACCAGCCTGAGCAGAGCTGCTCAAAGCAGCTGCCTACACAGGGCCCATTTCTGAGAAATGCATTTCTTGCGGGTCCCGAGCACCTTGTGGACTTGTTGCTGCCACCGGCAATGGAGTCTGAAAGTTTCGTTGTAAACCCCCGCCTCCAGGAAAAGTTATTTGTAAATGCAAATTAATTCACGTTCGGCCTCCTATTCCATTTTAATATATCTTTCATTACACTCATTTATTTTCATTTTCCAACAAAAGCACATGCTACACAGTCACCTTTGCAAAGCGCTTGGTTCCCAGCTGAACCCGATGGGATCCATGCGCAATTGTCGTCTCCTGCCACTAGAGGTCAGGCCTCATCCTGACAACATACAGGTAACATGGCATAAAACCCACGGTGACATCCTCTGAGGCGACAGCCTCCGATAAACCAAGCCAACCCTAAGAAGAGACCTGAGATCTGAGTTTACCTGAGGCGGAGCTCGGCATAGGAACAAGCGCTGGATTATTTGTTTTCCTGCTGAGCAGTCAAACCTGAGTTTACAACTGTTCTTCTGTCTATCTGTAATTCTGTTGCATTAATTATTGATAACATTGGGAATACAGGTGAAAACTCATACCAACTAATCCGCTTGCCCAGATAACAGCGTAAGAGAGTAATGAAAATGGCAAAAACGCTGGAGGGTAAGCTACTTTCAGTGAAGTTGACGTCAGCATTTGATGAAGAGGAGAGTCCTGTAAATGCTGCATATAGATCCTAGCCACAAGTTACCCTGTAAATTCAGAATTGTGCAAGGAAAACAGGAGCAACGTAATGAAGTGGTATCATTTGCCTGATACAAACAATAGGGTTAAAAGAAAAAAATCCTTTCTGTGAAAAAAAATCTGACATTCCTCTGTTCAGTCTCTTTGATCCATTGATCCAGGAAATTACCAGCCTGACCCAGCTCTGATGGTTTGTGTGGGGCTCCCTGTTGGTGCTCTGACACCAAACGCCCGTGTGAGAGGTGAGATCACAGCCCAACATGGCACATTGCAGGGAAAGGAAAAAAGTAGGCAGCCATGGGTCAGTGGCTGGCTTTTTTGGAAATCAGTGCTGTCAGGAAGCTACACGTTGTATTTCACTGCTGCACAACCATCAAAGCCTTGGACTGGAACAACAGCATGTGTAGTGACACCGTAAAACACAAACATGACCTGTGATGCCGTTGGTGGGAGTGCAGCTGTGCCTGCAGCGAGGCTGTGGTGAGGATGCTGGGCCTTTTCTGGCCCCATGCATCTGTAACAGCTCCATCACGTCCTTGCCCCGCGTGGGTCAATGCCCAGCCAGCATTTCCTTCCACTTGTCCCACAGCCCAGGAGGATCTAAGCAAAAGGCAGAGATGCTTCTGTACTCTTAGCATCATATTACATCTACAAGGAGCACTTCCCTATGATCCTGGAACCAGGAGTGAAGAAAAGAGTAGAAAACAAGGTGACATCTGTCAATTTCCCTCTCTTCAGCCCCTTCTGGAATAAGAAAAAAGTAATGATAGAAAAAATCTCCCCTGACAGGAGCCAAGAGTCAGGAGACACAGAGCGATGACATTGCCTCCACAAGTAACGGCATTATGGGACTCCACACTCCGGCACGTGACCAGCCCTGAAGCTGATGCCAGCTCTTAGGATCAAATGTCTGAAACCATCTGCAAATCAATGTCATGATGCAAAGGGACTTTGCGGGACAACAGTTGTCTCATGGTCCAGTAGGAGAAACCTGTAGCCCTGAACTTGGCTTGCTTGTCAGCATCTTGCCATGCAGGAAAACCCATTTTGGCAGCTCCACTCAACAAACCAATGCCTCCTCACTGGGGACCAGGAAGGTACGGAAGGTTGCTTTCTGGTTCATCATCAGAAGGATGAAATTTAACAAAGATGAAGCACATAAACAAGGGCAAAACAAATAGAACAGTGCATCTTTTCTCATAATAATAGCCTCCAAAAATTGTTTATGGTAGAGATTACAGATTCACAGACATTTGGTATCAATATAACCAAATATTGTCATCCAGGGTGTACGTACACCCAATAGCGCAGTATTTTCCAGTAGTATTTATCTTCAAGGGCTTACAAGTATTCCTACACTTGGCTACAGTTAAAGTAGCAGTTTCTGAAACCTTGTAACAGTTCGTGGTCTTCTGTGGTGCAATTACTACATTCATGCCAACCTGAATCAGCAAAACAAGGCTGAATCAGGTCCTGAGGTGAAATATCTTCAAACACTGTCACCAGGGGGGACCAAAGCCCAGATATGAAAGCTGGAAAAAAGCCAAACTTGTATTCAGTTTTTGTGTTTGCCACTGACACCTTTGTGACCACAATTAACTCAGCAAATGGGATTAATTTGCCCTTAAACAAGGGCTGAATTTGAACCAGCCACTCTACAATCTCTTTGCAAGCAGCACAGACACCTGCAGAGGCTCTTTTCTTGGAAGACCTGAAACACTTCGAAGAGGTGCCCATTTGTCTCTTCTGATTAGAAAAGAAGCCTATGGTGAATACTTCAGACTGAGAAATTCTAACTTTAAGATATCTAATTAGGGCAGATGAATCCCAAACCTAATTTGCTTGGGCCTTTAATTTCTCATTTCCAAAAAAGTACAATGGCCTATAACATTAAAAGCAATGATAATTATGCTGTTAATGCAGCAACGTCAGAACTTTGTTCCCTATTCAACTGTGAAATACCATAAGATCCAGAAATGCATGAAGTATTACGTTACTTGATCTGTTTCGCTAAGCAACTAGAAACTAAAAGGCAGCGAAGTGCCAGTAAAACAGGACAAATGCGTGCTGCTGAAATGGCCACGTGAAGCTGATTTTATTAAGGATAAGTACCATCTACCATCAGAAGGCTTACATATGACCGCTGAAATAAGCTAATTACTTAATCGAGACTTCTCAGGTGCTCACGGTTAAGCGTTGTCCTAAGTGGTCTGTTGGATTGTAACAGGAACATCAGCTCATCAGTCATTCTGTCTGACCAGATAAAGTCTGTATGCTGAATGTAAGAAAGCTTCTGCAGCAAAGATCTGGTGAGCTTCTAAATCCCCTACGTTACCAATGGTAATCTGCAGCAGCTGAGAAGAAGCTCATAATTGCAGACAAGGGACGTATGCTCAATGTAAGGAACTGGCCACTTGTGACTGACCTGTTTGATTGGTATCCGAACTGGGAGATACCTATTTGTGCACTAAAATTTTCAGGGGAAAAAAAAAAAAAAAGGGGGGGTAGAATGAAATGACTAGTCACTTTTTCCCATATTTTGGTAAAGTGTAATTTACTTTCCACCCATGAGGAAGATAGAGTGCATAATTAGATGGAAGAGATTAAACAAAATTAATTGGATGCTATGGGATTAAAAAATAACAAAAACCATGTGTTCACAATAATCTGATTACGAGGATTTTTGAAAGAGGAAATGAACAATTTCCCTTTTTATAACAGTTTCACTGAAATCAACATTTCTGCTCCCAAACTGAGAAACATATAAATAAAAAGTAATACAAAGCAAAGCTTCTAGTTCGTCAGAAAAAGATTCTGTAAGTAAAATGAAAATACAGTTGTCACCACTGGAAAAACGTCACCTCTGCAAGACGTGCTACTTCTTGATCAAAGAAGAGAAGACTGCTTTTCTTTGGGATCCTTATTTCCACGAAACTATGGACTAAAGCTGAAAGATTTCTCACACTTGGGGTATTTATTAACAGCCGCATCCCATGCAGATCCTCGGGTGTCTAACAGGGTATGAGCTCTTACTTCTGCCGCTCCCCTGCCTGAACACTAACAGGGGAGCTCTCCTTCTACACAGATGTTTACTTGCAGGAATCTTGTAGGGATTTCATCTCCCTTAACTCCCTGTCAAATGTGGAGTTCAAAGAGCTGGGAGAACTGTGTGCACACACAGCTGCCTGTGCCACGGTCCTGTAGGAAGCCAGGCCACGGGGAAATGTATGTGGCACTGCGCTGCCCTCAGCACCTCCACCAGCTCCGGTGGGTGCCCTCTTCTGTCTTCACAAACAGGAACCGTCTCTACCCTCTAGCTGCATGTAGAACTCATATAAATAAGGAAAAAAATATTAAACATACAAAGGGAAGAGCAAAGTGAACCATGTACGAGATGCTGCTAGCTACATACACAAAATCTGAGCCAATTATTACATATTCTGCTTTATATTTCATTGAAGTACACCAATAAACTATGATTTTTTTTTTAATGGAAATAATTTGAGGTGAATTCAAGATCTGCATACCTTCTGAAGCAGAAGAATCTAAACAAATCTTAAAAAAACTTGCAGTGAAAGGCACTCATTTTGTGAAAAAAAAAAAAAAAAGGTTCATTTAAAAAATTGGGTCATTTTTTAACAAAAGATTAAATGCCTCCAAAATGGGAGCATTTTTGCAAAGTGATAATATGAATGATTGTATTCTTACTGGCATTAAAATAATGGAGTATGTATTCAATTTAACCAAAAAAGTAGCAACTTGCCTATTTTCAATTAAAAAAAACGGCTTTGGCTTTAGACAGCTACAATTGAAGAGAGTGTGGATTATTTCAAAATAAGCAACATTCAAGAACCATCACTTAAGACAGACAACATGTAAGTCATAATCAGCTACAAACCACTTCATTAGGAAACCCAGGATGATTTAAAACGTTCGCTGAAGCAAGGGGTATACCTTTTGTGCAATCAGAAACACATTGTTCTGAAAAAAACTGCCATCAAATGCATTTGCAGAAAGAACAGAATAGACTGTTCCAAACTTGCAGCTTAATATTAGACCTGAAAATGTCTCTGATGAAGCCTGGCACAGACATCATGATTCAAAAGTCAGGAAGTTCAGCAAGGTGAGCAATTGAAGTCCACAACCTATCCAGCTTTAACACCAGATGTCAGAATGCCCAACAGAAGGAAAATGAACACGGGCTGCTGCTTTGCAGTTCAGCTTTTTGCACGGCGTTAAACATGCTATTTTTCTTGACTCTGGCTGCTGAGCAAATCTTAGAGTTTTACTGTTTAAGGTCAGAAATTGACCATGTGCACATCACAGGTCCCATATCTACTACCCACAGACCTCAATGCTTAAGCCCCAGGACTCATGCAGGCATACACATTCTGTGTTCAGCCCATCGACTCTTTGCCCTAAATGGAGAGTGGGCAACCCATGGTGCCACCAAACCTCTGGGGCGATGGGAAGGAGCCGCCACCTGCCCGTAATTCCCAAAAAAACATCCTCACACCTAATGATCACTTGGATCCTGGGGACTGAACAGCCACAGGCAGGACGGTTGTGCCTACGTTACCTCGCTATCCTTTAGGCCACATTGACATCCTTATTCCGTGTGTAAGGAAACACACGATCCTGAGCAACCAACCTTCTGTCATATAAATCCTTCCCTTACAGCTTCACGCAGTAAGGCTTGATTCCCAGCTTCTGCGTCATTAAGAAAAACCTCAGCTGAAGCTTCCCTAGCATCTCCATGCTGTTCCTGAAGTGAAGTTATCTACACAGATTCTGTGCAAGGTAACTCCGGAAGATTACAAATCTTGGTTAGCAGCTTCAGAAAAGGTATTAGAGCAAGGAGAGAATGGGAACTGGCTGCAGTTTCTGGGAACTGTCTGAGCAGGGCTAGGCCTCACTGATTCTTTGTGAAAAAGGTGCACAGTTCCCTCCTGTGAGCATTGTCATGTGTCTAAATGTGCACTCGTCAAAAATTTAAGTCAAAAACTATATATTTTTTTTGTTTTTGTTATTTCATGTTATGATAATGGCCCTCACACTCTAGATGCAACTCTAGGAGACAAAACAGTCTTGCCATAAAATGCCGATGTCTTGATGCATCCTTCCTTTGCTTTTCCTTTTTGCCTCCTCCCTGTCCTGTTGCTTTTGTGCATGCAGACATCACAGGGCACTGCACAGCTACTGGCACCCCATACAGCCTCTTTCAAGGCTCCCAGCAGCACATTTTCCTCTCCAGTGTCCCTCGTGTCTCCTATAGCTATTCCGTTGGTCCTGCTGTGACAGATCAGCACAATGTTCAAGCTAGTGCACCCAAAGCACCTGGGATTCAACAGAAGATGCTACATCAACTTTTGTAGGAATTTGCTCTGTCTCAGCTTTTGTGTCCTTACCGACTGCATTCCACATGTTTTACTTGTATTCGTTTGCTTAGTCTGATATCGCTGAAATCAGGCCAATTCTCCATCTCTCTTCAAAAAACAAAACAAAACAAAAACTAACCAAATGTAACTTTCCATTCAAAAGAACTGTATTTTCAAAGGATTTTACAGGTGACATCTCAGAGTCCTGTTTGATGTTGAAAGATGGCCTCCCAGGACCCAAGAACAGTGCACACCACACACTGCACAGCCACTCTTTTATCTTTGCTGTATATGGTTCACCCTCTGTATTCCTCCATTGCCCAAACAAATCTCACAGCTACCACTTTCGCTGTTACCTGTTTCCCACTTCTGGCATGTTCAGTGTCTAATTTGTTTGTTGACTTGAATAATTTACACATCTGCACAGCCAGGATCTGAGCACAAGGTGTTTCTGCAAGGTTGCAGGCAGGAAAGAAGATGAGGCAGCCTCTTTGATCCAACCACCTTTGTGCCTAGTGACTCATTACCATGACTCTTTTGCTCTTGTTTGCTTTCTTAAATTGTGCTCAAGGTTCAAAGCGGTGTCAGCCTTTCCAGAGCGGGGACTCGGGAGCTCAGAGGCACTGAAACTGTGAATATCCGTGTAGACATCATCAATATTTAGCGACCAAAAGAGTGAGAACAAGCAAGTTTTTTTTTAAAAAAAGTTGATGTTGCTACAATGGAGCAACAAAGGAAGCAAATCTTTTCTGGTGTTAGCACTCCTGCACCCAGCACTTGTTCCCTGCCAGAGCGCTGCAGAACAGCAGACAGGAACATAAAGCTATTGCATGCCTGTTTTTCAAGGAGGCTGGAAAGCTAAGAGCAAAGGCAAGGCAAGAGACAGACACCCAGTCCTCTGAGTGACCACCCTACAGCATGACCATGCATATAGGAACACAGAGCATTTCTGAAAAAAAGGTCTGATTGTTGCAGAGCATTTCTTACAGAGCAATGGGCATGTGAGCAACCCAAGCTTGTGAACAGTCCAGCGTTCCCAAGAACATTCCGGCACAACAAGATAAGGAAATCATATTTTGGAAACAACTGCAAGATGCCACAACGGACTTACTGAAGAATAACGGCGTTGGTCAGTTAGGCACCAATCAAATGTGGTTGCTAGGGGGCGGACTTTCAAAGCACTCAATTGTAACTGAGCACATAATCTTTGTAGACCGCGTGGTCACTTCGGGAGGATATATAATCAAAACAACTGCGCAATAAACTGCTTTTTGCTGCCTTTTTACCTTTCTATGAATGCCTTGCTGTTTGATCTCCCACATCTGATGGCTGCTTAGACAACCCCAGGTGCAAAAAGTCCCCTTCCCCTTCCTGCTCCCTGGGCTGACTGCAAGGTTGCAGGCACAAATGCACCCACCTCTTGCCATGGCCTGCTCCTTCTGGTGCAGGTACCAGGTTGTGAGGAGGAGGACGGGGTGCCTGCTGCCATGCTCGGCGGCACAGTGCCCACAGCTCAAATGGGACAAGCACAGGGTTCCTGTAGGGCTGGGCTGTGTTCGCCAGCCGCTCGCAGGGAATGGAGAGGGAGGATGGGGCAGGGCCTGTGCTTCCTCGCCTGCTCCAGCTGGACTTGCAGCGTTTCCCTGCCTGGGTTTTCCTTCCTGTCCTCCTGCGTATGCCCCAGGCAGCCAGTTCTGCCGTCGCTGCCATCCCACGGCTGCTGCACATGGTTCCCTGGTCTTGGGAAATACAGCTGCACGTTCCGCTTGGCCTTGCTGCAGCTCCTTACAGTGAACACTGCCACTGAAGTCAATTTTATGTATGGGGAGTGGTGTAGGGAGGGCACCATAAACAAACCCCTAGTTTTCTTGGGGCTCTGTCAAAGAAAGATTGCTGCCTTGACTGTATCAATACGCTAACAGGTTGGCTTGACCTCCACAGTGAGGTAATGCTTCTGCAGAAAGTGGTAAAACCTCCAGATACTGCATTTGATTCACACCAGCATTGTGCTCCTTGGTGTGTCTGCTATCCATGCTTGTAAATAAGGCATGGGTGTTATCATGGAGGGACATCCATCTATGAAAAAGCATTAAAAAAGAGATAACAAAGAATATGCTGCCAAAGAAATATGTTTCTATGAGTAAAGTCATTGGAATTAAAATGAAGGTCATGATCCTTCATCAAGCCAGGCACCCACCCAACCTGCACGGGGAAGCCATGTGGATCCCCAGGTGAGGTGAGGTCCTCCTGAGGACATACCATCAAACGCTGGGCTGCACTCTGGTCCTAAAAGTAGTAGAACTACATTTAAATGCATTGATTTAAACTCCTTTGGACAACTTCAAAAAACACTAGTAATTTAATTTAAATTCATACTCAGTGAAAAAAATAAATCCTTGCAGGGGTAGAAAACAAAATTAGACGGAAGTCCATAACATATCCACTGCACCCATATGAGCCACATGGGTCTTGTACACATTTAAATGCACTTGTTAGAATGATACATATTGAACACTACATCTACTCAGGGAAAAATGCAGACTTGATGAGGTAGAATAATGTGGGTGTAAGGCGGCAGCGAGCATAATACAGAGTAATAGAAATGATCTGCAAAATATTTTTTTATAGCACTGCTGTTGGATGCTTCAGTGTATACCATGCAGTCTGAGACGTAACACAGCTTCAGCCAGCACCACTCACTGCAGCCAAGTGTTTGAGTGGCTTCTGGATTTTTAGTGGTCTTGTCATATCTAAAATAAATTGGTTGGACTGAGTAAAGTAAACTCAATAATCATGAAAATACAGCATATTACCGAGGTGGAACACTGATACTGAATTTAAACTGTGCCTAAAATGTCTCGTCAAGTAATAGGCAATTCATCACATCAAAGTCCCCTCAATTGAAAATATTGGTAATTAGACAAAGGCTGTTAGTATTCCACAGAAGGAAGCATATTGCTTTTACACATACCAACTCCACTTCTGCTAACAATAATGCCAGTAACTATATTTAGTACTGCTTCTGACATTTAAATTTCAGGGCCTGCTGAACAGGGAGAAGCTGGCTCATTTCAGACAGTTATCCTCGCTAACAAACCTTCTGCAATTAAGGTATGTTCAAGTAGTTCTCAATTGCCATACCTCAGGCCCACTGAGAGCCCATGAACTGATACCTGAAGTAGAATCATGGCAAGGTTTGGGCTGCAAGGCACCTTAAAGATCATCCAGTAATATCATGTCCTCATGTTTCAGTTATTCTCTCTTTAAGGCTGAATAAATGAATTTTGGTGAGGACGCCACTGGCTTTGGGTAATTTCTACCTACAGAGCTGTTTCAGACTTATCCAGTAGACAGGGAGTGGCTGGAGCAAGCGAGAAGTGAATGTACACCAGAAAATTGCAATGGGAATGCTTCCTCAGGCTGCAGAGGCAGTGGTGCAGGTACTGGGGCAGGCAGATGCCCACAGGGTCAATCACCCAGCCCCACTGCAGCCTGGGACAGGGGGGCACTGGGGAAGGTCTGTCCCTGTATCGCTGAAATGCAGCACGTATCCTTCCTCCAGTGTTTATCCCTAGATATGACCATGTTAAAGTTGTCCCTCAGTTCTGTCCTCAAACATTTTTAACTTCCATTTTGTACTTCTTCGTGCAACCTTAGAGGCTGAGGTGAAAGCTGTAAGCTTAAGTGTCACTTCATGAAGAATCCACCAAATACAGCAGTTCTCATGAAGAATAAAGCTATCACCAGGCCAAAAAAAAAAAAAAAAAAAAAAAAAAAAGTGACTGAACTGTAAGGACAGGTTTAAAACCAATCATAGCTTTTTATAAAGGAGGCAAAAAGGCATACGAAAACAAAATCCTCAAGTAGGATTTGACAGAACAAGAGGGATATGGCAGAACAAGACTCTTTCCCAGCTGTTTCTCAGGGTTTCTCACTTTGTCATCTACAAGTATGGTAGGCAAGGCAGCTGTTCCAAAATTACCCTCTGCTACTTCCTAATCCAGCTGGGGATATATTTTTGCATCTGTGTCAGTTTTACCAGTGTCGAATGTTTAAACACTTTCTGCCCCCACAGAGCAGCAAGTCAACCTCCACGAATTCAACAGGCATTGAAAATGTAGAAAAAACGTTATGATGTATCACTCTTGATGTGCCCTAAGGACACTGGCAACATCCACCTCATCAATCTACATGTTCTAAAGAAAGTTCTCCCTACCCTGAACAAGGACTTGTATTTATACAGTCAGAAGAGTACGAAATGAAAACCCCAGTGGGTTCATCACAAAACAGCCCACACGGAAATGGTAAAAGACATCAACAAACAATTCAGCCTGTAACAGATGATCATAATTTGAAGTAATTTTCCTACTCCTACCTCTCCTGGCTTTCAATGTGTTAATCTTAACATCAGAAACACAGTTCTTGAAGAACAGAATACAGGACCACGTCAGAGACCCCTACGCGCAAAATGTGCAACCTTCAGCAGGTCGCAGCCCCTCTCAGTAGCTGCATCCCACACCAGAAACATCAGTCCAGGCACCCTACAGCCAACGCACCTCCACCAAACACACTGGATACTCTCCCCAAAATGTGCCACTCTGCACCAGAACAGGGAAAACAGCAGAGGACAGACATACCCAGTTGTCAGTGGGTATTTTCACAGCATAACCACTCCACCTCTGACTTCTCAGCCCTTGTCCCCACAGAAATCTTAAAAATGCCTTCAAAAGCCGAGCCTACAAACTGAAATTCGTAACTCAAGTGGGCAGCTGAAATCACGGTCTCGGTGGCTTTATGGCACGTGACAACTTCTCTCACTCTCATCCAGACCCTTGCTAATTTCCAGGTGGTTATTGCTTTTCTTCCTCTTTCTTCTGGAAGAACTAATGCCTTTTTTACCTCTCCCTTTTGGAACATCCACCTCCAGTCTTCAAGTGCCAGGGACTTTTCTCTTTTATATCAGCTATTAACATAATATGCTTAAGCTCAAAGTAGTTTATATATAGCTTAACGTCTATGACAACTATTTCAGACCTGAGGAAAACCTTGCCTGTCTGCAACACTGCTGATTTTTTCCAATTCCATTAGATAGTCTAATAAATAATGTTACTCTTCCTTGTAAATTAGCGCCTTTTGATTATCCTTATACCACCCAGGCTATCAGAATACAACTATGCAAATATTTCAGCTTACAAAACCACTAAACCACGTGTTTCCAAAACAATGTTAACTCGGGACTTAAGAAACACCAATGCTTTTTAGCATCTGCATTTTCAAAACAAAGAATCACGCAGATGCTCAGCACATCCTGCACAGGCACAGCTGGAGCAAGTACCAACAAATCCTCTTTCGTGATACAGATGGAATGAGGTGGCTACCGGGTATTTCCAGGATTTTCTTTTTTTAAGCCTTTAAAATGCATTTCTTGCCTCAGCCTTCCAGGCCTCTGACCTAATAGCATTTGATGGCTTTCAGGACACAAGGTGAGAACTTGTCATTTCCTCAAGCTCCGAGCACAGAGAAGGGGAGGGAGGAAGGGAGGGAGAAGAGCTGCCCACAGAGGCCAGGAGAGCACCGAGGACATGGGCAACCTCTGACAGCTTGGACACCAGGGAATAACATTGGTTTCAAAGTGAGTCAGTCATGTAGCTAGGGCAGTAAATAAATAAATGGTGTAATTGTTCTCTCTGGGTTGAATCAGACGGATGTTCTAGACAGAAAAATAGATTCATACTCCGTCGTTTTTCATGCGACATCTGTATCATCTTTCATACCGTGTGAAAATAGAGAAAGGAGAATGAAAATTGACTTGCAAAACGATGTTGGCAGGGGCATCTCCGCCTGTGAGCCCAGTAATTAACTGCTGCCTGTTTTACCAAAGACAGTGTTATTTTCTCTCTTAGCTTTGACAATTATTTTCCTCACTGTAACACAGTTATTTCTATTTCATGTCTTTGCAACCTCGTGTGAAAATACTTCATTTACATTTGCTTTCCTGTGCATTGAAAAATGTGTTAGTAATTTTATGAAAAATTATTAAACCTTCCTTAATAACCCACAGTTATACAATACACTTAGGTGCTTTCCTGTGATGCTGTGCACATGGGGTATCTTCAGTGCAGGCCTCTGCTCATGTCTGCCTCTGGGGATTTCCACAAGAATATACCTTTTTAATTTAAAAAAAAAAAAATCATTTCATATAAGGAATGCAATTAGAAAAATACACAATTATATTGGTGATATTGGTACAGTGCTGAGAAAGCCACATTCAGTTTTCTGATTTTAATATAATTCAAGAGAATATCACAATTTAGCCACAGCAAATCCCTAGCTCTGACCCCAATATTTAAAGAGCAAATTCATAGAATCATAGAATCACAGAATGGCTTGGGCTGGAAGGGACCTTACAGCCCACCCAGTCCCAGCCCCTGCTGTGGGCTGGTTGCCACCCACTGGATCAGGCTGCCCAGGGCCCATCCAGCCTGGCCCTGAGCACCTCCAGGGATGGGGCACCCACAGCTGCTCTGGGCAGCCTGTGCCAGGGCCTCACCGCCCTCTGAGTAAAGAATTGCCTAAATCTCCCCTTTGTAGTTCAAAGTCAGTCTCGGTCTCTGCCAAGTTCTGGAAACCTCTTGCAAACTCACCACTCAGGACTTGTTGTGCTATGTGAATGTAGCTCTGGCATGCCACAATACTATTCAGGAATCTTTCCACCTGACATAGCCACTCTCACACATTTTATATGGGGGTCTTCAAGGGACTGTTAGTTATCATTCCCCTATTCTTGCAGTTACCCTTCCCATTTTTTGCAGTTTTGCTAAAAGCAAAATTGCAGACTGTAAAACTCCAGATTGCACTGAGGTCACTTACACTCACCTGCAGCAGCCACGGGCAACAAAGTTTGAAACCTAGGAAGCACAAGACCCATTGAAGCTGCAGGTACTGAAAACACTTACAGACATAGAATATCAGTTGTCAGAGCAGTGCAGAGTCTGTCCCACCAGATCTGCTTAAAGATTTTAAAGCATTTACTTAGTTATCAATTCCAAATGAATCACTTCTTGCAACTGAGCATACACAGACTAATGAACCCAAAGCCATGAACGATAGGGAGTAATTGCCCAGCTCCTCAGATTAGCATTGATTCAACAATTCACTTATTTTCAATCAAACACAATATTTACAAAGTGTGGAAAAAGCATGAACTCTAGGTTAAATAAAATTCTCTGAAATTTAAATGTTTCAGTCTTTTGAACACTTACAGTGGAATACTGTGTGGGATTCCTTATAGCATTATGCTTTTAAAAAATGCCACCTGCTTAATTAAATCAAAACAGCACAATCACTTTGACTCCATTTGACTAAGGCTACCAGAAAACAAACAGTATTTCTGATACAAATAAATCGTATCAGTGATGTCCATGTCTTTCAGCTCGGATAAAATATTCAAGATCCTTCTCCCCTAATCATCTTGCCTGAAGTAATCTTTCAGCTGGTGGCCCATGATATGATTCATTGCAAGAATGTCAGTGGCAATTCACAAACACGTGATGACAGAGTGGAAGGTAAGCCTGGAAGATTACACTGTCACAGCGCACCATCGTCAGGCAGAAGTTAATAAAGCGCGGCTGCCGCTTCACTTAGTATCAATAACAGTCTATGGGTATTACCAGAGATTTTCAGCCACTTACTGTTCAATAAACATCATATAACCACCCCGATTTTCACAGCACAAGCTGTAGTCCTGAACAGAAGTTGGAGATGATACACCGTCCTTACAGCTTTTTGAAACAGAAGTCCTGGTTTGGGGTTGACATGCAGCATTTGCTTTAAATTCAGTTAACCCGAGAAGCAGTCAGGGGCATGAGAAATATAGAAAGCACAGATTCACGTGTTCCCCAAGGACTCACGGAGCCAGCTGCAAGCCAGAAGGATGCACGCAGAGCAGGTGAGGGCACGTGAGCAGCACAGCATGCCAGCGGTGCGAACGCTGCAGGATATGCCCTGCTGGAAAAAGGGGCAAGAGGCAGCAATGAACATCCACGCTCCTCAGCTCTGAATGTCACCGTTGTTGTTGGGATGACATTGAGATGTCAGGGGTCGTCATGGAATTTATGAAAAATTTGGAATTCTGGGATTCTCTGTAAAATCGGAGTGATGGAAATCATCCCTGTAGACATTGGCTCAGGCCACTTGTAGCAGCTCTTCAAGACAACACCAGGGTACACGAACCCATTAAATATGTTTATGCGTACCATCATTCCCACAGTCCTAGGGGCTGAAATCTCTCTCTTAAGTTGCTGGTGTATTGCAGCAAGCATTCATTTTTTGCACACCTTCAGCGAATGTTTCTAATGGCGACGTGGCCTTCCAGCCCAGCTGGGAATCCAACCCCTAGAGGAGGCTTGCCCAGCCCCTTTGTACCAATGGGGCTCACCCCATTTGTGTCTCTTCAGGTCTGAACCTTGCATTTCCGAAATGCCAGAGTCGCACTTTTACAGTAACTCCCAATTACCTGAAGACGGGTCATGCTGCTAACATGCAAAACATCATGTTGAGAAATTACTAAAAGTCACATTTCTGCACCTCTTGAGACTGTGAAAAGCATTTTGTTTGGGGCATGTGCCTGAGGAACCACAAACCTGCTTGATTTTCACAACAGTTGCTGAAAGCCGTAACAAATATGAAATAAATCTCAGGCTAAATTCTCCAGACATTTACTGCTCACTGCCCAACAGGCTGTGAGTCGTAATTTCCAAAGACAACACGCACAACCCTAAGGGATGACATCGGTTGTTCTGAAGGAAAAAGTAAGAATGTCCACAGATATATGAAAAGATATCGAGCAACCAAGACATAGCCAATTATCAAGGGCAAAGAGGTGCAGAGGTCACGTCTGTAGCTTCTCTGTAATCATCACCTCCAGCCACATGAAACCCCTACCCTTAATTAGATTCCCACAATGTCAGCTGCGAGCCTTTCCAACACTGCACACAAACCGTGTTTATATAAATATTACACTTTGAAAAATTAATGCAGTTTTAAAGATTGAAATCTTAACCAGCAAACAAGCCACGGAAATCAGAATTAAGGTTTCCATGGCAACCTGCACCTTTTTATTCCAAAACACTGAGCGGGGAGAGTCGTTCTGAAGGATGGGTGCAGCAACGCAGAACTAGAAAGCCAAGGCATCCCTTGGGTCAATGGGAAAGGACAGACCGTGTCCTGTGTCCTCCTGGTGGCACGGGGAGGAGGGGACAGCAGTGCCTGATCTCCTCGCACTGCTGTAGATCACAGCTCTGTGACATACAGGCTTGTAAAAATTAGAAGCTTCGCATAAATATTATGGCATGCTAAATAATTAAAGACGAGAGATTTAATTTATCATGGGTTTTGCCTGTTCCTTCCATTCTTTCAGTTCAGAACCATAATTTTTCTGGTTAAAAGATTAATGGCTTTGGTAGTTTAATTAAAGCAAAGACAGGTTTATAGTTTCAATAATATGTGAAGTCTGCTAGTGAACATCTCCATGTATTATACCGCTGGGTCCACTTTGTTTCACTGTTTAAAACAAAATAAATATTTTTACTTAAAAAAATAGGAAAATGTTAAATTAAAAAAGAAAACAAAACTAAACCAAAACCAGACAGACTTTTGCTTCTTTCTCCTCACAGTATTTTTAGAAGGGTATCATTGGTAACCTGACTTTCTCTCTGTTCTTACCAGCAAAGGATCTGGGGAGTGCTCCTTGCCAACACCAGCAAGTCAGGGTCTTGTACACAGCAACAGCAAAACCCAAACTTATTCCCTCAAGGGCGTGTACAAGTCCAAAAGAGCTGCAGGGTGATGTAAGAAGATTATGGGCTTCCCTAGTCCCTCGCCTTTGGGAAGAAATACTCCATTCTCTTTCCTTTGGCTTTTTCATCTCAAGTGCCTTTGTACAGGGCCCTATGATTATGGGAACGTAACACTGTGTTGCCATGAAAATAATGAAAAAGTTCACAGAAAAGGAGAGATATACTCCAGCTGCAGCAGTAGGTTAAAAGGATTGCTGCTTTTTTGAAGTGGTGTTTTTTTTTTTTTTTTTCTGCATGCTCCAAAAGACAGTTAGAAGAAAAATATGGTGTGAGGGACAAATCAATTATTTACTATGTAATCTCGAACAAATCTCTAAATATATTTTTGAGCATAGAAATAACTCATGTGTGACAAAATCAAACAGGGGTTTCTAAAATTTACAGATACGGAACGTACAACAAAAAAAATGACATTTCCTAAGTATGGATTTCAAACGCTGCGGTTTTTACAGTATTCACAGTCCAGGGACCACTAAGCAGAAGTGTTCTTTTCGCAGCTATGTTTTTGCAGCTCTCAAATGGTCCATTATGCTGTGAAATCCCTTGTCAATACTCCACTGGGAGGAAAACATCCCAGTTCAACAAGCGGGATACTGGGCAGGGTATTCCCTGTGCTGCGTTGTCACTGCAGCACACACTCTGTCCTTATAAACAGCTTATAAACAGGAGGGAGAATGACTTTTTACATGGTCTGGCAGTAATAGGACAAGAGGGAATGGTTTTAAACTGAAAGATGGAAGATTTAGGTCAGATGTTAGGAGGAAATTCTTTACTCAGAGGGTGGTGAGGCGCTGGAACAGGCTGCCCAGAGCAGCTGTGGATGCCCCGTCCCTGGCTGTGTTCAAGGCCAGGCTGGATGGGTTCCTGGGCAGTTTGATCTAGTGAGCTCATGGCTGGCAGCCCTGTCCACGGCAGGGGGGTTGGAACTAGATGATCTCTGAGGTCCCTTCCAACCCAAGCCATTCTATGATTCTATGATATTCACATCCATACTGGAGGCACCTCATCAGAGAGACATCTCTTCCCACAGCTGCCCACTGACTAAACAAATGTATAGACACAGGCCAAGTAAGCAGCGCTGCTGAGGATAAGTAGACACCATGTCCTGAAAAATCCCTATTTTCAAACACCTATCACTTAAATAAGCTTTAATATCTTGGAATATTTTATTTTCCACACAATCACTCTGTTGGATTTTTTCATCAATTGTTCAGTGTGCTTTTTTTAATCTCAGCAGTGCTTGCCCTACCAGCCCATGGGATGGACTCCACTCAAGGAATATATCCAGGCTGGGTTTCTCCTGGTGCTCACAGAATGGGAAATGCTGACTAGTGCTACTGCAAGGCTAGCAGTCAACACGGCTGGGGAGCAAAGGATGAGAAAGCTCTGGGGCGTTATGCGGCCATCTTGCCTTCAAACCCAAACCCCACAGTACACCACTCCAGCCATATGTTTTTCAGGCATTTGCTATTTGCACATTTCTCCTCTGAGCATCCAACCTGAGACATTCTCATGTGATCTCTGGAAAAGCTGCTTGGTTCTGCAAAGAGTACGGTGAGAAACAACCTTCCCACAAACAATAAGAGGGTCATAAACAGCAGTTCTCCCTGGTCTGTGTTTGGAGCTGGCTGCAGCTGGTCGTTGTGCATCTGTAAGAGGGCTGGAAAGCGTACAGTAAGTAAGGGCTGAGGTCACACCTCATACAAAGGAGCTGCCATAAAATGGTGAAGAATTCTTCTGATTCTGAAGCTTTACACTGCATTTACTGAAGAGCTGAGGGTTTTTGTGCACAACTCCTGGTATTCTCACACCTATAATTTGTGTACTGATATACAGACACACATCTGAATAAGCAGGCATGAAGACTGCAGAAAAACAGGAGAAAGATATGCAGCTGTTAAAAACTGCCTCTACTCCAAGCTGTTCTCATCTCTTGAAATGAGATTTTCATTAATAGGCTGTGACTGGATTAAACGCTGCGCTCTCAGTTTTAATTCCAGAGTACCAAATGGGAAGCGTATTTAATGTGACAAAGATTTCACATCTTCATCAATATTTTATCATTAGTGGTATGTGTCTTCCTCAATGCCTCTTGGCAATATTAATTTACTGTACCATTCGTAGCTAAAGGAGATCACCTGCTGTTTCATATCAACACAAAGAGGGAAACAGAACTATTCAAATACTCATTATCAGCTCCACTTCATAAAGGACATGTTGTTTGTTTGATTCCCTTATTAGATTGCTCTCTTCTTTGTTATACAGAAAAAAGCACACAACAACAACAATAAATCTAGCTAATTGTGTGAAAGCCTTTCATGTACTTTTTGTGTGCACGGGAACAGACCGATCTTGTACCTCTCAGTGTTTTTCTCATTTAAGTACATTAATATTTTCAAAGTAGATAAATAAAATCTTGATTTCAAAGCATTATAGCTAAAACACTAGCCTAATTTGGAAGACTGGAAAAAAAGAGATTAAGGCAAACTGCAGAGCTAAAGAAGCAAGTCACAAAAGGGGCTGATGTTCAAGCTCCTTTTAGCGTGGCAGGCAGGAGGAACAACGCGTATTTTCTGACCTTGCTTTACGACTAGTTCCTGCAATTTGGTAGGGAACATCATTTTAGTAATTACATATGGGTTCCCTGCTGCCACAGTTATTCACGGTCATGTGGTGCACACGGGAGCCGTGTTTCGGTTTGATAGATTGCTGTGGAAAATTGCCCATGCTAGAAAGCAAGCTGTCTGATAAAGAGAAGCAATCATACAATTGCTTCCTTGGTCACAACTTCAGAGATGGGATCACAAACATAAGATGCATATAAGTGACTGGAAAACGATGTAAGGTTTCATAAGATTCTCGTCAGCCACCTCATTTTATTTGAGTGCTAAACTCCCTGAATCTGACAGATGAAGATACAAATAAACAACGCTATTTTAATTAGGCAGTGTGTCTCTCTCAATAACCTCTGGTGCCTGTGGCAGAACAGGGTGGTAACACAGCCTGCCCTTTGCAGTCACCCCAGAACAGGATGCTTCCCGAGTACAGGACTGGCTGCTGAGCAATGAAAGGGCAGACAGTTCCCTCCTGTCTTCAGCTTATTTCAGGAGGATGTGCAGCTAAACTGCCATATTAAGTTTACTTCATTTTTCAACATCACTTTCCTTAGAAATACCAGGATTATCCTTTCACCACAATGGACTGCCTGTAGCGAGCAATATTTTTTCTGATTACTCACTTTGTATCTGTGAGCTCAGCTTATTTCTATCTTTGAAAGTCACAGTCCATTTACAACCAACTTTACCAAGTCTCAACATGCATCTCCTCTGCAAACTTTTTGAAAAATATTTTTTTCTGTTTTTCACCAGAAATACATGGCTGAAGACAAACATTTCTCTGCTTTCGTATTCCCATAGCTTGAAAATGGCATGAAAGTATTGTGACCTAGATCAAAAATCAATTTTTGAATGAAAATATATGAAAGAAAAGTCACTGTAAATGAAAATGCTTATATACATAACCACAAATTTGAGATTTTAACAGAAGGAATGTATTTCCAGAAAGTAACAGCAGTACCAGACTGTTTATGTTGCAAAATGGAGAACACTGCAAAAAAAATTGTCAAGAAAATATTAACTCCACCCCCCTGTGCAAAGGGATTATGGTGCAGTCTCTAATCTCACAGTCATATCCTGGTTTTCCAGCGCTCCCTTCAGATCCCAGTTCCAGCAGTGTGCCAGAAACCATCCTGTGGGGTTACTCGCTGAGCAGAGAGGGCTCCACATGAACTCACCAGCTGCCCCACACAGCAGTCGTAATGCAGGCTGCCCACCACCTGCTAACGAGCACTGAGCGTTACAGAGCTATCCTTCCACACGCTGCCCACCTAAAGATACCCTGCCTTGTTACACCGAGTTCTCCCAGTTCATAGGACCGCCTGTGAGCTATCAACCAAACGACCAGGAAAACCTTCACAGGTTTCTGAAACCGCCAGCCCATTAGGTCACTGCTGGCTGCTGATTCTGGGAGTGCATGGCTTCACAGTCCAGCCCTAGAAGCTGACCCTGAAGGATGCATCAGTGTCCACAGCTTTTTGAGAAAATTCAGAAATTTGCCCCACAGTTTTTCCCAGTTGGGTTGATCAGAAATGGATTATACAGAGTACTGCACAGAAAAACTGTACAAGTGTCTGAATTGGAAGCCTTTAATCCAGCGATTCACAGAGAATTAAGAAAATACACATGTGGATAATGTAGATTGTGAATTTGTACGAGTGTTTAAGAAAGAAGAAGGCAGTATCTCATTAGGGACTGGGAATTGGCACAAGAAAGACAAGGAATAGCTGGAAGGGACAAATTTAATATGTAAGTAGTTTCTCTGGGAAGTAACTACAGTCAGTTCAACAGAAATAATTAAACTGAATATTAATGGTAAGTATAAACAAGGAAATACCCCGAGAAGACATCAGATAATTTATCTGTGACATAAATAAATGTGTCAGTGCTGTCTCGGAGAGATCAACAAGCACAGCCACTCCTTGTCCAACAAGTAAGCGCACATCAAGGTAAGTCACCAGCAGGAGGGCAGCAGGAAGGTTCGCAGTCAGCCTAACCAGGAGACGGAGCGGCAGTGAGGTGTATATATCTGATACAGACACACTGATTTTCAAACAACATCCAGTATAGGAGAGCTTTGCAGACAATCCACACGTTTTTACAGTCTTCGCAAACTTTTCAGGACACAACTTTCTGCAGAATTATCTCTGCATTTCTGTGTGCATACGCGTGGGGTGTGTGTGCCTGTTGTGCATGTGTGCATGTACCTAATATTTAGGAGGTTAGAGGTGTGTGCACATATTAAACATCAAAATTGGAAGACAAGTTATAACTAAGAGCCAATAGGGAAAAGTACTTTGAAAACGAGCAGTACAGATAAAAAGAGAAAAATCTTCAAGCATATGAAGATCTACAGAACAATGAAAACTGTTGAAATCAAGGAAATTGTAAAGCCAGACATCGTGGGCAACTAGACACAACATGAAAACCTTCAGCCAGTCTAAGTGTTTATATGCAATGCATTTTTGGTGAATGGATTTTATTTCTCTACGCATTTACTTCTCTTCTGTCGTCAATGAAAACTACATCCAGAGGAAATGTATTCATCCAGACACAAAATGTATTCTCTGGAAGTCAAGATTGTGCCTACTTAAAAGATGTACACCAGCAGTTTTTTCATTCAAGAGTTCCCATCTCCCAGTGAGGAGGAAGGTGCCATTTCCCCAGGGCTGGTCTGTGGATGCTGCTTTCCACACTGCCATTGATCAGACCAGGTTCAAGCCCCTGTTCTGCAGGAGAGCTGAAGGAAGCTGCTTCCTTATGGATGCATGTGTGAATTGAATGAAATAAAGGGCAAACCTCCATCCTGTGCAGCTGTGACTCACAGCATGGCCATCCAGACATGAAAACCCAAAAACTGAAGGTCAGGCAGAAACAGAAGGACAAGAAAATGAAGAACTGTGTGAGCAAGCTGCGACCTCAGACTGGGATGTGGGTGAAGACTCGGTTTGGGGCAGCTCCAAGGGCTGTGTCACATGGATGTACACGGTCTTTTTTTACCTTGGATCGAATGGTAGCTTGGGATATCGTTCCACACGTATGACACTCCATACAGACACGCAAGTGCCTCGGGTGGTGACTGTTCTGAAAATAGAGGTGCTCGTGGCAATGTAAATTTCGGTTCTTTATATGTCTTCATCAAACGCCATACTTACAATCAGGATGATATGCCACATATTTTCAGTACTTGTCACAGGTATTAAAAGACATTTTTAAGAACAACAATATACGCAGCAAGTGAAAGAACTATTTCTACCTTCCCTGCTATCATGATGGTTAAGATAAGCTGAAGGCGCTTTCTGACAAGGCTGTCCAGACAAAGTCAACTTCACACTGAACCAACAAAGTGAAACATGAAGACATCTAAAAGAAATCAGTGGTTGTGGTTTAGAGAAAAACCACTTCAGCAGCATTGGGAAGGGAAACCCTGCTTTCTGCTGGTTCTATACATTGTGACTTGTGACAAACTGAGTGGTGTGACCGGTTATTGCATTTGTGAATAAGAAGGAAAGAGGGAAGTGAGAAAATGTGTGCTGTGGTTGTGGGAAAGACCAACACCTATGTCATTTTAAAAAAGCACTGGAGCTAAGTGAGAAAGCTGGTTGCGTGCTTCAGGAAGGCTTCTCAGTTCGTGCAGAGATCAGTTCAAGCATGAAAAAGAAGTCAGGAAATGCTGGCCTTTAAGGAATAACTCACCACTCCAATATTAAACATGTGTAAATTATTTAGCTTGCCCTTTACACAGATTTTCAGCTGAGGAGAAACCAAGCCAGCCAAACTTTCAGCATGAAAAAGCACAGGAAACTAGCTTGTCACCATGCAAAATATTTGCATGTAGTTCTAAAACCTGAATGAAATTAAAGAATAAGTCAAGAGTGCACTTTGCTTTGTCTAACGCTTCAGTCCATGCATGTGTTTGTGCATGTTGGTACCACTAGCACTGGTGTCATTATGTCTCTCTAAATAATTTTGATAATGAAGTAAGCTTGAGAAATGTATGCACAACTCACCCCTAGAATATTCTCCTTAGGCCAAGCCCAGATACATAGCCATGTTCTGGAAAGAAGTACCTATTTTTTGACCCACATTTGTGCGGGAGTAAAGCAAATACAAAGCAGAACTTCCAGACACTGCCTGGTGATCCTGCACCTTAAAAGCAGCCATGTTATGAATATGATGTTCTGTTAGTCCAGGGATTAATGGTGTGGGCTGAGATGGGCACAAGGAGAGCTCAGAGGCACACCGCCACCCTGTGTCCCCCTCCCAGGGAGAGGATGGGCAACAGGACAGCACGGAGAACAGGGCAGGGGCTGCCATGGGGACGTGGTGCGTTCAGCACAATACATGATGGAGAGGTCACCTTGTGTCCTGGCACAAGCTGCAAAGAGGAAAGTGAACAGATGTGCAATGTGGTTTTTACCATAATTAGCAACTGTTTTTTTGCTGGTCCTGTCTATGTTGGATGCTGGGGTGGGTTAAGAAGTTGTCGGAGGAATTATAACCATTTAGTATGATAAATCCATTAAGTCTTTGTATATGCCATATACATACATATACAAATGTGTATTTAGATAAAAAATTCCAGGGCTAGAAACCAACCCCACCAACAAGTGGCCTGGCTATCTGTATGAAATGTTGGCTAGAAAAAGTTAATACACAGTAACAATTGCTTTTGCCTAATGATTCTACTGTCTATACAAAGTCACTCCCAATAAAGCTTCCAAGTGCTTAATTCCCTTTCAGCTCAGCTGACCAGTCCCAGTTTCAGACTGCAATTAGTTTGTCTTACGTCTTTTTCTCAGAAGATATGGATGCATCAGAGTCCCTCAGTCTCCCTCCTCAAATCATTCCCTACCAAACCTTCTGTATTTGTGTTTGCATTGCTTTGAATGTCACCACACTCAGCTTCAAGACAGAGACAGCTGCCACTAAACAGGAGCTCGGAATTGCATGGTCTGTGTTGTACATGGCTTCAAAGGGGCTGAGCTAACAGGATCGTGATTTCCCTCACTGGACTCTGCAGTGATATCTTGCTCTAAACCTGTACGAAAGAACATTCATTTCTTTTTCAAAGATCCTAACACCATCGGCTTATATAGAACGTGCTGCTGCTAATAGTTAACAGTAACTTCAGGTGCTTAGCAGTTGTTTTGCTGGCCAACGCAAGCAGAAGCCAATGTTTTCTTTAAACTACTTCAAAAAGCTATTACCTGTAGCATTAACTTCAGGAGAAATTAATGTTTGTCTCTACATCATCAACAACAACAAAATCTTGCCTATCGTTTCTTGGTGTTACTCTTTCAGCCAGAGATCCTGTGGAGAGCTTGGATGCCAAAGTCTGCAAGACACTGTTAAACAGATCTGCCCATAAAATCACCCAAGTTCCTAACTTCACGCCTTCCTTTAGACTTCTGAGTGAGACGCAGAGCTGGAGAACCTGGCAAAGATGCGTTTCTGGAGTAATCAAAGCAAATTGCATTCCAACATCATAAAACAAAAAAGTGACATGTAAAAAATGTTGCCATTAAAAATAAGCAGCCATAATATTGATCAGTAGAAAAAGGGAAAAGGAAAAATGCTTTTTGGTTCATATTTCTCTAATTTCATAGTATTTATTGAAATGAAAGTTGGGAGAATGCGTGTTTGCGTGTGCACAGGTACATGCAGAGTGACTTCTGAAGCCTTCCTAGACAGCAGGACTTGGTCTCAGCTGTGCCCATCCAGGAGAGGCTGTCAGGAGGCAGTGGTTTTCTGGGTTCTTGTGTGATTTTTGTTTCCAGTGGTCTTTGCTCTGGGCAAACAGGATGTGGAGCAGAGCCAGAGCTGCCCACTGCAGACACAGCCACGTGTCTGACCACAGCTGATGTGGGGGCAGCGACAAATGAGACAATAACACTGCTGTGGGGTGGGACATGGACACACTATGACAGGTCTCAAAAGCCAAGGCAAGAGAGAGGCTGGCACTGGATGGGAAGGGGAGGGCAGAGAACCGAGATGCTTGCAGGACTGCACCAGGCAGCCAGGAGAGCGCAGCTGGGTCTCTGCTGTGATGAGCTCTCTGTTCACAGCACTATAAACCCCACTGGGGCAATTAAACACATTGCTCCACCTCGCAGCGTGCCTCCATTATTCTGTGTGATTTTAAGCACTTCTGTATTTATTTACCCTGGCCAAACAGCACACCAGAGCCCAATTCACAGCAGTACTGCACGGACAGCGTGCGTCTCCGCTTTGTGATGCACGCCATTAGCGGCGCCCGGCTCATCTTCCTGACGTCCCGGGAAGCCCAGGCAGGAGGAGGGAAGACGAGCTGCGGTGAGCGGAGGTCTCTGTGCACCACTCATGTCACATTCAGTCCCCTCAATGGCACAACTCTGCCATGCCTCTGAGCGCAGTGCCAGCAGGCACTGCCCAGCATGGGCACCCATGGGTGCCGTAAGGACTGACAGGTGCTGCAGGATCTCAGTGCTCCACTACAGCTCCCCTTTTTCTTTTACTTTTCTTACTCCTTTGACCCTCACCTTCTTCCCTTGTCTCCGTGTATCACCTCTCCAGAGGAACACCTGCTCATCCTGTTCATCAAAAAGAGCCTGACTCGAACCCAGAGGTGAACATACCCCATGGTATGTATCCCTTTGGGCTGGGGTCCTGCCAAAACACCAGGCAGCTGGCATCTAGGCCACTGGTTAGCGTAGCTGAAGACTATCAGGAGCATGAAGCTTAGTTGCAATGAACATCCAGGGTCTGGATCCAGTGTGACCATCCCATGCCTTTACCTCAGGCAGGGCTGCTCTTCTGTTTTAGGTGTTTAGCTCAAGAGAACACAGAATTTGTCTCCAGAGTCACCAGGAACAGGTAACTCTTCACCCTCCCGAGGCTGGCCACCTCTGCTGGAGCAACCTGTAACACTGGCTCCAGGCTCTTACCTGAATCAACTCAAATCCACAGAAAAGGGATGACTCCCAGAAACACTTGTGTAATAGGAAACTATTCATGTTCGCTACCTCAACTTCTCCTTTTGTTTTTAGATTTTGCATTTTTTCTTACTAGACCCATTAAACTTGAAACAGATTTGCTGATCTGGTTCTTTGTTGGAGAATAAACAAGTAAAACACATCCACACTAGTTACTGAAATTAGGATTTAGGAGGCTGAAAAAGGAGGCAGAAAGCAGTGTGAGCGAGGCTGGGTTTCCTACCAGGGGGTTAACAAGAGCTACTGATTTGTGAAGTGAACTGGTGGCCACTGCTTTGTCTTAAAGCAGGGCAGCCTTATGGGTGATGGCACCCGAGGTGACAGTGGGGTGAGGGCTGGGGGCCAGAGAGGGTCCCTGTGTAACCCGGTGTGCTGAGGACTAGGATTGGGGTTAGGGCTAGAGCTGCTACATGGAAGAAGAGGTTTAAATTATGAAGAGGATAAACCTTTGAGGCAACATCCCTTTCCACCTATCTCATAGTCAGCTGTGATTGCAAGGCAATCCAGACTGTAACTGAAGACAGATGTGTTTGTCCAAGCAGTCCCAGGCTCAGTCAGGCACAGCTATGCCTAATGTAGCAGTTATTAAGAGAGGTCCGCAAGCTATAGATGGTGCAGGTAATACTGGACGGGGAAGAAGTGCAAACCGTCAATTAATTTCCAAGATGCATTCATTTTCTAATTCCCTGGCACCAACTATAATCCTAGCATACTTCTAAACTAGTAAACGCTGACAACATTACAACCACCAGCAATTGCTGAAGAGCTCTTTGTAGAACTTTAATGTTTAGCCAGGGCTAAGTTTTACTTGAGAATAAGGTAGTAATTCAAAATATGACAGTAGATTCATAGCAGGCGTCAGTATTCCAGCTTAATTTCTAACTGTTATATTCTCTCAGAACTGAAAAGATTATATGCTGCAACTATCCATGAAATTTAATCTCCCCACAAAATGTGGTGTCATTAGAAAAATGAGCCTGAGGTATTCCAAGGCAATTACACAAGGAATAGCTCGCTGCTGAAAATTTGTAATATATCAGAAAATGAGCAAGGGAGGAAAAACACTGGATTGTCAATTGCAGGAGACCAGGATGCTTTTCCTAATGGACCAGATCCTTTTATCTTTGCTCAGAAGATGAAGTACTTTACCCACTGACTTTACTGGAATGATTAAAGGAGTAAGGTACCATTTGACAGAAGCAATAATGTCAGAATTTAATGCTCTGGGAAACAAAACCAATTCAAGTAACATGAAATTCACCTGTGGCAGAAGACCATCCACTCCACATGATGAATGAAAGCATTAGCAGTGGCTACGTGTTATTATTTCTGAGTTTTCAGTTAAATGTTTCAGAAGCAGCATGTCACTACTCCCCAGGCTTCTCATCTCCACAAAGACTTCAGATGCTCAGATCTTTTCCTCTCTTTAAAGGATCCATAGGACAGGGTGTTGTTAATTAGTGTGACACAGCTGTACCATGCCTAAACTCCCAGAGTTAAGGAGAAACACGCCTTTCTGGCTTCAATAAGCCTAAACCCTAATATATCTTCACAAACAATTGAAAGCTCTTGTATCTTTTCCCTCCACAACTTCTGTAGAAACCATTTAACACCAGGGATCTGAAACTCAGTGCTAGCATTAAGCACTCAGCTCCTCTTAGTGGCAGGGTCAATGCTTACAAAAAAGAATCCTCAAACCTTTATATGCCATGCAAGATGGCTTTGCAAGTCTGGGAAAACTGAGGTATAGACTTAATTGTGCTGTTAGGAGTAGCCTGCTGGCAGCAAAGTTAAACACGTAGATTAGTGTCTGAGGGATCAAGGCTGATCTTCCTTAAATGCATTAATTCCCTGCAGTTAGAAATAGAACAGGAACAGACCTGAAGACAAGATACATTTCCTTTTTAAAAATAGCTTTATATTTGCAGATAGCATAACCGAAAAATGGACACAGGAGGGACTCAGCAAGGTCACCTGCTCCATCTCCCCATGGTCGGACAGAACGAGCTGCAGCTGCGTCCTTCCATGGATGCTGGATGACAGCGCTTCCAGAGCCTTCCCCACAGCCTGCCTTCCCTGCAAGGGTTGTATCTGAAAAGAAGTTCTCCCACGTCTGACCTGAGGGATCCTGCGATTCTCACCCAATGCTACTCGTTATATCCACTACAGGCACAGAGAGCAGATTACTACATTTTGCAATGGATTTCTATGATCTGATAACTTACAGTATCAGATCAGTCTTTTCTTCCTCAGGCTGAAGAACACCATTCTTGTCAAACTGACAGCAATATTACGTCACACAGGAATGATTTTTTTTTTTCTGCCTTTCTCCTCCTCATATTTCAACACAACTTTTATTATTCCATCTGTTGCACTAACCGTTTTTCCCCTCCTTCTGCCTAGTTTCTTTTCTACTTTTTCTTTCTCTTTCACTAAAAATAACTGTAAAAAGAAAAAAAAAAAAAGAATCCAGAAGTCAGAATCCTAGGGATAAGTTATTTCAGAAAGCTGAAATTGTCTGCCAAAAATAATTCAAAATCCTTTTTCATTTAAAAATGTGAAACTACAAATATTTTCAGATTTTCTGGAAAAAAATAGCTACAGTTTCCTGCCATCTTAACACTCAGTTTGGACATATGCAGCAGCATCTTAGAAATTGCTATGAACATGCAACTATTTCTACTCAGTGCAAAAATAAGAGAAGAGATATAGCTACAATTATGATGACACATTTCTAATTCTGAAGAGAAAATTGTGTAAGTGTAGGCAGCCTCCATCATACTTGAGCAAGTTGAGATGAATGAAAGCACTGATGAAATAATCTTGGCTATTATATATGTGTAAAAATCAAAGCAGGAGAATCTCTGTTCACTCACTGCTGCTGAGATGTTCCTACAAAGCTTAAAACTACCCTCCCCTGATTAGGCACCTCGTACCTGAGTAGGAACACAAGCAGAATGCGGGGACTGACTGGAGAGCCCCTGTACCGAATCCACTGTCCTGATATGGTGAGCAACAGCACACAATCCTGTTCACAGGCTGAACAAGCCCTATCTTACAAGCTGTGGGGCTTTTTTTACCTACTTCTACGTAGAAGCTGAGCTTCTCTCCTCCTGTATTTAAGAACCTTGTTCTGATTTCTGAATTCATTACAATTTCTGGTCTACATTTATTCTGAGCCATATATACCTGGTATTTTCATGTCAGTTTAAAGTTTTCTGATCCTCACTTTCCTCCCCCCACCCTGATATTTACACTCAGCGCTCTGCAATTCTAAAACAAGCCAAATCTTTAATTTCATCTTTTATGTCAGGCTTTACATTCCCCTGATCCCTTTAGTAGCCCTTTTTCTGACATCTTTGGGGTGAAAAGGTGGGGTGAACACGTGGAAACTTCCACTCATTTGTGCTGGAAGCCAGGAGAAAGAAAAGCGAGCCCAGAGAGACAGGCTGTCACTTCTCCCCAGCCACCAGCTCATGCACTCAGCTGTAGCTGCACCACTCCTTTACGATATCTGCTCACAATTCTCCCACAAACGATGGTGAAACCATACAGAGGCATTATAATGAAGAAAGCACCGGTCATAGGGCAGCCCACAAAACCAGACGTTCCTGTTGAGTTTTGTCAGCTGATGAGCTCTTAGCTTGTAGCAATAATTCTTCTTACTAGCTTCTAAGAGTAGGAATTTGTATTTTTGTACAATTGAATTTCACCCCACTTCTTTTACCAGAGACTTCAAGGTCATCTGACTCTCTTTGTATGACAACCAAATCTCTTCTTCATTGATGCAGCTTTCACACTTCAGATTGTCAGCAAATTTCATTAGCACACCTCTACCAAGGTCATAAATTAAAATACTAAATAAGATTATCCCCCAAATCAGTTTTGGAGGAACTCTATTAATATCTTCCCCTTAGCCTTTTCATTAGCACCTGCTCTTGTCTCTCCTTCAGCCACTTCCTCACCCCTAATGCAAGCTTTATACTAACCTCACTTTCGCCAAGTCAATCACCCCATCTCAGTCAGTCTGGAAGGAAGAGGAATAACATTTCCCAGACATGCAAGCAAGCCCTCAGCACAGTTACACCTCATCCTGCTCCGACCACAAAGACATGTGCAGGAAGGGAGGTCCGCACTGCGGTGTGTCTGGGAGACAGGGCCTTGAGGAGGAGGGGGGAATATAACTCCTGCCGCTCGCCTTCTGGGCCTAAACGAGTCCCTCAGGGATGCTTCTCTGCCCACCTTTGTAAAAGACCACGAGCCCTTGATTCCTCTCTTCTTCTTCTTGCCAGGAAGACAGAGCTCTCCGCCACCACATGCAGCCTCACTTCTGCTGGCTTTTTCATTTTTAATTCATTATTTATTTATTTATTTATTTATTTTCTGACAGGAGCTTTTTTCAAACAAGAATCATTTGAGTACAGGCTGATTGCCTTCTTTACACACAGAGCCAGACTTGAGGATCACAACAGTCCCTACATGCATTAACTTAACCGAAATGATGCCTTCATCAGAAGCCTGGAGCACCTTCACCTCTTATATTACACACTAAAGACCATATGGAAACTCATTTAAAAGGAATGAAGTGCACTGACCTTCTGTCTTATTGCAATGCGTCCAAAGACCATCAAAAGCCCGTACAAAGCTGTAGTGACAGATGTATGGAGCATGGTGTATTCTTTTATTGTTACCAACTGAAAGCAGTTTTTATCAATTACACACACATCAGGCACAGATTACACATTGGCTACAAGTTATTGCTGTGCTTATTGTTATTGTCAGTATTTTGCTGTGCTGGAGCCAACAATATTTTTGAGCAGAAATAAATGTTTTCATTTAAGCAGTGAGGGATAACTACTGTAGTAAACATAATTAAGTGAATTAAGCCTGCATTCTATGGAGCTGCTTATTAACACCATCTTGAAATCTTGTTCCTTTCCATCTGACAGATGTAGGTAGACTCTAGGCTTGACAACACTATATAATGATGGCATTGTGTGCTAGAAGAACAGCACGATGGCATGGTAGTCTGTAACCAGAGCATGAGCTGAGAAAGACATGGAAGTCTTAGGACAGGCGATAAATATCAACCAGAATCAATTTCAGTGGGTATTTTTGAGGGCCAGAGAAAGATATTGTGTAGCTCCCAGGATATCTGATTTTTTAAATAATAGCTTTTAAGCTACACGCTTAATTTAAAAATACGTTCAGTAGTATAGTTCATTTACTTGGCAAGAAAATAGAAAACACGCTCAAATACATAGAACATTTTACTAATGTGAGAGAGGGGAAAAGAAAGAACAGGAGCAGGTTTGCGAGTGACTTGGATCAAGCGCTGGGAATTTCAGACAGAGAATTCGGATTCTCTGCTTAAAGCAGCTACTAAATTATTTCCTCAAGGCTGAGTTAATCTAATGGCAAGGGAGTCCAAAACAATGTCACATTATGCATTTTTAAACAACTCTGGGCATTGATGCATCACTAAATAGGATACAAGTTTGATTTATCTTTTGCTGGTACAATCAGGATCTAGCATCTAGACCAGAATTCATCCTTCGCCTCCTCAGTTTAAAATATTCAATGTTTCCTAATCCAATATGCAGAGACTGGATACACAAATAAGTGGAGCACACTACCTGCTGCTCCATTTTTGATAGCTCACTGATTTTTTTTAACAGTACTGCTCAAAGTGTGTGAAGGATTTCTCAGGGGTACCACAATAAAAATGTGCAAACTACAAAGGGTTGCTTCTCCCTTTGTTGCCAGCAACTTGGTTTCCAATAATCTCAGAGGTAAAGGAAATGCGTGAGAAGCACACACCCCAACATGCTATGTGGAAAAAATCCCCACCATGTTATGCAAATAAACAGTGCACGCCTCTGGTGATTGCAAGGATGCAGGAAAACATCTGGACTCAGTGAAGCACATCTTCCAAAAATGGAGACAAGCGACTACTGGGGAACAAAGCAAAGACAGGAAAGACGTGTGTGTCCAGATTTCCCTCAAAATTAACAAAGCTATAACGACAGCAAGTGCCTACCAGCTCCCCAGAGGAGACCCGCGCCAGCAGACCAGCCCCTGCAAACAAAAGCCGTAACACTAAGCATGAAAGTGGTTTGATGGAGGAGAGCTCATCTCAATAATACTCCAGTTAAGCCCCCACGTTCTGCCTCCAGGCTATGGGGATGGATATGTGCCTGTGCTGCAGCTGGGCAACGAGGCTGATCTGCATGCCCAAGCTACATTTAATCTAACAGCGGGCCGAGATGCTGACGTTCCAGCTAGCTCAAGCATATCAAACCGTGTGACAGCCACACGTCTGGCAGTATAGCTGGAATCTCAAGCAAATAACATGATCTTCTTTAGGAAATTCTCAGTGTCCTTGACCGGCAATCAGAAGTGAATGCAGGAGCAGACATGATCTAATGCTGAAGATTTACACCGCAGGAGACAGGAGGGTGGGAGCTCCAGATGAGACCCACACAGAGGGACAACAAGGCAGGTCTCTCTGTGTGAGCTGGGTTTGCTCCCAGGATATCAACCACAAGCTGGACAACGCAGGTGGAGGCGTTTGTTTAGTGGGCTATCCATCTCAGTCCTAAATAGACACCTAGTGAACAGCTTTCTAGACTGTCCCAGCTTGCAGTCCGTACCATTTTAACTGGTTAGAGAAGACAATTTCTTATTATGGTGCATCCTCATATAGAAAAGGGTGTACTTTTGCTCTGTTCCTCTGACTATTGTTGTCTTGCACCAGGATTTGGGAGAGCAATGCCCACAAACAGAGCTCCTCCAGAGATGGTCAGCCCTCCTGCTGACCTCAGCTGCTCTGCAGTGAGGGTGTTCTGCATGAATCTGAACGGAAACTCTTTTTCCTGGCTACATGAGGGGCATACCAAAACCTCCAGGGAGAGAGATCCCACACTTCGGAGAGGCAAGAAAGGGGAGACCTCCATACAGCAGTGTTTTCCTCCAGGCAGCAGTGTTTTCCCAGATAGAAATCAGCCCCTGCCTCTCCCTTCCTTAGCATTGTGTCAAACTCCCCCGGCCCCTGCAGCTCACTAAATTTACAGTTGGACAAGCTGACCGCTCACTGACCAAACACCAGGGCCTTGAGCTTGAACTGAACCTAAAAAGTTCATGTGCCACCTCTATTTGGTTGTGGTTTTTTGTTTGTTTGTTTGTTTTACAGATGAAGTAACCTCTGCTTAAGAATGTTCAAATGCTGAATCATTCCTTCATTTGCTACAGTCTATTATCAGCATTTCCTTTCTGCACCAATAAAAAGCACGGAGTGTCACTCTGAATTGTAAATTCTCCCATGACAAGGGAAAGAAGCGCATTACATACACTGTGATAAATCACCCAGCCTTCTTGTCTTTCTCACTTTCAGAGCAGTTTTAGAAAATTGCTAAGACAAAGTAGGAATGATGTATCTGTCAATGACATTGAGTTAAATCTTCAAGGACATTGAGAATGATTAAAGCCGAATAAACATTTAAAGCTTTCAGGGTTAACAGTTTTCTAGCTCACTACACCTTACAAGCATACAACCATACAACCTCAATGATGAGGGAGATGTAAATTTTCCTAATTCCAATTTTATTAAGAATACCTACTACTATCCTTGTTCATTTGCACAGAAAATAACACGTATTAAGGCAGAATACACAGCAGGGGCAAAGAGACAAGACAGATGCTTACAGTAATTCATAGAAAAGCTCTGCAAGTGCAAGTACATAGCTGCCTACTGTCACCTTCAGTAGTGTCTCTGAATAGGAAGAGAATAATCCTTAAAGCAATCTCTACAGATTTCCAGTGGAGTTTACAGCTGTGTCAGTAAAAATGTCCTGAATCAGCAGCATCAGCTGTGTCAGGCAGAGGTAAGATGGTCATCCCAGACACCTGATCCTCACCTTTCACTAGCAGGACATCGTCAGCCGATGCCATTAGGGCAGGTTTATTTCTTTGTTCTGACTTTGAACTATGGAGCTCCAGCTCTTGCTTTTTTTTTTTTTTTTTTTTTTTTTTTTTTTTTTNCTGGAGCTCAAGATGGGAAAACTCAGCATTTGGGACAGTGTTTGACTCCACCACAGCAGAAAGATCAGTCAGATGTGAGAGATTTTTATCCACAAAGGAGCACAGCAATTATTCACAGTCAGAAGCTGTTGTAAGCAGTGAGAACTGCTTCCCTGGACAATACCGTGAGAATAAGCGAAGAATCCTTCCCCTTCTCTCTGTGAAGACACAGTTCAAGTTCTCATCAAAATACTCATGTTTTCATTTAAAGCATCCTTGACAAAGCAAAAATACATCACTAGTTCCACTTTATATATGAGAAACTGGAGTGCAGAAACTTTACTTTTTCCTTCCTACAAAATGAGCCACCAGGTGCCTTGATTCCCAATGTGTTTGCTACCAAGAGCACCTCAGTGTTCCTACCTTATCACAAAAAGCATCATTAGGCAGGAAAGAGCCCTGAATCAGCAGCAGGGAGGACAGAATATCTGTTTGATTGCTAATCAGATTCAAAGGGCAAGTTCAAAATTAGCTGATAACTGATGTTGACAATGAAAAAGGGACACAAAGAAGGATTACACCAAACAGATAGTATCTGTCCTGCCAGCATGTCACCACCAGAACGTATCTTTTATGAAGGTGGAGTAATACAGAACAATGATAATGCTTAATTGTGCACCAATACCTACCTTCAAGACTCAAGAATAATTAATAATAATAATAATAATAATAATAATTAGTGTTGATTAGCTTTACTCAATTATTCTTCTACACAAGTTTCCAGTTGGAGTCACTTGCAAAATCACTTTATGCTGATCTCAAACTTAAGAAGAGGGCTCATTCATATATCTGTAGGCACATTCAACCTCCCATTGTCACTGTCTCATCTTTAGAATTTTTGGTTGTACATGTAACCAAAATACAAGAAAGGATGTACTAAATTTAATGTAACTGGAAGAAGGGATAAAAATATCTGTTCACAGATGTTCTCAAATAGCAGGCATAAGAATTATTCTTGCTTTCTGTTAGCTTCTATTAGCTACTGACTCTAGAAACTAATAGGACACTGCATACAGCTGAAACATTTTTCAAGCCCCAGCAATATTTCATGAAGATCCTTCTAGCAGGGCTTCAATGCTAAGAGAAATTGTGAGTTATCTGACAGGAAATCAGAAGAGCTATCATTGCCCAGAGCTCGAAGAAAAGGAGCAAATGATTAGAGGCTACGGTCAGTCAGGGGCTCCTCCTTGGAAAAGCAGGTACAAAGCTTCAGCAAGGCCATTTAAAAAATGTTCTGAGCCACAGACTTGCCACACCTCCTTCATAGGCATCTCTGTAGCAGTACACATGTCACATGGGTGACATTCATTTCCTTACTGTGTGCAGCCTTTATCTTTCCTTCTATAACATTACTTACATCCCTTACAGTAGTTGCATGTCTTTTGTGCCATCCTGACACAATGCTTCCTTCTTTTTTCTCTTACTTGTGGACAAAGATTATTGTCCTCATGTCCTTTGGTTTTGTTTTACATAGTCCAGCTACAAGCATTTAGTTTAAACCCCCAATACACAACAAATTCACCTCTCTAGTCCTCACTTTTTCTGTTTCTCTGGATTTACAGCCAGTGAGGGGAGCTGTGAACAACAAGCTGGAGGAAGCCAGGGCAAGGGCTACCCTCCTCCTCTTGCGAGCTGCCTTCAGGCTGAGGCTTGGGTCCAGAGCTCCATCACAGCAGTGTCACAGCCATGCCCATCCCTGGCTGTGGGCCCAGCTGGTTCTGACCAGACCCTGGCCTACAGGACAACTTTGGGCTTGACCCGGACTTGCCTCATCACTATGGGTTTGCCTGGCGACCACTGTGGTGGTTTTGCCCCTGGTTCTGGGTTCCAAATGTGATTCTGACCCTAACTCACTGACCTGTGTCCCGGCCTTTAGCTCAGACCTGCCTTATCACCATGGACTTTCCTAACTAGGAACACAGCACAGTAATGTGGGATGGGATGGAAAGATGGAGAAGGAAAATTTGTCAAAATTTTGTGATCTTCTACTGAATATTTTGACCTACAAGTGGGCTGAGAGCCCCTTTAAAACAAACTATCAGCACAGCTTATGCAGAACTATGATCTGCTCAACTTCTTCAGATCTGAAATTAAGCTAATGGCTTATAGCACTCCTGTGGTTTCCTGCACTCACTACAGGAAACCCAAAAGAACTGTAACATACTTTAGGAAACTAATCCCTTCAGAAAAATAATACAAATGAAAATAATCACAGTGGACATGGTGGCCTTTCAAAAGCATTAGTTATTAGTTATTAGTCAACTGAAACACAACATGCTGAGAGAGATCTTTAATGAGTACAAACTATATCTAGGAGGAAGAGCTTCAGAAGTGAGAGAAAAGAGTCCAGCGTCGACTTTAATTTGTTTCTCTGTATCTTTCTACTCATCTTCAGCTATTTAACATCTTGCAAAAACAATCCTTGTTTGCTTGGTAGATTTGAAAACTCTTCTGATCTTCAAAAATAACGGCCCAGATATCAGAGCTTCTGGGACTTCAAGCTGCTCCATCTTTATAAAAACAGCTCTGACCAGAGCTCTACCTAGCCTACAACATGTACAAATTACACAGCATCTTTTTCCTGCTTCTCTCAGTATAAAAGCTACTCCATTTAGTTACAAAAGCCTACATAAACAAACCAGGACCTACAAATTGTTCAAATCAAGATTACAGTTTCCCACTACGACAATTACAAGGAAATTTAACCTCTCCTAGCTTTTTTTTCAACAGCTAATGTCACGAAGGAAGGAATTTTTTTCACCATGCATTGCTTTACTGAGGATTTCTCTACTACCACTTCTGAAGAGAGTCTGATTTTTCTTTCGTACTAATGTTTGCAGTTGATCACACAGAGTATCAGGTGACTCGCATAATGTTGTTTTATAACTGAGAGCAAGATACAGAATCATCAGATACAGTTTTACAATACCAAAAATAATTAAAAGTATTATGGTAGAACAGCTTCTGCAAGTGAACGCACAAAGAATGCACAGATATGCAAAGGGAATTTTCAGATAACGAGAGAAAATCTTTCAGAATTTCCTCGCTTCTATGCATCAATAGATTTAAAAAAAAAAAAAAAAAAAAAAAAGGCAGAATGGTAAATAGCTGCTTGCCTCACAAGACATTAAGGAAATTGAAGTAGTTGTTAGCTTCAGATTATTAAAGCAAGCGTGTGAGCCTGCTGACATTTAAAATGAGATTTCTAAAATTTACAGCTCCCAACCATGGAGACGTTGGGGATATCTGTTGGGTTTTTTTTTTGTTTGTTTGTTTGTTTTTTGTCTCTACCACAGGCACCTCCATTTGCCGGGTTAGTGTAATGTGCCGAGAGCTGGAACTGCAGGGAGAAGCCTTGCTCCATGTCCACCTTTCACAGCACTACAGTTCCTCTTAGATTAACAGCTTAGCAATTCAAAAGCAAACTGTGCCTCAGTGTTAGGATCAGAAATCCTAAAACAGAGCACTATTTTCAAAGGCCAACCACCTCGGGTACTGTGAAGTTCTAGCATGGAGGTCTATACATCTCTGTCGGTCATTTCTCAACAGCTTGATCTTATTGGTGTAATTATTGTGATTTCCAGGACACATTCAGTGCATGGTATGGGAAAAGGTTGAAATGCTACAGGTTATGAAATTTAAACAAATTCTGACAGTACCAAGTGAAGCCATCATCATCAGTTAGTCAATTAGAGCTTGTTCCAGTCAGAAGTGCAAAATTACTTCTGATCTATTAAGACACCAGAGGAATGTTAAAAACCTGTGGCAATATGCCCTACACAACACTTCACAGAGAAGGCTGGAACCAAACCAAAGCCAATTTCATAGCTTTTCTTTTCTTTTTCAAAAAAAGAAAAAAAAAAGTGTGAGCCCTTCCACACTCAAATATTACAAATAAGCATCGATCAATAAACACCAGCTTCCCCTTTATTTGATGTTTCAGACAATTAGAGATCTACTTGCTGGGTCCTCTTTCTTTTGCAGGTGGAAAATGCTTAGTTTTAGAAAAGCAAAGCAGGTAACTATTTCAAATTTTGACTCTTTTTTTTTTTTTTTTTTTTTCCATGACGTTAAGATATTATTTGCAATTAGATCTAAACGGTAGCTGTTTGAGCAGCTGTGAGCATCAACTGCATTGGAGGGAAATATTCCCAAGCCAGCATGGAATCATTTGTGGCTAAATCTGACAAACAGTGCACTAAACACATTTCAAGAGGTAATTTCCTCAGAGACAAACATACAGATGAAAACATTATATTACAAGCAAGGCCAAGTTGGAATTGTGAGGCACAGACCTCTCCAAGCTCATCTTTCTGAGTTGTGATGTTTTAAAAGATTGCCAGGGAACAGGATGCTTTCTTCCAGAATCACAGAACCACAGAATATCTCAAATTGGAAGGGATCCATGAGGATCACTGAGTCCAGCCCCTGGCCCCACACAGCACCACCCAAACCCAGACCCTGTGGCTGAGAGCGGTGTCCAAACGCTCCTTGAGCTCCGGCAGCTCGGGGCCGTGCCCACTGCCCTGGGGAGCCTGTGCCATGCCCACCCCCCCCTGGAGCAGAACCTTTTCCTCACCCCCAGCCTGACCCTCCCCTGACGCAGCTCCATGCCGTTCCCTCGGGCCCTGTCGCTGTCCCCAGAGAGCAGAGCTCAGCGCCTGCCCCTGCGCTCCCCTGTGAGGGAGCTGTAGGCTGCCATGAGGCCTCCCCTCAGCCTCCTCTGCTCTGGGCTGAACAAACCCAGGGACCTCAGCTGCTCATCATGTCTTGCCCTCCAGACTCCCTCTCTACCCTCAAGGGAGCCAACAGTACCTCCCAATTTAGTGTTGGCCTCAGACTCACTTAGCATACCTTCCAGTCCTATACCCAAGTCACTGACAAAAACATTAAAGAGAATTGGCCCTAAAATAGAGCTCAGTGGAACCCCACTAGTGACTGGCCACCAGCCTGATGTAACCCCATTTACTATAACCTTTTGAGCTCGACCCATCATCCCACTGTTCACCTATTTGCATTATGTTTTTATCTAGCTGTATGCTAGACATTTTGTCAAGCAGGATACAATGAGAAACAGTATCAAAAGCATTGCTGAAATCCAAAAAGATTATATCAACTAGCTTCCTTTGGTCAACTAGGTAAAAAGGAGAAAAAGTTCCTTAAACAGGACTTACTTCCAATAGCCGCATATCTTTGCTTTCTGTCTAAGCTCTAAGAGTTTTTCTGGCTGAAACTTCACTCAGAAACACTGCACACCATAGACAGCAGGGTGGCTCAGTTCACTAATGATTTATTTCTAGCAGCTAAGAGCCACATAACTAGTAAAACATAGAAACTTGTCCTAATGTGGATTTCGGGACACTTGCCTCTTTGAGGATCTTTTTCTGCTGTTGAACAACTGGTGAACTGCTGCTCTGATGGCTCCATCTTTGGGATATCTGTGCAGCTCAACAACTTTAGTCATAATCTTGAGAAGGAAGCAATATGCATCCAAGACAGATTTTCCTTTGCATTTTGGAGATCCAGAACGTACCTTCGTGAGACAATGCAAATGCACCCACAGCACAAGAGGAAGCAACAACAGCTTTGAAAATCAGCGCAGGATGAATGACCTGTATTAATCTGCCTTTCATGCAACTGGCAATTAGCCCAACCCTGCTCCTACAGCCCTTTCACCTAAGATGAATATGATCACTATAGAAGGAGGAAAACAATTAGACTTTCTAATTTTAATCTACTTTTAAAACTTATAAAATAACCACATGTGTGGAGAGAAAATTGTATCTAGCCATTACTGGGTATCCTCACACAGCTCTGTCCCAGTTTCCTTTAATAGCATATAAGCTAGAAATACTCTCTCCTAATACTCATTAATCACTACACAGCGGAAACAACTAAATAAATGCTAGGTGACAAACTGCAAACACTCTTAGAAAAGAGCAAAGACACGAAGACAATTTTGTAAGTCAGAGCACCAGGGACTTCTGCTAACTGGATTTTCAGCAATGTGTGGACATGCCCCATTTGTTTACAGGAACGATGGTGAGGACCATCAACATCAGTTTTGTCTCTTTAATATGACTATTGCAAGGAACAAACAGGAATCTGTTCTCTGTTTCTGAATACACTTTGCATTGTAAAATACAAACACTCACCTAAATATAAGAAAGATCGTTAAAGACAAGTAACTCAGATGATTAAACATAAACAGAGAAATAGCAGGAAAATCTCTGTCAGAATACATTATTTTCAATAAACCTGGCAGAACACTATGAAGTCCCAAAGTTACTAAGCAAGACATTTACTAGGTTTTACCCAAGTCTACTGGTAAAGTCACCCATGGGAGAATATTAATGGAAGTTTGCAACTGTAACAGGAAATGCAAGAGTTTTAAAAAAACAGAAAAGAAGCGATAAAGAAGAGTAAATAGATTTTTTCCCAAGCTGAATATGTAGGTGCCCTCAATATCTGTGCAGCTCAACAACTTTAGCTATAATCTTGAGGAGGAAGCAATATGCAAGGTGGTGAATTTGCTGAGGACACAGAATTATTTAGGTTACAGAAAATGACTGAGAATGGAGAGGAATTCCAGGGGGATCTCATCAAAGTGGGTGATTGGGTAACACGATGGTAGATAAATTTTAATGAAGGTATGCACGAGGCAATGCTTAGTAGGTAAAACTGTTCATTTCAACTATTTATACTGACTGATTAGCCTGCACATAGGGGGGAAATACACTAGCAATGATAACAATATTGTCTATCTTTTTCTCAAAGTGTGATAAGGAAAGGTCAATGAAGAAACTTTTTCTGTGTATTTTTTATTTTTCTCCCCTCCCAATGTGTACTGCCAATTTGTTCAGTTTCTATTACCCATGTGAAATGGGATAGTTCAGCTTTTGAGGAGGAGAGCAGGGAAGAATAAAACTCTTGAGAATGTATAAGAAATTCAAGATATCTCTTTTTTCAGCTTTCTAATATGTGTGGAAGAAACAAGATTGTGGTGAATAATATGTTATCTGGGCAGTTAGGCTATTTCAGACTTGTGGGTAAAAAATGTCTTATCAGCAATGGAGCTAATACAAGCAGGTCCTTTGTTTCGTCTGGCTGGCATCTAAGAGGGCTACTGGTTTTAAGGAAGATTTCTACTGAATGGAACACTTCTATCAACCTTCTCCTTTAAGGATTTCCTGTCATTAAAGATGATGAACTTATATTGCAGGCTTTACCTCAGTAAGAGCATGAATAGGATCTTGCCTCCTAGATGAGGTAAATTCCTCAAAACTTGTAACATTTTATGTCTGACATTTCTGTGGCTCTAATAAATTTGGTTGAAGCTAGCTGCTGGTTTTGGCGATATGATACTAGGGACTAGACAAGTCAGACTTCATGGTCAAAGCCGACTCTCCTTTGAGAAGACCAGCAGCGCTGGTTCCTCATGGCTGGTCCACAATACATGCTACCTACCAAAATGTTCGTGGATCACATCAGCTGGAAAATGGGCCACAAGCATCTCCCCAAGGTTATTTGTAGTGCCAAGAGCGACAGATATACCCAAGGTGTCATCATCCTAAAGGATGCAAGAAGAAGCCATGCTGGAGCTCTGCCTGCCTCACGAGTGCTCTTTCCTGGTGGTGAGATTCACAGAGCAGGACAAAAGGTGCGGTTCCGAATTCAGTGTCTTTGGCATCCTTCCCTGCAGGTGCCCTCCAAGAAGTCCGGGCTGATATCAGCCCCTGTCACCCAGTGGCCTTTCTGTGGCCCAGAGAGTTCAATGAGAAGCTCCTCATTTTTAGAAATACACCTAAAAGATATGCATTTCCTCCAAACTTCTCTGGTGATTTTACATGGTATTTACAGCGTATTAGATAGGCTGGGGCTCCCTGTGTGCTGGAAAAAAGTTGCTGCCCTAGCTGTATTGTAGCATAAGAGAAAAGATCCAGGCAGAAATAAAGCAAGAAAGGGAGTACGAGAAAAGGTATGCTATCAAATATTAATTATTTGCATTAACCAGAGCTTGGGAACATTAAAAAAGGAAAAGAAAAACAGATTAAATATGGAATCACTGAGACCTGCAATGATGGAAGTGCAATCGGATAAAACTATGATGTTAAACAGTCTAGCACCTGACTTAGTACTGCATTATACTCAAACTGTGGAGTCTTACTGTAAAGTCCTGTAGTTCTTTCTCAGACAGCGCCTCAAACCAACTCCAACAGCAAGGTTAGCCTGAGAATATTGTTTGATCGATTTTCTCTCGCTTCAGGACACACACCTTATAGGAGCTCTGTGGACTAGGAAGTTGCAATCAGTAACATAATGTTTTTATACTGAAATGACACGGATGGGAAATTATGATCGGGATTCACTGTGCTCATAGAACATGGTAACTCCTCAGTAGAACAACCTGGACCTGAAGGCAGTCATTAACGAAAGGGTTAAACAAAGAGGGTAGGTATAACTGCACTACAGCCAACAAGATTTTGAAGAGAAGATTGGAGGGAAATAGTAAACCTTTCAAACACCTCTATTCCATAATAAATACTGCATTACTTACATTTCCTCAGGTGAAATTTCTTGCTGTCTTTGCAAACATTTTCAGCCATTAATGGAAGCAAAGACACAACATGAAATACAACAAATAGCAGAATCTCGAGGATTTCATGCACAAAAAATCCATCCCAGGGAGCCGCAGCTATCATTATTTTAGTCCCTTATTTACAGTTTCCTTACTCAAAAAATACCATGCTGCTATCTGGCACCTCTGAACTCTGTGTTACCATTTTCATTCTTGTTAAACATGCAACTAGGAAGTAATCTGCTTAGCAACCAGCACAAACACATTGCACATGAAGAAAAGAAAGGTTACTTGACAAGGAAACTTGGCTAGAAGCCAGCTAAGAAACCCAAAGTCACTTCAGCAAAATGCCTGTGCTTTTTGAGTAAACTGTAAATTAATAAGAGGAACAGCAGGAAGAGCCTAAGTCAACAGTGATTTCCAAGCACAACCCATGCTGGTGAGCCCTTGCCAGTGGATGCTGTTATTATGGTACCTAGACAGAATAAACTAGAAATGGTTGGTTCCTCATGCAAATTCTCCATCTTGCAGTCTGTGCATGGGGGGAATTCTGTGAGACAGGCAAAACATCTCCCCTGCAAGCAGCTGCCTGGAGCCAAGTATGCACTTTTAGCCCACCAGAGCATGTTGTTGAGCTCAGCTACGGTTTTGTGTATGTTTTCCCACCAGATCCATGCCCAAGACTTGTCAGCATGTGGCCATTTTCTGCTGCCCATCTTCCAGGGAGAAAGGCAGAAGAAGAAAACCCATAGGAACTCTCACTGCAGCAAGATGGGCTGTGAGGAACCTTCCAGCCACTCTTCAGGTCAGTTCCTGACAACACAGTCTCAGGATGTTTTTCACACCATGTCTGAAGACACAAGAGCCTGTGTGGCATCACTTTGGAACATAAATCTATGAAAAATCTCATGAGAATGGACAAGATACACTGTCATTCTGCAAAATATAGCTGGAAACTTACAAGAGGCTAGAATACTTCATGTTCAAGAATCACTAGAAATGACACCATACTTGGAATGGAAAAAATCTTTTGGATTCCATTATGTCAAAAGACCAAGAGAGTAATGACTCTAATGACAAAAAAACGTCTAGAAAGTCACTGAGGTAGGCTCCAAATGGATCAACGGCATGTGAGGCAGACCATATGCCCTGTTAGAGTAAAAACATAAGGACAAATGACTCATGAAGGATTGCTAAAGTGGTATAGATTGGCTGTAGGTGCAGGGTGCTGCTACTACAAGCAACTGTCTGGGGAGGGATCACAGCCCAGTATCATCATCTGTACACAGAAATAAAAGAGGACAAAAAATAGCAGATGGCAGAATTGTGATCCAGTTTCTGAATACTGCAAAACAGAAAATGTTGTATTCCAGGAACATTTTGTATTCACAGAAATGATCTTTCAGTGACTGTTTTCATAAGAAAAGTTGCATCTCTGGTATGACGCACAACTCAAGAAAGAAAAGATGCAGCTACAAGGCACACCCAGCTAAAGATGGAGGGCAAATTTGGAGTACTACACACCACCCATGATGATAAAGAGAAAGTTACCTCATATCCAGACACTGGCAGAGTGGGAAGCAGCCAGATCTAAAGCAACCGATGTCCATAGCTCATCTTTAAAGATAAGAGGGGGCTTCAGAATAGAGATAGGAATCTTTCCTTTGATAAAAAACACACAACCCTGTTAAATCTCAGGTGCCACAATGACAAGGTACATCCATCTCCAGATGGGAGAGGGAATTATTGTTGTCATCATTACTAAAGTCTCCTGCAGCAAAGTCCATCCTGTCCAAACAAGTTCCCTCCCATCCAGGTCTTCTCAGAAAATCTTCAGACAGACCTGCGCAGGTGGCTGAGCATGCTGTAACTTCTAACACCAATTTATTGGCTAAACATGTCGTTTTAATGCCTCTGACAAGGCCATGCTTCATCAAGTGCATGGGCAGCATCCCGTCCCTGGCACTTAGAGGCAGAGCTCCAAGGCACTGCAGGTTCGTGGCCCTGATTTTTGTTTATGGTACTTTTAGGGACACAGCTTGGTGCTACAGGCGTGCTATATTTATTTCTGCTGGTTTGGAGGCCAAGATACAACATGGAGTTTTCAATCCTCCTGCGCTGGTGCAAGGCTCTTGCCAGGGGAGAGCCTGCACTTGCTCCCGTTCTGACTACGCTGTGATTGACTTTAGAGGTCTCTTCCTCCATAATTAATTGGACATGAGCTGGTCCAATTAATCATGAGTGCCCTGCTCCAGCTGAGTCAGACCAGGCAAAGAACTATAGCCTTTATGTATATAGTCCCACTGATCCGTTCCATTTTTTTCTCCACAAACCAGAATTCTCCATCCCATAGTGCAGATTATTTGCAAACTACATTAAAGGGATCGTTCACTGCCAAAGCCTACTTGTATGTGAAGAAAAAAGGTGCATTTGCCCATGACAAAAGGAATACACTTAACATTTCATCACAATGTATGATTTTTTACCTGCGGTGGTATGGGAGGAGGATGATGGGATGTGTCTTCAGAGCAGGCAGTACCTGGGGGCAATATTTGGGGCTCGTGTACCCTTCTATACAGCTGCACCCTACAGCAGCTATCACTAGGCAAGCACAGATCATGTGGGCTTTCCAAGGTCTACCTGCAGTGCCACAACCCAGTTCTAGGCTGGTATGGCCACCTGCATTGGATGCCTGGAAAAGAGCACTTTTTTTTTTTTTTTTTTTGGCATTATTTCATTTTACCTGTCAAAGGTCCCATTTGGAATATAGAGAATGAATGTTTAACATGACAGTCTCCCCTTAAAGACAACTAGTTGAGAGGCAGTACATTAAAATACTGACAGCTGCTGATAAATATGTACATATTTTTTCCAGTAACAAATGATTTTTAACAGCTTAATACAGTGGGTTTTATGATGACCAAGTTTGAAGCATTTATCCCAGCAAATACACCTGTATTGCTTCAGGAGAGATAATGGCTAAGCATTAGATCGTTTTGTATACAATCATCTCTTCCTCCCTCTCTGGAACAGAAATAATTCATAGGTAAGAGCACTACTGGGTTATACAATGGGGTCCTAGCCAGTGTTACATGATAAAGCATTAAGAGACTGTAACAACCCTGAAATGCAGTTCAAATAATGTTAAAACCATCACTGCACCTCAGAGGAGGAAAAATATTTGCTTTATTCTTAACTATAGAAAAGATTTACATTTGAAGAAACAAATGCTTGAGTTCAAACCTTCCAGGCCGTTTCTTTATCACAGCATCCACTATCACTGAACCCTTCAGTAACTATGACACATTTCAAAGGTCTTTTAAAGGCTGAGCTGACACGCCAGGTTAGCAGTCTGCAGGGCAGGGAGGCTGGGCCGTGCCCATGCAAAACGAAGGCAATGTGCAACGCGGGGCCGTGCACCCGCCACAGAGCTTCTGGCGGAGAACGCTGCTTTGCTGTGTCACAAGCAATGCTCATTAGCACTCAGAGTCTTGAGTATGTTCACAGAGTTCAAAAATTATTTGGATGAACAAAATCCAAATCAACTCCTCTGCACAGCAGTACAGAGCACAACTGGGTCAGTAAATCTCCAGTGTCTGGATCCTTAAACCATTGTAAGTGCATGTTTAAGAGATTCAGTAGCACTCTCCAAGGATTTGGAAGGATTTCAAATGCTGAGATATTTGTCAGGTCAAATATATATATCAATTGTTTTCAGTTATAGATTAACCATTTGTAAAATCTTTCCCTCGTGTAGCTTCAGCTACAGTTGAAAATGAGGGAGCCTAACAAATGTATTTAGGACAATGAAAAAAGAATCCCTTTTCCCTGTGTGGAAATGGGACCAAAGGCTTTATTCAGAAGCCTTTGAAGAAATGCCTCCTGTGTTTTTTAATCAGCAGTGTGCTGCTACAAGAGCTGCATGTTCATAAAGCTGTATTAGTAGGCTCTTTCTTGCACTGGGGTCCCTCCGGCATTGGATAGGTTAAGCAATTGCTGGTATTAAATTAGCACTCTGATTTCCACTAGTAAGAAAGTTCCTGTGTTTTAAATTACAGATAAACTATTCCAATAGAGCTGAGGAGAAAATGAATAAATGTACTCCAGGAAAAAAAAAAAAAAAAAAAAAAAAAAAAAATGTCTGAGCAATTGCAATAATATAATGTATAGATTTGCTGAATAATTATTAGTCTATTTTTAAATCATATGGATAAGTATGTTTACTCAGTGTAGCTGAGCAGAGCTGACTGTGTTTCAGCAAAGACCATACAACTAAGGAAAAGGCTGAACATTTTAATGTACTCCCCACTGCACAACAATTAAGGAGAAAAATATTTGCTGCAATTGCAGTTCACGCTGGGCAACTTCTCCTGCATCTTCATTTTAGAGCTATTTGTATTTTCACTTGATTGGGCTGTTAAAGTGAGTTTGGTTGGAACACACACAATATGCCAGCACTTTTTTTTTTAATGCTCTGGTTTTCTTCACTAATCCATCAATAAAAGACACAAACAAATTTACTCCCAACACAGCTTAAAGAGATCTTGGATGCTCTCCTCCATTTATGGAAAGTTTTGAAGGTGACAGGCGAGAGGATAAAACACATTTAGAAGTGTCATGTCCTCAGTCTGTGAGAGACCAAAGCCTGTGGAGTTCAGATGGGTTAAAGCCATTCCCAGATCAGCCAGCACATAAATACAAGAGGCAGTACTACATCCCACCCTTTGTAAGAAAAAAGAGCATTTCCTGGGGACGTTCTGATTTTTTAGTGATGATACGCGGCACATTTCGTTAGTGAAATATATATAACTAGCCCATTTCTGGGGAAACACACTCAGACACAGCAGAAAAAAGTCCAAAGATGAGGAACAGAAAATAATCGGAGGTCTTCAAAAGTACAGTATTGGGAAAAAAGATGAAGCACTTGGATTGATTAATTTCTACAGAATGGAACTGAGATAAGACATGACAGCAGTCTTCAAATATGTGTTAGGCAGACAGAAACAATTCTCTGCATCCTTTGTGCGTAGAACAAGAGAAACTCCTGTTAGAGGAATATAGGTTAGAACTCATCAATGGTTTTCAAAAAGTGAGAAGAGGAATGGCTTTCACTGGCAAGCTGGGGACTCTCCATCATTTAAACATGTTATACACAAGAGCAGAGAAAAAATCTGCCCAAAGCATTCAAGCATAGGTGATCACGCTTTGGGACAACAACATCTCACAGTCCTGCCCTATTTGTAAAGATCCTGTGTCTCTGGTCTCCCTAAGAAAGCTTTGTGAAATGTTTTACACATTCATTATAATCTCTTAATTGAAAGAGGGAGCTGTTATCAAATATGGTCCTTTCTGGTTGTACTCTGGCTTCACTTGTGCACCAGTGTACACATACTAGGACCACATTTCTAGTTCTGTTTTGTGGTCCATAAGAAAATGCCTTTAATGTCTGCCTTCTGCCTTCACTGTCCTTTGATTTCTTGCTCTAATTTCCCTGCAGTTCACATGACACACTTCCCTCTTTTCCCTACCCAATGTTAACAGCAAGGCAGCTCGGCTGGCAGTCTTTGTAAAAAAGTCACCCACGGGATTAACTGAGCTCCAAGAAACTGCCTCATAAATTTGAATACTTTGATATGATAAATGCCAGAGCCAACTTTACAGAGATTAAGAACTATATGTACTTCTCTGCTGAGATGCTTCCATGCAAGATCTCCTCAGCTCAGGAGGCCTGGAGGGGACCAGGTTGCATCACACAAAGGCATAAATGTTCCTAAAACTTTCCCCAAGGACACAGAGCTTTGCTCTACTGGAGATGAGAGGAATTGTATAAATATGATGCTTGTGTCGGAACACTTCAGACATGGTTCTGCAGTGTTAACATGTTTCCCCCTCTATGGTTTAGGGAAACCATCTCTTCTAGATGTGCCCCCAGAAAGCTCACCTGTGGGTCCCTTGGAGCAACCACACAGGGACAGAGCAGATCCGAAGGGCTGCTGGAGGTGTGTGGGCTCCAAATATCCCATAAAAATCTTCCTCCAGTATGCTCCAAGATGCATCACATGAGAAACATGGCACATCAGTGGTGCTAGCACTGAGAACACTGTGGGGAGAAGCTCTCCATACTTCAGATCATTGGTGTTCTATATACATACATCTGTAACAAAAGTCATACTTCAAGTTGCTATTAATCTGTTGTGTTTTGTTGTGCTTTCATAGAAACACAGAATATTCCGACCTGGAAGTGACCCACAAGGATCATCAAGTCCAACTCAACACTTGTTGTGTGTTTTGTTTTTTATCAAAACAGAAGTGACATATTTGCAAATGTAACTTGCTGATCATCTGCTACTGCTGGACTTTGCACCGGAGAAGGCGGTGGAAAAACCTTGTTCGCAAGCCCCCAAATGACACAGACTGCCAGCTGGTGCTGCAGCACACTCTGTTAGAGACCTCTCCTTCCAAGGCATTTGGCACCAGTTAGTCCCCATGAAGCCAATTAAAGTCCAGTGGCAACTCTGGCACGTTTATCTCTCCCCACACTAAGTCTTTAATTCAATGCTAAAGAGAAGTTGAATTTAAATAAATTTATTCTAAGCATAACCAAAATGCTGTATATAAAATACCACTTGCTAGGCAGGAATACACACTGCATAACACAGGACATAAAATACACTAAGTGCTGCACCAGCCTGGCTTTCAGGGTTTTATTTGACTGAGCTTTGCTTCTGCATCTTAACACTCACTCTCGAGACACATTTGTATCGGTACTACCAGGTCCAATATCAAGCCAAGGGCATGGACTGACAGAGTGGAGAGCTTTTGGTCCACATCCTTATCATCCTCACTGCCATCAGTTCGTTCAGCCCCAGCTGCCAAGTTGAGCACACCCAGCCTTGCTCCAAGGTGAGCCAGGGCACTGTTGCAAGCAATAGGAGGTCCTTGCCATGGAAGCAGAGGCTAAAAGTTCAGAAGGCCAAGTCTGGAGAGAGCCTTGACATCTTCAGGTAGATAATGGTAAGACAAGGGGGAATGGACTAAAACTGGAAGAGGGGAGGTTTAGGCTGGATGTTAGGAAGAAATTCTTCCCTGAGAGAGTGGTGAGGCACTGGCACAGGCTGCCCAGAGAAGCTGTGGCTGCCCCATCCCTGGCTGTGTCCAAGGCCAGGCTGGATGGGTTCCTGGGCAGTTTGATCTAGTGAGCTAGTGGCTGGAAGCCCTGTCCACGGCAGGGGGGTTGGAGCTAGATGATCTCTGAGGTCCCTTCCAACCCCAGCCATTCTATGATTCTACGATCCTATGATTCTATGATTCTATGATCTTTACAATCCACCCAGAGAAAAACATTTCAAACTCCACTGGAGCTTCCCCCAAAAACCTCCCTCCAAAATACCTTTATAATGACATAAACTTTCAAGTAAGCATGCAGTAGTTTCCAGGCAGTATTATCGAAGCTAATCACAGATACATTTCATTAGCTAGTCACAAACTGCAAATAATAAAGCTTCTCCCAAGCAGGGAGAAGCTTTGCTTCTGCTGTAGTGCAGACGAACTGTATCACAATTGTAACTTCACTTCAGATGCGTCACTGTGAGCGTGCATACTGCAAAGCAGGTGATGAACAGCACCAACAAGACAGCCAGGCCCTTGTCTAAAGGCAAACCAGCAGAAAAGAGACAGTGCACAGGAATTAAGAAATGAAACAGTAACCACATTCTTAAGGCTGTTAAAAGAGCAAATACGGCATATTTTAGGAGGCTGATTAATCCAAATATATGGCCTTATAGGAAGCTGAGGGGTCATAAATAGATGACAGCAGAGGTCAGAGGGTCACTACTGATGAACAGAGTAAGCGGGTGAAGGAGATGTTCTGTGCAGACATGTATCAGACCAGGAGAAGCATTGAAAAGAGAAGCCAATGCCTAATCACTTTTCTGCTAAAGAACCATTTCTCATTTGCAAAGAGCAATAGCCATTAGGAAGCCAGAACTTCCATCAATAGTGGTTAGAACCCTACTGCCCACATGAGAAGTGTGTAAATACAAATAAGAGACATTTACTCTGCTACAGCATGGCTTCTGTCCCACAGAGCTGCCAGGGAAATTCTGCCCTCCCAAAGGCCACGGACCCGTGATGTTTCGTCCTCGCCACACCAGGGCTGGGCATGACCTCACTGCTTTGCCTCTTCTCTGCCACGCAGAGGTGGAGGAGCTTTCCCCCAGCCCACAGCTAAGGGCAGGAGCCAGCTGGTGAGAGCTTGCAGGACACCAGTTACAGAAAGATTTCCCATCTATTTTAGCCAATCTAAGAGAAAATAAAAATGACATGATTACAAACCTGGGAACACTCACATCATGAACAGGCTTCATGAAGAAGCCTGTCTGTTTTAAAATTTATCAATCTTAGATGATTTAGGCTAGATTTAATACTTTTTTTAACATGATAGCTGGCGTGCCCTGAAGTGGGGAATACCAAATTAATCCTAGCTGCAAATTGTTCAGCCTGACAGCCAATAGTTTGATCTTCTTTCTGACTGTCACTGATAGCAGGCCTACATGATTTAGTGAGCTGCTCAGGGGCCTTGCTCAATTAATCTGATTTATCTTCATCTATTTTTAATTCATACGACACTCAGTCCACAGTTCAGGAGCACAGGCATTTTCCGAAGCTTCCCACCATCAGCACTGAGCTCCAGCATCTCTCCTGCACAGGGTCACTGGTAAACCACAGCATTCAGCACGTTTTTTAGAGCAGCTATCCTTTCCAAGAGAGAGTTTCTACAAGAGTTTCTTAGCATCAACTATCTCTTTTTTTTTTTTTTTTCCACATTTTCATGCATCCTACTTTCAGGTTTAAGTTTTTTTAAACTACATGTTGAGACATTTTTAGAACTTACTAGCTAGTGCTGTGTTTGGATAGCATACAGAGACTGTGACGCTACCTCTTATTCTCCTTTCTTTCCCATACAGCTTGACAGTGTACAGGCCTGTTCTGTATCTAAAATTACAAGCTATGACAAGTGATAAATATCCTAATTCTAAAAAGCTATTGTGTATCTCTAAGACAATTAAAATGCCTTAGATACCTAGCTGCAGTACATAATACATTTAGCCAACATTAGAACAAGTCAGAGAAGGAACGTTTTATCCCAGGACGCATCTAAAAATAGGCCCTCGGCTCAAACAGATGATTGTAATAATGTTCACTGGGAAATCCCCTTTCCTCAGATTCCAAAAGTAATATTAATTCCTAGATCACCTCATGCTCTGCAGTGAGAACTGAGCAGGGGCTTACAACAAGTGCCAAATAAATCACATATTCTTTTTAAGGAGAAAAATATTGCTTAAAAATGATGCATTCTTAACTCTTCCATCTAACCCAAGAAAGTCATACCACATGCTGCAGGACACAGACTGAGCTCTGGCCCACCCTAATCCACACAGTTTAGCAACAGGAAAAAAGAATAGAAGGGTTTCCCATAGTCCAGATGCTATTCACAAGATGTTTGGAAGAAAATGTGCCTTTTTATTCAAAATGTATCATTCCTCCTTCACTTTTGTTCAGTTTTCTCTGGATGTTGCACATAACCTTCCCAGAAATGACTGATTAGAAGACAGTGGAACTCTAATGTGTGGTAGAAAGAAGTTAGTTATTGATTAAATACAAAATTAAGCTATCACAGCACCTGAAGCAGACACAATTTCTGAGATCAGCTCGTTCCATGGTTTACCTTATTGCTTCTCTTTCGTTCAGTGGTGGGGCAGAGAGGTGACTCCCAGTTCTTCTTTGCCAGTTAGAAACTATTTGCTTTCTGTGTCGTTAGTTTAATTACGGAGTACTGTGGAATATGCCTGCTTTGAGAAGGTTGCTTTAAAAAAGAAAAGAAAAAGAGAAGACCAGCATCACGCTCAGCTGCAGAGAGCTCCACAGCACGCAAGAACTAGCTAATCTGGGCTCATCTTGTGCCACCAAGCTGCACTGTACAGAATGGGGTGCTGCTGACTGTGTAGCCTTCTACAGGCAACTTCAAGTGTACAAAACTGTTATCAGCTGTCCACGAAGCTGGGAACAGCAGAAGTTAAAAACTTACACCATGCAGTCCAGCTTAATTGCCTCCTTGCTACAAGGAACACAGAGCCGAGGCCTGTGTGCAGCTCACAGTCAGACCGAGCAGCAGCGGCTTTCTCCTCCAAGAACACCAACACCACAGGTGAACCCTTAAAGCCGCCCCACGGGAGGCATGCTGCCGTTTGTCAGCCTCACGTCCAAGAGATGAACGTTTGCTAGCCGCTGATGGTGGTATTGCTGATGTCTAATGTGTGAATAACTTACACTGTGTAATAGTGTGCAATTGCTTCCATTTTATTTAGCTTAGTGTTCTTCGTTGGAGGGTCACAGTTTGTCTTTTCCCTGCCAGTGCTGGTTTTAATTTCAGACCCCAGTCAACTTTCTTCTAACATTTAAATTAATTTAGGAAATCCCAAACTGAAAGGCTGTGTCACAAGACGAAGAGCCACAAGATTTTTAGCTGTTTACAGCCTCATGCAATTTTACACAGGCCTCTAGAGACCAGCAAGCTGGAAGGGAAGGCAATTTAAGCTCCAGTTTTTAAGTTCTTGGATCACAATTTAACAGACTTGCGGCAACACTGAAAGCTGCAAAAGACGCTGTTTCTTCTTTTATTGCAGATATTCTCAAGAGCACCTGGGAAGACTTATATAAATGACCTCAATTTTAACCTGTTTGGACTAGATTAGTGTGATGGAAAAATGTCATGGGTGAGATTCCAGCCCAACCTCTACATGGGAAAAATTTTTGGTCTATAAATAGCACTGCACTCCTTTGGCTGTAACACTTCTTTTGCTACTAAATTAGAATTCACAAGTATTCTGCAGGATTCATAATGGGATCAAAGACTAGAAACTTCTTTGAAGTTTGTCTTCCTTTGCTCCACTGCTAATTCATACCTGCATTAATCCATCATGGCTCTCCTACGCTAATCAGTCACTCTCTCCCCAAAAGGGACAAGTGTACAAGCTTTCTCACATCCCCATTTATTTGTGTTCATTATCCACACTTCATTTTGCAAGGGCATAACATTTTGTCAATTGATTTTTCACATACTGTGAAGAGGCCAACTCTGCCTTCTGAAACCTTTTGGGCTTAATACGATTAGCTGGTAATATTTACAGTACTTTTAACTTTGGTGCTGTCTATTGCTAGTCAGGCACACAGTGGATTGAATTGTGTGCATAACAAATTACTAATATTTCACCTTGGACAACAGTTATTCATAATATGAGTGCAATGAGATCATCTCAGCCTCACTTTTTTCAGTTTGGACCCTCTGGAAAGAGAGCATAGAATCACTGAACCTCAAGGTTGTTTGCTTCTTGTTCAGGGAAATAAGAATGGGAGACCTAGCAGTCTCACTGACAGTAAGAAGAAATTATGCATGAGATAATACTATTTCAAAAGTCATTAAAAACATTCCATAATTCCAAACTGTGATGCACATATTTCTTTGTCTCACTGTCTCAAAATTGGCTCATAACTACGACATCAAAATTTTTGTATCTTTAAATCAATGCTTATTTCCCAACTACCTTTGAAAAAAAGAAAAACAAAAAGCCTATTATCTAGAAGTTTGTAATGATTTTTGTCATTGACAGTAATTAGTTTAATTGGGCACCTGTTTGACTCATGCATTTTAAAGCCAGTCCCTCATGGTGCTCAGTGGCTTTGATCTCAGGGACAATACAAAACACAGAATTTAACCAGATGCAGTATGCAGTGCTTTTTGGTGAAGCATCTTTTCAGATTTGAAGGTATCTACATTGCCACAAGCTTGAATTTCGAAGAGCACAAAAAGTGAAGATGAAGTCAATGAAATATCCAAGAGAGAGCTGCCTCCATGGACAAGCCCCGACAGTTACATAATCAAAACTATCTTTTTCTAAGTATTGATTTATATACTGTAATGATAATGCAAGAGAGGGCCAGGCTGGAAAGGAAAGTTTCTCAGAAGTCCTGGCAAAGACCTACCTCATTAGTGGGAGACTATGAAGACTTTTAACTGTGATTCCATTAGAAGGAAGACTAACGAAGGGAAAAAGGAAATAGGAAAAAATAAATGGAAGACCTCTCACTTCTTCAAAACTGCATTTCTTCATTTTTCATAGGGCTAAATTAGGAGATTAATCCATCCTGATGAATGACCACAAGGTTCACTTCCAAAAGACTATTTGCCCTCCTCATCAGACAGAATAGGAAGATTAGAATATGGAAAGAAGACAATTTATAGTGAGTTTTCTGGTCTTCAGAGGCACTTTAATTTGGATGTCACAGATATATTCCAGCTGATGCTTGCCACTGTATTTTCAAAAGGTCATTTTAAGTGCTGCTGCAGCGAGTGCTGTGGTTCCCCAGCAGGATGTGTGCTGTGCCCATCAATGCTGCAGGCTCTGGACTTCTCCCCAGACTTGAAAGTTGCTCACCATTGGCAGCTCTCTTTTAGCCCTGGCTGCAGAAGGGACTGTCCCCCTGGCATCACTCTCAGAGGGCACTGCCTTCAGCCTCCCTGAAGATTTGACATTTCAGAGAACTGGATTTAAATACTTAGAACCAGTTATTTTAGAAACGGCTTCACTAGTTTCTCTGTGCATCTCTAATATATGAATGAAGACCATTATACTGCAATAAAAAAAGTAGTTAGGCTCTCCTACTGCCCAAGGCAGAACAAGAACAGCCATAGGACACCTTTAAGATAAAGAAAGGGCTGATAAACAGCCCGGTATGGGAGTACCTGAGCAGGCTGTCACCGTAGCTGCATTCAAGAGGTTGACCAGTGAACCAAGCTCAATGATCCTTTTGGGTCCCTTCCAAGTCAGGATATTCTATGATTCTAAGCTGCCAATATCTCCCCATAGAGTCACAGGCAAGAGGCAGTCTGGGTGCCTGTGATGGAAACAACCTGATGGTGGGGTGATGGACTTCCCTCTGCTGTGAAGCTGGTGCCTGGCCGCGTGGTGTCCGGTGGCTTGAACTGCTTTTTACCCTCTGGAGCTTAAACACTAAGAGTCACAGTGACTAAATTAGGCGCTTGTAATCAGTCAAATAATCCTGTGTGGAAGTGGGCCAGGAAAGAGGATTTGTCACTGTCCATCTCTTCCTTGTCACTCCATTATCCAGTACCTGTGTAACCATTTGCAGCCTCCCATCCCATTTTACAGTCGGGAAAAGTGAGGCGGATCATTTAAGTCACTTTTTAAAAGCCAGACAGAAATAAGTGCCAAAATCTGGAACTAGAACTGCCAAGTCTGAGCCAGGACAATTTTAGCACACAGGCATGGCATCTCTAAGAAGGGCCTTCTTACTTCTAAAAACACAGATTTTATATGGCATAACTAACATTGTGATTAAGCACTCTGTTGAGTTGGCAATGGAGCTTAGCACAATTTTTCAACTGTTCCTTTGCTCATAAAAAGCAGATTTTGCAGAACTGAGTTTCACAGATTTTCGGGAGTTGACAAATTTTTTCTGCACAGAAAAGGAATATTTGCAACCCCCAAAATGCTTCATATACAAGTAGTCCTGCATTTTCAAGGCAACTTGATCTTCCTGCCTCTACTCATTCATTGTAGTAGGAAGAGTGGTGCAGATCCCAGCCGTGTGGCACTGCTCCCGTCATTTTGAGTGCTCTGACGTGCAGCAAAAGAGGTAACAGTGTAAACAGGAAAAGCATTATCTAAACTATTAAAGCATTATCACACTGAAAGTACTTTCAGAGGCACAGCTGAAATTAATGGACAATTTATACTTCATCACTGCCATTTACATCTCTGCAAACACAGAGGGACTGCTGTGCATACACCTCCAAGTCATTTTTTTTTTGACGTTTTTATTTATTTATTTATTTTCACAGCTGTAACAACTTGAGTATGAAAAGCAAATGCTGGAATTCTGGAAGGCAACTAAAATGTCTCTTCAGCCCTTGCTCTTCCTGGCTGACATATTTATTGCACTTTTCCAGATGCTTTGCCCACAAAACTGAAAAATCCAAACTCAACATTGCTCTATTTTAGTTCTGTTCAGAGTGGAGTGGTGGTATAAAGTTATTCTTCCATCAAAATGTTAATATCAGAACAAGATCTGAAGGAAAAAGAAATGAATTTGCTATGTAGAAAAATGAACATAAAATTAGTCATAGAAATGTGATTGGAATGTATTTTCATACGGGAATATATTTGTATTTATATACTTGTGTTTTTAAGAAAAATTGGTGTATCTGTCCACCACATCACAGCTTTGAAGGTTCTATCTTTTGGGACACAACTAGCCATCTATTCAAGAGTTCTGTGCTTATTTTAGTTCCTCCATTTCTCCCCCCACCTGAATCTGACATACTTTGACATCTTCGTTTACTAGAATGGAAACTCAGCATTTACAAAGGCCAAGCAACGAAAGGCCAAAAACCAGTGGATTTGTTGAAGAGATCGTGGAAGTTTACACAAAACACAGTTTCATATTTCTATAATTTTAAACAAAAAATAGCTGACATGAGATCCTAATAGTAGTTTTGAAATCTTCATCACCATTTTCAGCATTGCTCCATCTGAAAAGAAATTGCTTCAGCACTCAGACCTGTGGCAAGATATTGAACAAGATTATGTCTTTTAGCCCAGCACCTTGCCACAGAAGAATTGTCTCTAACACGACGCTATTATTCTATTTTAAGAATCTTAAGCAATGTGGCTTTCATCACCTGAGTTGGAAGATTATTTAACAGACTAGTAGACCTTGTGACTGAGAAGTATTTCCTGATATTACAGCAACATCTTTCCATTTCTAAAACTCCTAGCAGTTATCGCACCTTAACTCATTCTAAGCAATCCTTCTTTCTTCCAGTGCTCTGCAAACCAAGCTGTTCCACAGTGCTTAATGAAGTGTTTCCCATGTGGTGCGTGCAGCACGTTACAGTCTGTTCTGCTGACGTACACAAAAGTAATTATGTGGGAGACCAGTGACGAGTGGTGTTCCTCAGAGGTCTACATTGGCACCAGAATTATTTAACATCTTTGTTGGTGATGTGGGCAGTGGGATTGAGTGCACCCTCAGCAAGTTTGTAGATGACACCAAGCTGTGTGGTGCAATTTGCGTGCTGGAGGGAAGGGACGCCATCCAGAGAGACCTTGGCAGGCTGGAGAGGTGGACCCTTTGTGAACCTCCTGAAGTGAACTTCAACAAGGCCAAATGCAAGGTGCTGCACCTGGGCTGGGCAATCCCAAGCATGAATACAGGTTGGGCGATGAGCGGACTGAGAGAGCCCTGCAGAGAAGGGCTTGGGCGTGCTGGAATATGACAAACTGAATGTGAGCTGGCAGTATGCACCCGAGGCCCAAAAAGCCAACCGTATCCTGAGTTGCATCAACAGAACGGTGGCCAGCAGGGACAGGGAGGGGACTGTCCCCCTCTGCTCTGCCCTCTGAGGCCCCACCTGCAGTGCTGCGTCCAGGCCTGGGGCCCCCAGCACAAGAAAGATGTGGAGCTGCTGGAGCAGGTTCAGAGGAGGCCACAAGGATGCTCAGAGGCCGGAGCACCTCTGTTATGAAGAGAGGCTGAGGGAGCTGGGCTTGTTCAGCCTGGAGAAGAGAAGGCTCCAGCGAGACCTCATTGTGGCCTTCCAGTACCTAAACGGGGCCTACAGGAAAGATGGGGAGGGACTCTTTATCAAGGAGTGTAGTGACAGGACAAGGGGCAATGGCTTTAAACTAAAAGAAGGGAGATTAGAAAGAAATTCTTTATCGTGAGGGCAGTGAGGCCCTGGCCCAGGCTGCCCAGAGCAGCTGTGGGTGCCCCATCCCTGGAGGTGCTCAAGGCCAGGCTGGATGGGCCCTGGGCAGCCTGATCCAGTGGGTGGCAACCAGCCCACAGCAGGGGTTGGGGCTGGGTGGGCTTTAATGTCCCTCCCAACCCAAGCCATTCTGTGATTCTATGACATTCATCCAATCACAAGAAATACAGATATAAACAAGTGAGAGAACTCTAAGCCACTTAAAGTATAAAAGAGGAAGCCTGGACTTAGTGTACTGTACTGCTGCATCAGAAGATAATATTGGGAACCACATACCATAACTGCGGATCTTTGGTGTATGACATGAAATTCAGATTCAAAACCTCTTAATGAATTTTACTGAGGCAGACATAGGAGGTGCTTCAATACATTGTATTTAAAATTACAAGGGAAAATATGAAAAGTTAATTATTTTGCTAGAAGTTAACTGTTCAGGATTTTGTTTTTATGGTTACACAATTTTTACACTACAATCCAAATCAGACTCATTTCAACCTTAACATGACATCGTTTTTCATTCAATTTTTCTCATATTTAGCAGAGAACACTCACATTTAAATACCTGAATTTTTCAATTCTAGCCAATTTAGAGTGTAAACAAACTCAGAAAGTTTTTTGACATACAATAACCCTCTGCCAAAATAGACAGAAATGGTTTAGAAGATTATGCAATTTTAAACCTCAAAAGTGGAGCAGTGACCCCAGATTGCAGGTCAGCTCTGTGACCCAGAAGCTGGTGGCAGGCTGGATAGGCTGGATGCCAGAGATGTCCCTGCAGCCACCACTCTGCTCGTCAGGACCTCTAGGAGCAGAGCCCCACTGCAGCTGATGGCATGGTCGTTGAAGTTGGTGTGTTATCAGCAAACAGCAGCCTTGCTCATACCCACACCCCAGGGACGAGAGTCCAAGAAAGAGCAGAAGGCAAGCAGGAGAGTTCAGCACAGCCTGCCCTGTCCCTACCAGGGGAAAAGAGCACAGTCCCACCACTGCAAATCCGTTTAATTGAGTCAGTAAGAACATGCGAGCTATTGCCAGGGAGTCAGCTGAGGAGCACAGCACAGGCTCCGTGCTGCAGGCATCCTTTCTGCTTGCAGAGAGGTCAGGGGAAGGGGAAAAATCTGGTTGAGAACAAAGCCACTGCACCACGGCTCCGTTAACAAATTTCCCCACAACACAAATATCACGTCTCCTTACCCTAAACAAGTGTGGTTTTACACTCTAGATGGCATTTCATCAGTGTTAGTATGCCAAAATTAGACGCTACTTGGGATTTCTGAAAAGAAATGTAACCGTCACGAGCTGGGGAGAGCTAACACCACGAGACATCTGGCAGGGGAGGGAAAGGCAAGCACAGGGTCACACTGGGACCTCTTCAAGAATCACCACTTCCCACAAAACACTCTAACCTCAGAACAAACCTATGTTTTCCTCCCACCCGGCAAAAGCCATCTGCTTTTTAGAGACTTACAGTACACAGTGATTTTTTTTTTTTTTTATGGCAGATATAAGACCTTGAGGTGAGCCCCTTCATTTTCAACAGTGGCAGGCCCTCTATTTGTAACATATGCAGACTCGTAAGATGTTTTCAATTATTTCTGTCTCACTGACACACAGAGATGCTGCTATTATAGGAAATTGTGTAATCATAGATCTCTGAAGATTTCTGAAGCTAGATCATTTTGCATTTTCTACCCTACTGAGCTAGGAAATTAACAGTAAAACGGTACCCTGCCCTCTTCTAAGCCTGATTTAGTCAAAGACATGATCTCAGGTAGTAACTACAGATTCAGCTATTTATTTAATTTAAATGAAACCATTCTTCCAGCAGACAGAGAAGGGAAGAAATAACTTGTCATGCCGAGACTCCTGAGCCAATACTTTTACCTACATCCACTCTTCAGCTACTTTCTGAGCGTGCTGAAGTGCACTGCTGATCTGTGTTAAATAAGCTGCAGAAGAACAGAAGGCAACTAATTGGTGCTCCTCGGGTGCTGGGCACCTAATTTAACTGTTGCTGGCACATAGGCTATAAATAGAAAAAGATGATACAGTTTCACACTGATAACATTTTTATGACAGTTATTACTTCAACAGTAAGGAAACAATATTTTTTTCTAGCATATGAGAAAGAAAGCTGTCCTATCAGGAGTGATTAATGGGAGTTGTGTTGCCTTTAATACACAGAAGATGTCTGACATTTGGTGAAATCTTGTGTGAGGATTTATCAAGGGCAAATGCCCTGAACACAGGGTGTGCACTCATCCCCTTGGAAAAGCCCCTTTTCCCTCTCTCAGCCCAGAGCAGGAGGAAGCACTATCCATTTGGAGTTAAAGACAAATAATCCATTTGGATTTAAAACCACACTTAAACACTTCTAAATTCTGCGCCAGACAGCAGCGCACATCACAAACTGCGTCAGGGTGTGCCCATTCTCTTGCTCTCCCATGGAGTGGAGGGTAACCAGACAACTGCTTAGATGAGCCACCTAACTTGGGTGCAAACGCAGAAACGATAGGTGCCAGTTTTCATCAGGAGACAGGCTGGGCTGGTTTCTACATGAATTTGTACAAGCAGAACACTTCTCCTGGGTAATTTTCTTATCTAACCAGAACATGCACATGTTGGTCACAAAATCCTTATCTTAATGATGAAGATGGTTGTAATCTTCATCTAAGTGGACGGAATGAAATGTAGGCATCAAACAGTCCCACATCCTTGTGGTGACTGAAATATGGTTTCAGATTTTAAGGGCTTAATGCACAAATACAATACAAAAATACACCAGAATATACAAATGAAATCAGGTTATTTTAAGATGAAAGAAGAGTCTACCGTGGCTTTCTGGGTCTCAGAAGACAAGTGCTTCTTCCACAGTTTTTGAACTGGAATCAATTGACTCAGATTCCACAGATTAGAGCATTTTCTTTTTAGAGAATTCTCAAATGCATGAATGTGTATGCATCGACCACGTTCAAGGATAGTGCTATCACTAAATACGGTGTTTTTTCAGATTCACGCCAGAAACTGCTAGACAACATTTCTTGCAGAGATATAGCTTAGATCTAATCAGAACTTAGGTAATTCTATCCTTAACAATGGCTTTATGTAATCAAAGACAAAAATTGTACCACTGGATAAAAGGAAATGCTTTCCAAAGACCTAAATGTAGAGTGAAAATGCAAAGTAAAAGAGATTGACTACTCTCAAAGTAAAGCTCATTAGGAAATAAACAGAAATGAGCAATCAGTCCAACAGCAAAACAAGGATACAAGAGTATGTTTGGGAACATCGAAAAGTCAGAACTCCCTGGGCACAATCATCGTCTGCATTTCAATGATCCCATATTAAAAAAAAAAAAAAAAAAAAAAAAAAAAAAAGGAAAGTGAACATCCTTGGGGTTTTTAACTATTTTCATTTCGCTTATTGTCATTCATTTTGAATTAATACAAACACGAAAAGACTTTGGAGCCTGCAGCATCTTGTCTCCTGTGGCACTTTATGGTACCTGCTCCCCTGTCTGCACCCCTCCCAGGCTGATAACACTTGCTTTGATATTGACACAGTTCAGGCTAGATCTGGTCTTCAAAGACAGAAAAAGGGACATGAAAATCCCTCAGTCTCCCTTTCTGCTCCAAGCCCAAGGCACTCAAACACTTCCCAAGGACTGCACACTCTGGCGGGTATTACTTTGTACTTAATAAAATTAACAGTCGTTACAGAAAATAGGATTTGAAATGACATTTCAGCCACGGGATCCTTCCAAGTCTGGAGATGAGACAATAGCCACGATAACAGTTCTGATCTCATTTTATACCACAGGCATTATTTCATTAATTTTCTAAACCAAGTTTATTACTCTGCATATTTAGAGATAGAAAGAAGTGGGTGACAAAGACTCTTGTTCATTTTAGATACACTGTATTCAAAACTCTTCTTCATGGCTGCAATGTGCTTGTCAAACACAGTTTACCGTGATTATTTACTTACTGCAGCTTGTACGAAGGGATATAGCACATAAAACCAAATAGAAACATGCTTCAGGTTCACACTTAATGCAATTTTCTCACACAGGGAAACCACCTCCTTCTGTTTTCAATGTACATTCGGCAACTACTAATTATCAATAATATTTTTTTAAATTACATTGGGAAGTCAAGATACCAAACCCACAGCTCAGCAGCACAGAAGAGACTAGAGAGGGCTGGGGAGATTAAATTAGTCCTTGCATGCAAACTCCAGTCTGGACAATCCTTTTTCTATCCCCCCCAAAAGAAGGCCACTGTTTGGACTTACGGTTGGCTGTCCTGCTTTGATCACTCTGAGCGCTGTCATTTGACTGGTTGCTGGAGACAGAGGATACACTCGAGCTCCTGACAAAACCAAATGCTGCCAGCTTAGCTGCTGGCAACCGCGAATAACCCGGAGGACGAAGTCCGGACTGACATGGCTTGGGGAGATTTGACTTTGCAGCATTTGGACACGGGCCCTTCTTCAGATCAACTGAAAGAAGGAAAAAAAAAAAAGAATTTTTATTAAGTAAACTCAACAAGGATGTATTAAATACTCCCAAATAAAAGTCAGTATAAAGACTGAATACAAGTTTCAAAGGCTGCTCAAAGTGCAGTGATATCTTTGCTCCACTAAAAAGTAATTCTGTGAAACAATTATAGGTTGCAATAATTTTTAAAATGAGAAATGCGGCAAGAACCCATGAGGCATAAAGTCAAAATTCCAGTAGAGTAATGTAGTTCAAGCCTGCTACTTTTTTTAAAAATGCTATCTTCTTTTATGCCATATCACTTTCTAATTTTACATTTGTTATATGCTAATTAAAAGAAACTCACATGCAGACAAACACACTATGCTTAGCCTCCAGTTTTGGAAGCTATTGTAGAACGCCAACAATCCTCCTCAAGGACACAAGACTTCTTTGTATTCCATCAAAGAAAATACTTCTTTGAAGTCTTTCTTTCAAATTTTGCTAAAAGAAAATGCCCTTCTCTTGCACCAAGCCTGGGAACAAGGACATGCCCTGGAAAGTTGTACTTTTTAACGTACCACTAGCCATTTCCACTGCGGGTGTTCAATTCACTACAACATGTCAGCTTACAGGAATGACATTGACCAAGTCTCAGACAACTGCCAGTAGAGGGTTTACAAAGGATGGAGGTAGGCAACAACAGTTTGGCTACCATGTCTGCTGTGGTAACTCTCAGTGGGCATCTGTCTCCAGTCTGTGTCCTGCTAACCCACATCCTCCTGTTCTTGCTCACACAAACTTTTCTAGGCAAAGCTAGAAGACAGGTCCACCAACGTCCCAAAATCACCTTCATGATAGGATTGAAGCTTTGAGTCTGACTTTGTCTGAAAGATCTGGATACCAAGTGGATCTGAACCTCAACTGTACACAAAATGTGGTCAGAGTATTCTGATGCTATCAGATTCCTGTTCTTCGTGCAATCTTGAGAAGAAGGAAAAAAAAAAAACATTCTCTAAAAGCTGATGCTAGAGCATTTAAGCCACCAGGACCAGTGGGTTAGAAGACAAGGCAGAATTACAACTATCAACATACTCCGTCAGGGAAGGCCGGAAAGTCACCTTCTTTCCACTCCCATTTGGCGAACACTACTTGTGCATTAGCCTGACACATACTTCAAAGGAGGCAATGAACATTCATAACATACAGGAAAAACAGAAATTAACCACACAGTAAGAATATGGTCTTCACATTATTACAGTGTTTAATTCTTTTGTAAACTATGTAGGTCACAGCCTTATTAATTTTAATGAAGCATTACACTTTGAGGAGAGTTTATAGAAAACAAGACTAATTCTTTTGAGTAGAAAAATGTTACAGGGATTTTGGAAGATAGTTATGTACCTCATGACAGTAACAACACTAATCTTTGTTTAACAGAACTAAGCCTTTTCTTTTGAAATTGCAGTATCTGTAACACTAAGCAAAAATAAGAGTATAAAACACTTTTCTATAAAAGGCATTAGAAAATGGTCCTTGCTCAACAAATGAAAAAAAAATTATACACTATGGACTCATAAAAATGTGCTTTTGTAGCTACTTTTCACAAGTTCAGGTCTCTCTTAAGACACGAGGAGGTGGAGGTCTGACTGCAGCACTGTTAACAGCCCAGAGGAGGACATGCTGAGAAGGGTAACCAAAAAGAAAACAACAAACACCTACAGTGTGCTGACATTTTTTCACCAACAGAGAAAATTTTGGACTTGACTCTGAAGCTGGCTTCCTTTGGACTACGTGAAGATGAGCCCAGAGGGAGGTGTGGGTTCCAGGTGCAGGTGAAGGGCACTGCAAGCACATGAGCAACCTACAGACAGGGAACAGATAGGTGCTGATGTCTGCCATCGCTGCTTACTGCTGGCTTGCGCAGCGCTGTGTTGACAGCAATCTATCAGGGCTGCTTTATGGTTCTCTGTCAAACACCATCAGGTCAGACGTCGCTTACCCAGCTGGCCGCACCGTCACACAATTGCTAGAGCCAGAGCTTGGCCAGGTACCTGAAGGATTAATTACACTACACGGGGGCAGCTGTATGTGATAGGAGGCACACAGCACAGTCACAGTGTGCAAAACGTTCCCTGTGTTGCATTGATTGGGTCAAACACAGGTAGCCCCCTGATGTGAAGCAAACACAAGGACCCACAGCAAGCCTTGCACCTCTGCCCACGGCAGGGGGTTAAATCTGGATGATCTTTAAGGTCCCTTCCAACCCAAGCCATTCCATGATTCTGTGATTTTAAGCAGCTGAAAGCTCAGCTGCAGAGCAATGAACCTGCCCCGCTCAGTGGCAGCAGGGCAAGGCCATGGGGCTCTCTTCTTGTTGGTCTTCCAGGCTTCCAACAAATGCACAGCCTGGCCTGCTCTACACAAGTTGAGATTCATTTTTCCTAAGAATCACTGAAAATTGAGGTGGAGGGAGAAATTTTTTCATTTTAGAGCAAAAAGTTATAAATATCACAGACTTCCTGCAGCAGAATAAGGGAAAATCCAGTGGGGCAAGGGCAGAAGTGGTTAGAAATGGTTTTGTTTAAAAAGCACTTGAAAGAAGAAATTTCTTAAAACCACGAGGTATTTAGTGACAAGGTTCAATGTCTTGCTGCATCAAAAAATTGCCAGGCCATCTCTACCTCTTCTCCAAATCCATTCTCTCAGATCCATGTAGATGATTCAGTGATATTTTTCACATCCCTGTGCTTTTCAGTTTGTGACTTCAACTCAAAGTTCCCCTGAACTAACAATACTTTTTATCTCGAACTCATCATCACCCTAAATTATTTTTCACTCCTCTTCTTTGTAACCCAGCTCTTCAGTACCACAAGCACCCAGGGACAGGACGTTATCCTTATTAGGGATGCACTCAAATCCTTAAAGCTAAGTCAGTTTGCATTTTCTTTCTCATTAAAATATATGAGGTGTCAGCCTAGTGCACCTATTCCTAAATATCATCAAGTTTTACAATGCATGTTCTTTCTCTGTCCTTGTTTCTTAAAAGTATAGAAGCACTCCTGCAAACAAGGTCTGGGAGTTAAAAACAAAAGTTATTTTAATGAGAAGCTTTCATTTTAATAAAAATCTGCCAAAATAAGCTTAAAAATTTGGCAAAAATCTTTCCAGCTGCCTCACTGCCTGAAGCTAATTATAGAATTAAGTATTGTTGTCTGTACAGCACACAAGTAATTTTCTATGACACTTCAAGCTGTTCCCATCTAGGAACATGAAAACATTTTGAGGTAACAACTGATTTGACACAAAACAGACATGCCTGGGGAGCCTTAAGAAAAGTCTGAGCAAGACTTCTTAAGCATCCAAACTGCACCCAAATCACATCTCCATGCACATGTATAACTAATGAGCAACTTTAATGAGACTTCTCCATGAAAGCTGAAATAGCTTTTAGCGAAAACAAATGAAAAGTTATAGAAATGAGTTACACAGATGTGTTCGTATGAGGAAGAACAGCAGTTCAAGAATTCAGCTCCACTCCTGATTCAGGGATCCATGCTAAGCCTTTGTTTTCTTGGTGGTTTTCTCTCTCTCTCTCTCTCTCTCTCTCTCCTTTTTTTTTTTTTTTTCACAAACATTTCCCTTAAAAATTTAATCATTAGGTTTGAGTTGCTAGCAGAGAGTACATCTTCTTTTAGGTGGTGCTCTGAAGACCATCATCCTTGGTTTGTATTAGGGAATCTGGGGCAAAGAAGCTACCTGTAACGTCACAGAACTAGTCAGAGATAATACAAGCACTTTTTCAAGGCACCTCAGCGTTAACTCTGTCTTCGATATGTTCAGAGATTAAAAACAGATCTTCCAAATAAGAAACCTATTCTGTGGTTTGCCTGTTATTGACATAATGATTTTCTCTGAACAAGAACTGAGGGAAGGGGCCTGAAAACAGAGGGTTTCATTTCTACACCCTAAAACAGAGGGTTTATGCCAGAGAGCATATTGTGCCCAGCACACCTTATGGTCTCTCACCCAAATACTGTCAAGCCAGGGACAGTCCAGTTCCAAAGGCAAAACAGTTGTCACTGCTGAACATCAGTTAAATTCTGGTCAGCCAGGCCACCGTTATATGGCAGGAAACGCTCAGCATCTCCTGCTTCATATTTAAACACCCCAAAAAGCTGCTCTGTGCCTTTCCAGCTCCCAAACAACCCAAGACTACTTAGCTTTTTCTCACTAGCCCAAGAATTTGTCAGCTTGTGCTTCACCCAAACTGCAAATGTCCGTGTTTGCTTTCTAGCTGATGTGCAAAACAGCGACATCCCACAGAAGCATCCAGAAATGTCAGTACCTGAGCTGCACTCACTGCATTTTCCACTCAAAGTCCAGGGCAGCAAGACCACTTCTTGGTGCGCTGCAGCCACAGCTCTTGCACCCAACTCTGCTCACCAGCATTTGCCTGCTAGCCATGATCATTACTGACACAACAGTCATGCAGACAATGCTCCTCATACAATGTATTTTGGTTCTCTGAAGAGTCAATAACTGGGGAGCATGGTGATAACGCCCTTAGCAAGACTCTGAGGAAGAGGTGTGTGTTTCCCTTTGAAACACATCATTTTTCTTTAAGAAATACATCAGGTTGCTCGCCCAACTGAATCAGAGTGCCAACTGAAACCACTGCAGATCAGTGGGGGTTAGAGAATACTTTCATTTCTGAGTTTCTGAGTTCTCCCCTTGTCACCTCTCTTCTTCAAAAATTCAGTTTGCCAGCTCAAATTCAAGCACATCAGACTGCAAACTTACATAATAAGCATGCAGCTGGAGCAGTAGTAATGGAATAATTCAGGAAGCAACCTCAAAACTCCTTTTCTATCACCAAAAGCCATTTACTTGTTCAAGTATTAGGTATTCCTGCAAATCAACACAAAAACAAAGCTGAAATTCCAGCAGGAAAAAGCTGTAGGCTTATTGTAGCATTAATGATGAAATCCATAATGCATATTTGCAAATACACAAGCAAATACATGTGTCTATGTGTGTCTGAGTAAATCACAAACATTGCTGTCCTGATGCATATATAAAATGAATCTTTAACAAGAGTTGAGTTGTTTAGAAATGAAAGGAACTGCTAGGCCCTAAGGACTGGCAGATTTAATACACAGAGAGGTAATAAGGAAACAACATTTCATTAACTCACTCTTCAAGAAAAAATTACCATAAATACTACTGAAAAAAGTGTAGAATTAAGTGAAGTTTTAATGATGAGATCTCTGTTATAGTTCTCAAAATCAGACATTAATCCTATTAAAATAATCAGCTAATGAATGTAAATCCAGACATGTTTGCTTCAAGTCTTCATAACCAAGGAAAACATATTTATAATTTATATGGTATATACACAGTATCCTTCAATACTTGTTTTGAATTGCAAGTTTCCCATAGAAAGAGAAGAGTCAATCAACATAAAATAAGCAAATGGTCAGCTTTCAGACACCTAATACACCCACAAATACACCCCAGTTCAACGACTTCTTATCTTACCCACAGTGCACAACAGTGCTTTCCCTTACAAGTCAGACTACTTGTGGACTCACCCAACGTAAAGCATCACCTAAGGAGCAGTACTGGTCAGCAAGGAACCCACAGCCACTGGCAATGCATGTGTCCAATGTCCTACAGACGAAGAATGGTCACTGCCCCAGCCACATTTTAGACATCACACTGGGAGAATTGTGGGATCATTCATTATTATCTTCCTTTCCGCTTGGCATGTCTTAAAGCTAACAAAACCCTTAATGTACCAGTAGTACTTGCAGTACCACAGCAGTTCAGGGATTTAATTATCAATTACTTTAGAGTCAGTTTTATGAGAATTGGTATTATACATGGGCCAAAGCTTATCAGTGCTGCTTAAGCACACTGCTACATTATGAGAGGCATGGCAGAGGGGAATAAAATCCTCATTATGAGGCACTGGCTCTGACCTCAATACTGTGCCATGGCACTTTTCATTTTAAAAGCCTCAGTGGTACCCCACACTTTGTCACTGGATGGCAACTGGCTCGATCCCTCTGTTTCCATTACCTCGGGGCAGGACTGAAATCACTGGGATTAGAAGCTGGATTAAAAGCTCAGGACTGAGCTGCAAGAGATGCTGATTAGCATTCTTGAAAGCAGGACTGGTATCCTTGAGAGAAAAATACCTGCTGCTCCCCAGCTGCTTTCACTGCAGTCAGCCAAGCCCTCACACCCCACAACAGCCATGAGCAAGGTCTTACCAGCACCACTCTCAGCATGCCAACCACATGCTCATGCATTTCCTTTCCTTATGTTTGTAAATATCACTCTCCATAAGCTACAATTAATCCTGTTTCTCAAATACTGCATCAAAACCTATAATGTAGGTTGAAGTTCAATACCACAACAAACTGCCAAATCAAAGGAAAGCAGTGGACAAAACAGTGGAAAATGGTGTTGGGTGCTATAAAGCAACTAGTTTGACATGACCCATATGGCCCTTGCAGGCACAGGCATGCCTGGCTGATACTACAGATTGACACTGTCACAGGTTTTCATTCTCTGGATGATGTGGAATAAGCTGCTTTGGGTCCATCTTTTTCGCTTTGCCCCCAGAGTGAATTTTTTTTTGCATCCTTGTGAAAGCAGGCCCAGGCGCCAGCTCCTGAGGAGCCACTGTGTTCGATGGCACCCAGCCCTGCTCTGAGCCCCCCTGCTCAGCCCCTCACTGGCTCTGGCATGCTGGGGGCTGCTCTCCCACCTAGCCCCTCCATGGGGCTTCTTCTCTCACACCAGTTCTGTTCTGTCAGCTGTCACTTGAGCCTCTTCCATAAGCAATTTGTTCTTCTTAAACGACATTATCAAAGATGTAAAGGCTGATGTGCTGAGTTACGAAGTTACATGTTGCTGAAAGATTAAATCATTTGAGATGCGCATGGCAAAAGGCTTTGAACAAAGGAAAGGTGATTATAAACTAATCTCAAACTTAGAAGTGGGAAGTAAAATGCCAAAACTAAAAGAATGCAAAGTAACTAATCTGAGGTATCAGAAATACACAAAAGATCAATAAGGGGAGGCACTGACTCACCAGAAAGCAATGTGAGGTACTTTGCAACAGAACAAGATGTTGCAGAAAAAATAAATGTGTTCTTCATCTCAGAAGGAAAATGGAAAGTGACATGCCAGAAGTGAAGAAAACACATGTCCTGGGGTAGACAGTGAAAAACCAGAAACATTGCCAACCTCTCCAGAACAAGTCTTGGGTAATTTAAAATCAATAAAAGCAGTCAGATCCCAAAGACCAGATGAGGCACACTTCAGGATCCTGAAGGAGACGGCAGACAAATTATTGGACTACCATGAGTTATCTTTAATAGCATCTTTGAAACAGTGAGGTATCAATAGGCTAGAGAGAAATGAACAAAACAACAGTTGTAGGAAGGAAATTACAGAGAGCTATGGACTAAATTTGACCTCCAAAGAAGGCAAGGTCCAAGAAATAATCAGTTAGGAACCCAAAACACTCCAGCTTTTGAGAAACAGGAAAACTTCAGGAAACAGAAACTGCAGTGGAGTAGGGATCAAACTAACAGGTAGTGGAATTTCCACATGTGTACTTCTCATTCACTGGAATTTTTAAAGTTGGTGTTACAGATGATATATAGGACTGGTGGGCTGATACTGTTTAGATTTTAGAATGTCAGTGTAGGAAGACAGTAAATTAACATATACGCATACACATACATGTACACATAACGTACGGTCCTTTATAGATTAAAAATGGCTTAGAGAAAAGTCATGTCTGCAATAACCAATGACTCAGGATAATTAAGCTGGATGAATAAAAACCAAAGAAACATTAATTTCCAAGGAGCAGAAAAGTCACAGGATTTGTCAACAGGAGCTGTTTGCATATCCAGCTCATCTTTATCTTCCAACTTGCTCCTGTTATGCAACAGCTTATCTGAGTCGTATAGGAACCAACAGTCTTTTGCATTTCCATTTACATGGAAAATATAATCCAATTGCTCTCTGCACCTGCATTCCTACATTCACTGCTGACTGCGCCCAACTTACAGGGCTGAGCTGATATCTACTACTTAGCACACAATCTCAGACTGTCTCAGAAGTCACACACAACAGAGCTTGGTCAGCTTCTGCTAATGGCATAGAATCACAGAATCATCCGAATTGGAAGGGACCTTTAACGGCCATCCAGTCCAACTCCCCTGCAGTGAACAGGGACAGCTGGATCAGGGTGCCCAGAGCCCTGTCCAGCCTGACCTTGAAGGTCTCCAGGAAGGGGGCATCCACCACCTCTCTGGGCAACCTGTGCCAGTGCTTCACCACCCTTATCGTAAAAAACTCCAGATGCAGTCAGGTAGTAAAGGCTAGTGCAAGAGGTACTGTGTTAAAGAGAACCTTGATTTTCTGATAAATGCCAAATCCTGGCAACCTGCATTACTGCCTGATACTCTCTTCTCATGTTAAGTCAAGATACTCTGTCTCATTTCCATTCTGCATCTAAATTTCTTGTTAAGTTTTAGTATGGAGAAATAGACACTGGGGAGAGAAACAGTTTTCAAATAGCTGCAGAGAGGAGAGAATCATGTCCACTCCAGATTGGAGAGGAAGTAAACTGCAACATATATTAAGCAAAACACTAGGGAAAACCTTTAACTTGAAAGCAGGTGCTGCATTGGAGCAGTGTTCTTTAAGAGGCTGCAGAATCTCTCATTATTTTTAAAATATTTTTTCTTGACTAGATTAAATAAACATTTTTCAAAAAGAATTGTCCTGGGACAAGAGGAGGAACTGTATGACCCCAACCCATTACTTAGCTTTATCTTGACTATTATCTAAAAATCTCATCAGACTTGCAGGCTGTTAAACAGCTGCAATTTTTCACTGGCAATGACAAATTTTAAGTTGTTCATGAACTTGCTGCTGCTTAAATGCACACTGTTAAAGCCTCCAAGCCATTCCAGGCTACCAAGGAGTGTACTGTAGAGGTGATTAATCTCTCTGTCTCCTGGTGTCCCACACTTTGCCTTCTGACTTTTCCCATGCTTTTCCCTCTCCTGTAATTCTGCCCAGGGTCATGCTGTACCCTGCAAAGTAGCTGGGAAGCAAAAAAAAATTACAAATGTTGTCTCCAAGGAGATGTATACTAGGGTTTCAGAGCATGGAGGTCTCCTCTGGCACATCTGAACACCACCAATGCTTTCACAGCACAACATGGTGGCCAGTGTCACAGTCAGACTGAAAATGGGGTCTTCATGATGGGAGAAAATGCTCCAGCACCTTCCATATGACAAAAGCAAAGATTTTTCAGGCATTTACAAGAACGAGGAAGATGAAAAAGAGCACAATGAGAATTATTGCTGAAATTGATCCTCCTCCTTCAGCAATGACCTGTTAAACAACCTTTGTGCAAGTCCCAGACTCCGTAGCCAGCCTTGCCTCGGGATAAAAAGACACTCCTCAAAGTGTGCTGTTGGAGCTTTGTAGTACCCGGTCAAGATGTTGCTCATTTTGTGATATTTCTGTCTAAAACAAATAACAATTCTTATTAGTGATTATAGTTAAAGGAAAGGAAAGAGAGTTGATACTATACCTGAAGCATCAGGATGGTAGAGGCTGGGAGCACTTGTTAGTTCTCCTTGCTGATGAAGACAGGTACCTGAGGATCTTTGACTTGCAATGAGAATCCTGCTTTTTGCAGATGGTAGCCTGGAGACTGCACCCAGTCCTAACTGTGGCTTAAGGATCATGGCAGATCGATAAAAACTTGGTGGGACCTCGTAGTGAGTATACGGTGGAGGACAAAATTCATCTTTTGCAGGCCTTTCCCCAACCTAAGGAAAAATCATTAACATAGATACTATGCAATCAATCAGAAAATACAGAGAATATGGATCTTTAAATTGCTTATAAAGGCTAATTTTTCCTCCTCGTGAGTGTGGGCTTCAGATCACTGTAGACTGATTGTCACTTCTAAAAGGGGATAGTCTAACTTTATGAATCCCTCTCCACAAATACATACGTTCCAAGCTCAAAATCCAGCCAAACCCAAGTAAAGAATTGATCTCTTCCCAAAAAACAAATAGACAAAAAAAGTCAACTGGAGAAAATGAAGTCCTGAAAGGTGATATTATTTAAAGAGGTAGACACACCAAGAGAGTGTGCAAGTGGAATTGTTATTAGAAGTTATTACAGTATTTTTACTGAGGTAGATGTAATTTTGGAGGGAGTCTGTTTCAACCTGGCTATAAATAAAGCTGAAACTATTTTAAGTTCATCTTACAAGAGAAATGGGATTATCAGATTGTTTGTGGGTGAGAAAAGCTCGATCGATTCTCACTGCAAAATGTGCAGTGTAATCTGTGCCCCTGCGTTCCTGCAGAGACACAGCTGTGGAGGTGGACACGTTTCTGTACGTTGTATTTTCAGAGGGCTGACAGAATAGTCCAAATCAGAGCTATAAAACACAGCTGCCCATACGAACTGGTGAAAAAAGCAAATTTGCAGATGTGAAACATACCCTGCTAATCATAAATAGATGCCTCTGCTACAATCCATGACAGATCTGTCAGTGTTTTACAGGGCATATTCTGTGAGCACAGTAAGTCCAAACTGGAAGCAGCACAAGCAAGCTGGCTGTTAGCAGAGAACTTGCAGGTGAGCAAAGACCTGGTTCCCTGACGGAGCCCTTGCATCCAAGCCCTGACCTTCACCTCCGTGCACTGCTTTCCCCAACTCAGGACGAGGGCATAAAGCAGTGCCAGAAGCTCTCTGGGCTTTCATCTCTCCCATTTGCTTGCTCTTCTGGGTAGAGCCCAACTTCTTTAGCATTTCCTTGTAAAATGTAACATCCTCATACTCTAGAAAGGACCCATGAATATTTTTTCAGTGCATCCTATTTAGGTCAGGGAAAAAAAAAAAAAAAAAAAAAAAAAANATAAAAAAAAAAAGTGCCATAGGCTACGTAGAAAGAAATGGAACTGGCAATTAATTAACTCTGCTGTAAGTTATGATGCATATAATATGCCAAATCAATTTCCATTTAGCAATTATAAGCATTTAGAATAGCATTTTAACATTGGCTATAAAAGCTTTGATCCTAGCTGCTTCAAGAGCTTTAATCCTAATTTAGCAAATCTTTAATTTGCTAAAAGAGAAACGATAGGCCCTAAACTAGTCAGTATATAATCTCTGAGGCCTTTGCACAGGAACTAGGAAGACAGATGCAACTAACACTGAGTGTTACATTTTTGCTCTATATTTTTTCCTTTGCTTGCAGTACTATTTCCTGCCATGAGTTATTCCAGTTTCCTTTTTTATTACACTTCTGTGACCTATTTCTACAAGTTTGGATGCAGCCTTTTACTGTACAGATGATTCTCCATGCCTGGACTGTAGAAGATGCTTAGCTTCTTATTCTCAACTTCTAGATATAAGACTGTTTTCCCCGATAAGATTCTTTTTTTTTTTTTTTTTCTCCCTGATGAATTTATTTCAATCAGATTTCACTATACTCTTCCCATCCTCCCATATTTAACTGCCAGCAAACATACCAGCACAAAGTACTTCAGGGTAAGGAACAAGGAAAGTCCTTAAATATAGAGACCGTGCAATTTTGACAAACTGGGTCAGCTTAATCAAACTTTCAGTCACCTCATTTTCATCTTTATTGACAGTATGCTACAAGTAACATGGAAATATGCACACAAAAATCACAAGGATAAAACATTTTCTCAAGCTGAGAGAAGAGAGAAGGATTTACCCAACTATCTCTAGGAAATAGATTTGGTTCTTGCAGATCTGAATTCATAGGGAGACAAAAACTTACTAAGAAGATACATTTCCTTTTCTTTTGCATTTAACAGCAAATTTCTCAAGTGCAGAATTCGACTGGTCCCAACAGAATCACATGACATTATTGATTATAAGGCCATTTTAGGGCTGTTAAACAAGATTTAGATTAATACAAGGCTTGTTAGCATCCCATACCAGATTTTTGTATGAGGGACTTCTAAAAAACAGATCTCTTGCAGCCTGTCAGCTAACAGGAAGCTCTGCTCAGAATTTTATCGTGCATCACTGTGTGCACATTGCCCACTCACTCCATTTAATGAACTTGTTAGAAGGAGCTGGAAAGTCTGCAGCAGACACAAGAAACGTTCAGAAATTTCCACAGCCTGGGTAATCCTGAGCAGAGCTGGCAGCACTGCCAGCAGGTAAGGTTGCTCAACACTTTCCTTCTTGTTACGTTGTTTATGAGGTTATCAAACATTAAAGCCTCAAGTATGAACTTTTTTTTTGTTAAGTGCCTACTTCAGGCAATTATTTGGGAAAATAACCAACAAATTTGGTTCAGTCTTTTCACGTCATGAGATTAGGGAGAAAAAAACTGCTGTTTTGCTTATATATAAACTGGCTTTAGTCCATATTCTCCAGAGCCGGAAAAGCAGAATGCTTTCACTGCAAGATGGATTTTGTGCCTGAGCTGCCCTATGTGGGCTTTAGCATGGGCAACACAAGGAGCCCAGCGGGTTCCCTGTGCACAGGGACAGCCCTTGAGCCTTCCTCAGACAGGTCGTGCCCAAGACAGGACCTCCCTGTCTTTTCCAGCTGATGGCACCCAAGGGGGCATTTAATTGTACCTACTGTTTAGCAGCTGAAGGCTGCTTACAGACTACAGGTCTGACTGATAGCAGCTACCAACATCCCCCATCATAGCTATGTAAAGAGCAATAAAGTGCTAACGGAAGCACTGCAAACCCCAGTTGGGTATGTGAAATAGGGCACTTCAGGAATATTTCCCTCACAAAGGTAATGCAGAGTAGCCACCCTGCCCCAGCATCTCCTTGTCTCAAAAGCCTTCAAGAGTCTTCACCGCTGTCAATTTGGTGACTTGGATCTACCTCACCCCATTCTAATTGCCTTCCTTCAGCTCACTCACCTGCCATGAACTGGTGCTGTCCACAGATGCTCTTATAAGCATCTGTTCACATGCATGGATCAATCTTTTCCCTTTTTCTTGACCCGTTCTGGACCCAAAGCAGTCCTCTTTGCCATCCCCTTGCCAGTAGGAGTTTAAGGTCCTTGCTTTTAGGGTGGCTGCACATGAGACCAAACACCATCCTCCACTAACAGCTGCTGCTTCTAGAAATCCTGACTCCTGGGCTAATGCAAACTCATAACACAACTGCAAGTAGATCAGCTTGTCTTTCCCAGCATCTCCTCCAGGCAATCCAGCTTCTTGGGCTGAGCCCAGCAGCTTGCTTGAGCTCAGAAGGTCATGTTACCCTGTAAACAGCCAAACAGCTGTACAGACCGTGTTATTTTGGCTTTAACTTCAGTTAAATGGCAAAAACCTAGCAATTTTCCCTCACCTTACAGGGAGATGGTGAAGATAACCTAGCAATGGCTGGCACAGACAAGCTCACATAACAATTCCTCCTCTAAATTTAAAATGTATGTGATGGAGGCGGAAGCTGAAGGGGAAAGGGCAGCGAGCATTGTCCTTCCTGTGTTTGGGATGAGATGGTACGCTAAAAAATTACAAACTATAACCCAAGATCCCCTCAGCTAGGGGGATCACTAGGTTGTCTGTTAACATGCCAATCTACACTCACACAGGAGATCTTAATATGGGTATTTGCTGGCTTTTGATTGTCAACGCTGCCACCAAATGTGTTATTGCAGTGTTCTTTCTTGGATAAATATTACATGCAGAATGAGGCAGGCATTAAAAGAGCCCTAATAACATACCATCAAACACGCAGCAAAAAACAGCATTTTTTTTGAAGACTGGTTTGAACTAAATACAATTGTGTGATCTTTGGTATTTATACAATAAGCTTGTTTGGTTGAGCTGCCATAGGTCCAAAGCAAAGGACCCAAGGGCCTATCAGAGACCTGGAATGTAACTCCCTGTCCCTTCTCCACCTACCAAGCAATGTCAGCCTTGAATCACTGTGCCCACCTCCCAGCAGAGATTTCAGGGAGCCAGCACTCCACTTTACCAAGGTGGAAACACAACGAGATGTCAGAGCTCAGAATTGGGCAGAGGGACTTCCATGACTTTTTGGCTGCTCAGGAAGTCATTCCTGGGAAGGGATGACTTATTTAAGATGCTGGTCAGTAGAGCACACTGCTTTAAAATTAATCAAAAGTAAATATTTCCTGCATGATATATATAATCTAATGAGCTCTGATGGAAGAGAATGTATATATACCTCTACTGTAAAAACCTGACAAGTTTCCAATTAAGGAGGAAAAGTATCTGTGGGCAAATTACATTCATTTCTCAAATATGTTCTTTGGAAAAAAATAGAAGTTCCATTTATGGATAAATTCAAACAGCATGTCTTTTCCTATCTAAACTTCTCTATCTATACTACTAGCAGGTGACTGGTATGGTGGGAAACATTGGAGGAACACGGTGACAACTTCTAGCCCAGATCAGACACCACAACAGGGTCAGTGCCAGAAAAAGTTAAGCTTATTTCTAATGATCACATATTGCCTTGATTTAGTATTTATGTCTTATTTAAGGTTTGAGAACTAACTTCTGGCAGCAACAAGCAAGCAAACACTCACCACCAAGCATACAAAAGTGTCAACGCTACCTGCTTACCTCCTGCAGAAACTTCTCACCCATCGGACCGAAGTGATGACCCGGGGGCCTAATTCCTGACACCACCAGCCCAGAACTGAAGAGCCTCGGCTTCTGGAGCTCAGGTTTAAATTTGTCATACAGGATGCTGGGGGCCTTCACCTCCCCTCCACCAGATGCCTTCTGCTCCGCGGAGATGGGCACAGCGCACGCAGCAGCGCCGTAGGGCAGCCCCGCCGATGCAAACGAAGGGTCGAGCTGCTCTAGCGCACGAGGGTTTCTTCTAATGTAGGTGATGATTTTAGGTCTCACAGGTTTGGGCTTGGGTATGGCAGGTTTCACCTCGATGCTTTCTTCCAGCTTCTCGCTGCTGTCACTGTCCACGTCCACCTTATCAGCGAGGGAGCCCTTGGAGTGGACCAGGATAGGTTTGGGAATTGCGCTGCTGCAAGCAGTCTTAACAGGCACTTTGGGGGATATGTTTAACAACTGCGTACTGTCAGCGGGAGGTAGGACTGAGGGGGGTGACAGTTTGTCAACGTGAAGTGCATAAAGGTCCTTCAAATTACTGCTTGATAGTGGGGGCTGACTGTTAATATCCAGCATTGCCACCGGGCGCAGCGGAGTCGGAACACATAAGAAGGCATCAGCCTTTGCCAAAACCTTATAGCTCTCTGGTGCTTCATCCGGAGGATGTTTCTGGGCAGGAGCTGTCTTTTTACTCAGAACTGAAAAGCTCGAGGTTTCCACATCGCTGTCATGGCTGTCAGGCTGTTGGTTTGACACCGTTTCTGCACTGCACGCTCTCTGCTGATCCGAAAGATCAGAAGCAGGCATGGCAACATCCTCAGTGTTTTCTTTGACTAGCATCAGTTTATTCTCATTAACTTTCAAGGGTTTGCTGTCAGGTAGATTAATGTTATGTGTAAAAGATACCTGTTCACCTGCTGTTTCAGCACAATTTGCTTCAGCTTCACGTAAATTTTCATTTTTTCTAGGTGTCACTTTGCTACTGGAATTACCATCACTGGTGAGTGGGAATATTGTTTCCACTTCTTTGTCTTCCTCACTAACCTGGCTAGTGGCCCCACTGTCAGTGTCATTGCTTCCTCTCCTTTCCCCACAGATGGTGATGTTACCATTTCCCAACTTGTCATCAGCATGGGTTACAACCTGGCTTGACAGTCGATCCTCTACTTTATCACAGACATCTTGAAAATGGGATGCTTGAAACCTTGATGTGTCAGATCCAGACTCTTTCTGTTCTTGCACTGTTGTACTTCCACCTTTTTCACATGCCAGGAACTCTACCAGCATAATTCTCTCAATCTTTTGTTGACCCATGTTTTTAGATTGTAGAGATGGTGTAGTCTTAAGCTCTGGTTTCTTACTTTTATCACCCTGACCTAACTGTGCTTCTGATTTACCGGCAATCTCATTGGGCTTAACAGCTGAATTATGGTTGGTATGAGAAGTATGCAGTGTGCTTTCAATGTTAACATTTGGTACATTTTCTGGTTTACTTATTTTCTTGTTCCCTGAGGTAGATGGTTTGGAATAAAAGACAGTATTTTCCTCTGAGGTATTGTCAAGTGGACGAAACACCATGCCGAGAAAATGGTCTGTGGATGTTTTTTGCGATTTCCCTGTATTTCCAGCCAAATGGTGTGACCTGTCAATGGAATCCAATGATGCAGAAAGCAGACGTTTACAGGACACACGGCCAACGCATTCTTTTGCAAATATTTCTGATTGAGGAGACAATTTACTCGGCCTGCCCAAAGACAGCCTTTTTATTCTCTCCATCTCCACAGTCCTAGACATTTTACCCTTTGGAAGGTTCTGGGTGAAGTCAACATCACTTTTTGCAACAACCTCCATGTTAGCATCATTTGCGCTGCTTTTTAAATTGGACAGACTTTGTCCTCGGCTAATCCTGATATGCTTTGATACATCCCTAGCTTCGCTGGTCCTACAGTCCTTCCCCATGTCCCTGCTGGTGGCTGAGGGCAGCTTACTTTCCTGTCCACCGGTGTTACAGGTCTGCGAGTCTCTGAAGGCCAGTCTATTCTGCTCTGTATCCAGATGACTAATTTTCTCTGACCCTCCAGAGTGTATATTCCCACTCTCATCTGTAAAATCATGTTTCTTGACATCCCCTTCAGTGGTTCTAACTTTTGTCACAATTTGGTTGGCATTGGTATCCCCCACACTCACTGTGCTTTCATTATTATTTTTCATTTCGCTGCGGTTGTCCTGAAGCTGGGTGTAGCATGACTTGTTTGGGATTAACGGAGCACTCATTTTGAGGCTTCAGGTGACTGCCTTTTTGGCAGCCCTAATTAATGAGAAAGCCTTTTTCCCCTACCAGGTTAACTGTTATGCATGCTTCAGATACAGATTTAAATTACAAACTGATCAGTAAAAAAATCCTCATCAGAAGGCTTGGAGTCTCTTGTTAAAGTCACATTTTTGTGCTGCTCAGTCGTCTTTAGTGCAGCTTCTGGACCCAGAAAGTCTTTATGACTTGCAGGAGAGAGGTTCAACGAAAGCAAAATAGATCTGTCAAGTTCCCTCTGGATGACAGCCAGTTAATCCAGCCAATCTATGAGGAAAAAAAAAAAAAAAAAAAAACAGACAACATTACACCAATGTCATGAATAATGCTAACTATAAAAAAGGTAAAATCGGCAACACTCCCAGGTTAGATTGCTTTCAAACACTTCAAATGCTGTTTCAGCCACAACTTTGCCCACAGCAAAGACTCCTAACGCAGCCCAGATCTCTGACTTGAGAAGTTATGCAGTTAAAACTGCCCCAGTTAGAAGAGTAGCTGCTACTGTTTTTAAGCCACTCAGATTTACAACTCTAGATAGCCATAAACAGCTAGGTGAGGATGGAACCCCACATCAAAGGTCTGAGCACTTTCATATTGCTATAACAATGCCTTTATTGCACCAGGAGTTGCTACTGAAGCATTTAAAGCCCATTGTAGAGACAACCTGTAAGTATCAAAATTCCAGCTCCATTACGGGACATTTATGGGCTTCTTCCCTTGCTCTGTACAAACCACTGCTGTGCTTGTGCTGACATCCTATCCCCTTTGGCACTCCTTAGCCAGATCCATGCCAAGGAAGCAAAAAGTGTGAATGGAGGCCTGCAAAGTAAAACTATGTTATTCTAAGAGACAGTTGTGTATGTGTACTCTCAGATATGCAGGATTATACACCAGCCCCAATACAGTGGCTCTCTGTCACCTGTGGCTTTGGGAGCCCCGATATTGTCCTCTGTCATTTACAACATGATGAAGGGGAGAGGATAGGATAGGATAGTTCAGTTGGAAGACACCTACAAAGATCATCAAGTCCAACTGCCTGAGCATTTCAAGGCTAACCAGAAGTTAAAGCATATCAATGAGAGCATTTCCCAAACGCACTTGAACACCAGCACCCCTAGGTCCCTTCCTGTTGAGCTGCTCTCCAGCAAGAGAGACAGAAGCACCTCCCAGTTTGGTATCATCAGCGAATTTGCTGAGGATGCACTACACTCCTGCACGTAGATCACTGATAAAGATGTTGAACAGAACTGGCCTGAGAACTGAGCCCTGGGGAACACCGCCAGTGACCAGCTGCCAGCCAGATGCAGCCCCATCCACCATGACCCTTTGAGCTGCAGCCAGTTCAACTCCCAGCACAGAGTGAACCTGGTCATCTCCCAGCGGGACAGTTTGTCCAGAAGGATGCTGCTAGGGAAAGTATAAAAGTCTTACTAAAATCCAGAAAGATTACACCCACTGCCCTTTCCTCCATTCCATAAGTGTGTAACCTTAGTGTTAGAAGAAGATCTAATTACTATGGCAGGACATCCCCTTGATGAACCCATGTTGACTACGCCTGATAATTGTTTTGTTCTTCAAATGCCTTTCAACAGAACCCAGGATAATCTTCTCCATAATTTTTCCAGGCACTGAGGACAGACTGACAGATCTGTCATTTCCTAGGTCTTCTCTCATGCTCTTTTTGGTACGTGAGTATAACGCTGGCTAGCTTCTAGTTAGCAGGGACCTCCCCAGACTCTGAAGACCTGTGCTAAACTGTTGAGAGGAGTCCAGCTATAACATCCACTAGCTCCTTTTGTGCTCTGGGGTGAACCCCATGAGGCCCCCTGGACTTAGGAACGATGAGCTGGTAGAGCTGGCCCCTTAGAATTTCAGTGACCAGAAATGGAAAGCCAGTGCTCCCCCAGTCACGGTCCTTGAACTCAGACAACCAGGCATCATCAACATTAAAAACTGAGGGAAAAAGACATTAAATGCTTCTGCCTTTTCCTCATCCCTACTTATTAGATGACTGTCTTCATCTTCTCTCCGTGCAGTGCTTACATTTGCTCTCAGATATTTCTTGAGTAGTCCAGTACTCTTCATACTACAGTATGGACACTGGAAACTGGAACACGTTCCACATCCCAGAATTCAAAGCACCTGCAATGCTCCCAGCTGTGCTGGGTTTCTCATCAGGCTCTCACAGGGCTGTAATTAGAAGTGTGCTCATTAAGTGCTCTGCTCTGTCCAGAGCATCCAGGTGCAAGTCTGGGCACTTCTTTCTAACACCTGCTAGGAGCAGGTCCTCCTGGCCTTCACGGTCAGTTCAGCTCTGCTCACAGTACCTGGCTCTGAGCTCAGGCTTGGTTTCTTTATATGGTGCATACACACATGGCGTTTGAGTCTGGATACAAGGCTCCTGGCATAGCTCCATCTCTTCACCAAACAACAGCTAATTAAATTAATTCATGAACACAGTAGTAAGAATTCCACTTCAGCACCACAGAATTGTATTACAGGTCTCATCCTCAACACATTGTAAAGCAGGACTCTTAAACTACTCTTGTGTTCTGTCCTTATTCTCACATAAAAAATAATTCACTACTTATTAAATTAAATACATACTTTGATTTTCTGTCTGTTTTTTTTTTTTTTTTTTTTTTTTTTTTTTTTTGTGCTTTTCTCTTCAATCAGCAAACAGCAATGCTCTGCAGTACCATAAGCAGGGAGATCAATAGAAAGTGTGGTGAGGAAAGCTTCAGGAACTGAGAAAAAGATGGGGGAACTCATTACCAACCTGCTTGCACAACCTTGTATTCTCTCACCAAATCTGTCACCCACTGGTGCAAAACTTCAACAGATATTCAAGGGTGAGTTGATCTTGGTCGTCTGCCAGCCACCCATCCAGCTGTTCTCTCCCCTTCCTCAACAAGATGAGGAGAGAACACAATGAAAAAGTCCATGGGTCAGGATACAGGCAGCAGGGTCACTTACGAATTATTACACTGGGCAAAACAGACTTGACTTGGGGAAAAGTAACTGAAATTACTGCCAATTAAAATAGGGTTGGATGATGAGGAAAAAAAAAGAAAAAAGAAAAAAAATCTAGACCACCTCGCCAGCACATGCATTTTTTTCCAGGCTTAACTTCACTCCTTCATTCTTGACTCCTCCACCTCTCCCTCCAAGTGGTGCAGGGTGGGAAGAGGAATGGGGATCTATGGTCAGTCTGTAATAGTTCCTCTCTGTCACTTCTTCCTCCTCACATGTTTCCCCTACTCCAGCATGGGTCCTTCCCATGGGCCGCAGTCTCTCAGGACAGACCTCTTCGTTGCCAGGCACCTGCTCCTGCTTGGGCTCTGCAGGTCCGGCACTGCCAGCTCTGTGTGGACATGCTGTACGCAGGTGTATTTGGGATGGCAGGAATGGAGGGAGGGGATACCTAGCAACATCTTAAAGCATCTACAAGCATTCTTGTACTTAAAAAAAGAAAAAAAAAAAAAAAAAAAAAAAAAAAAAACTAAAAAAAACAAACCTTTNACAGTGCAACCAAACAAAACAGCATTCCTTTAGAAGGAAAATAATATCTAAAAATGAAACAGCCACCACAAGTTTCTCTGTGGTGTCAGTATCACTGACTTCCTCAAGAGCACAGTAACAAATTCTCTACTGAGCTCACTAAACCCACATCTTTTTCAGATGAAGATGAGCCTGCTTCTAAACAGTAAGAGTACCTTTTCTGGTGAAACAAGCAGTGTAAGAATAATGCTGAAAATGATGTTATCCTCAGAAGGTACTGAAAGGGTACTGAAAGGCGGTAAAGCATTACCATTCTACTGGCTGTTTGGTTTGTTTTCGTTTTGCCACAAAAACAGAGTAGCTGTATAATAACTATGAGATACGCAAAAGGATTATCAGAACACATGTCAAAGTAAAACTGGAGATAAAGAAATAAAACTCAAAATGGGTTGAGAAGTCTGGCTTCTGTGTAAACATTTCCTGGTGCAGACTGTCACAGCTGCTTACCCATCCCATTACTGAAATACTAAAACCAGAATATTCACAGCAAGATATTCTAAAAACATCTGGTTGTACTGCTAACATTGTGCATAGCTTAGGCTGATTGCTCTCTCTGATTTCTAAAACTAAAAGTGTACGAGAAGCACCTGAACACCTCATTAACCATCTGCCACTGAACCTATGCCTCTGTAATACCTGTTTGCTGCTACACTGGAAAAAAACAAAACAAAACAAAACAAAACAAAACAAAACAAAAAAAAAAAAACCACAACCCACAATTGATTTGTAACAGCCAGGGCCAGGCCAGCAGCCACCTGCTCCTGCAAGGTAAATCCTCTCGGGCCATGGGGACTCTGAGCTGGGCGGCTCCGAGGGAAGGATCACGTAGGTTTTGCTGCATTAGAGCATCCACAGATAAACTCCTGCAGAAACAGATTCTAGGCAAGAAATCTGGGCTCATGGGAGACGTTCCCCTTGTCTGAGCAATGCAGTGGTCAAGGAGGACTGATGCAAGTACTCAAGGGATACATGTGCATCAGGTGTGAAAGAGATGCAGTTAGGACAGAAAACTGGCAACGGCCTCCTGATATGTAGAATTGTCTCCTGAGAAATGCTGCTGGGAAGGCTGATGCATCCCATGTGAAGACTCCTCTGGCATAAGAGATACCACCTCATCTCATGCCAGGGCTGCAAGAGCTGAGCCCCACCAATGAAACAAATACAGCACTGGTGCCAAGGAGGCATGGACATCTTCCTGAGAAGCCCAAATAATCATGAACAACATTTTCCAATGGCTATGGAAGGTGAAAGCTGGTACCAGGACACTAAAAGAAGCCAATAAACTCCTTGGAGTGGGTAACATGCAACTGGAATTAATTAAAAGTTAATTAACCCAGGCACATTAATTCTGTTAATGTGATTTGGAAGCTGAGAACTAACACTTGGATACACTTCCCAGTGGTTTCTACTTGTGAAGGTGCAGATCCACCTGTCTGGGGAAATTACAGCACAACCTCATCGCTGGCAGACCCAATGGAAATGTTTCTGTGTATGGTGAAGAGGACAACACTTCAGACAGACAGCTTTCTGCCTGAAGAGCAGCTCAGACAGAGGCAAAGAAGAGAAATGGTGGGGCAAGTGCTAGGTTGTTATATGCTGGAACATGATAGAAAGGCAATTCTTATTCACTTGTAAAATTGAAATGATCTGAAAAGATCAGTGGCTTTGGTAGAGTGTGATTCTGTAGCATTTCCAGAATTTCAGTGTTTTAGTGGTTTAGTCAATGCATTCTATTTTTTTAATCATTTACATAATTACCTGGTTTTATATTTGTATAAATTTAAATATAAAAACTGGATATAAAACAGGTGATAGTAAGGAATAAGAGGTTTCATGTGCAAAAGCAAAGATTTTTGGTTACATTTTATTCTTCACCAAAATACAGGTTTTAGTTCATCAAAATTATCAATAAATTTATACTCTTCTATTAAACTAATTTTATCAAAATGCTTACTAACAAGTTAGGTTTTAAACATCTGCCACATTTACCTTCAATATTTTCTAAGTTAAACTTTTTTTTTTATTTTGCAGTTCAGAGGGTTCAGGTGAGTCCTGCCCACCACCAGAATCAAACAGAAAATGCCCAGCTCTGAGGGCAGCCTCTTCTTTTACGTTATCTGTGTCTGCACTCTTCTTTCTCTTTCCCCAGGGATCTGGGGTACAGCCTGCAGTCTCCTGCTATATAATCTCCTTGTATGACACCCCCACGAGTGGAAATGGAAAAATGGAAAATGCAGGCCATGCTAAAAGCACTCAGTGATATCCTTAATTGTCTGTGTGTGGTATTCGGAGGACATCAGCCCAGCACAGACAGCAAAGGGACTGCACACTTCTCCCTTTGGCTACACACCGGAGCGCTGCATCTCACAGGCCCTGCTGTGGATGGGAAGTGGCCGTGACCACATGCACTGCTGCTGGGGGCTGCGTGGTCTTGCCCCATGGTTCTTCCTACCTGGCAATGCATCTTCTTGGCCTTGGCAATGCAAAGGGCAGAAATCTTTACGCATCTCCTTAATTTACCTCCACTTACACTCTGCGGATCAGTACATCTCAACTGTAAACACATCAAAAATCTTCCCAAATAATGTATATAAATTATTTTCTTTTCCTACACAACTTGTATGTTTTGTTTGTTATTTTTTTTGTTGTGTTGTTAAAACAGCATTTTGTAATATAAGCATGAGGAGCTACCCTGATAATTTATTACCTGTGAGGACATTATGTGGAAAGGACCCTGCTTACTGCAACTTCAAAGGAGCATGGGATTTGGGATTAAAGATTCTCATTATCAAAACTGACAAATTATTTTAATTATTAACATCAATCAAGTCTCCACAAGGCATAAGCCTTAACAGCTGTGTTTTTTTCAAGACTTCTTTTTCTCACATTTCCATTTGCTTTCAAATGTTCACTGCTGGATAAGACAACATACTCTGATAGAAGCCATCCTATGCTCAGATCCTCCCTCAGAAACAGAAGTATGTGATTGTCTCAGCAACAGCAACCAGGAAGATGATAGATAAGACTCTGCGCTTGCATCGCTTTGTGTCTTGGCAGTCCTGGGTGCAGCAAAGCACGAAGTACCATTAATGTGAACAGGAGAAAATGGCAAGGTGGGAGACGCACCACTGGCTCCTGCTGTTCTCTTCCATCAGATGAGATCAGAAGGAGCAGCCAAGGGATCCTGCCTGCCCTCTCAGAGCACCTTCATGCTACAGAGCCCAGCCAGCAACATAGTATGTCCCCCACTATCCAAACACGCAAACTGCAGCTTATCATAAAATCTGCAGCAGCTGGACGGTGGATGCACTGGGCCCCAACACAGCACTTAATTTACTTTTGTACAGCACAAAATCTTGATATAGGAAGGGGATTGTGAAATGTTTCCAAAATGATCATTGTTTTTTTTGCTAAGACTGCTAAATCCTTCCTGCTTTCCAAAAACCATCTGGGAGACAGAAAACATATATTTAGTTTAACACTCAAACATAAAAAAAGTTCATAAATTTGCTTCCTATTGAGCAAAAAACAGAAACTCAGAAGCTTTGTCTACTCCAGCAAATTTACCCACTGCTGATAAGGCAGTTATCGGCAGTTACAACGGGTGCCAAACTCAGCTTAACTTCAAGCGTAGCCAAGGGTAAACTGCCTTTCCACATCATTTTCTGAATCCTACTGAATCCAACAGCAGGTAAACGCATCCATTCTGAACTGAATACCTAAATACGAATTCAGGACCCTAATTCTAGTTCTATAAAACCACCAGTTCTATAAACCACCAGTTCTATAGGTGCTGTCAAACACTCGAAAACATTACAGCAGACATACTGAGGCAACCCATCAGTAAAATCCAAAGCAAGTGTAAAGGATTATCAGAAATTCTATGCATATTCTTTAACTCTGGTAAAAAACATCTTCTATAATTACTTTGATCTACATCTTCAGAATATTGTTCCTTCTGATTTGCGAACTAAGGAAAAAAGCAGCGTCAACCTGTTTTAAAAACGCTGTGACAAAACCAAAACTGTGGTAAAATCGATTGGACTCTGGACCTGAGGACCCCGGTTACAGCAGCTACAATGACCTAGCCAAGCACGAAAAGCTCAGTGTGTTTTTATTCACAGTCATACTACCCTACCAGGCTCTGTGAAGCACATAAAGTAGATTTCCAGGTGTAATTCCAGCTGCCAGGAAGGCAGAAGGAATGCATATAATTATGCCACTCTAGCTGCTGTGAAGCTGCTCTACAAACCCAGAAGGAACCCCACGCTGCACCCCATGCACCTCGCGTCTGTGGTGGCTGGGGCTCACCAAGGACACACTGCCAAGCAAGTTCTCATTTAAAAGCACAGAAGGCAAAAAGCAAAATCTTACTCAGAAAGGTCAAGCACAACTAATGCATTACATTTTTGCTGCTACTGATCCTGAAAGGGCATTATAAGCACATCACAGCGACCACAGCTCTGTAAACAATTATATTTGTTCTGCTTAGGAAAAAAAAAAAAAAAGTGTATCTATTGCTCAAAAACTTTTGGAGCAATTTTTTTCTGTCAAAAAGACTGCAACCCTATTTTAATAAATCATCACAAATTTGATTCAGCTTCAGGATTTTATCACTTTTCTGTTTACCACTCTATCACCCTGCACTCCTTACAGGTATAAATAAAATGAGAAATACTTCCGTTGTGTGCTTTGGGGATTTTTCCCACACTATTTTTCAACAGCAAGGATATATAATGTAATTTAAGATCATGTTTATTTTGTTATATTGTTGATTAATAGCACCCACAGTTGTGCACCAGGCACCTTTTGTATCTATCAGATATAAGCTAGGAAGGATACCAGACACACTGAATGAAAACTAGCAAGCACACAGCAGCACAGCCCAAGGAAAAACGGATGTTGCTTCTAAACTGCACCTTACCATAGTCCCACTCTCTACTTACCCCAGCCATAAAATCCTCTTCTCTCCATCAGAAGCTGGGAAGAGGTGGTGGCTTTTCAGCTTGTGCTGAGGACCAGACAGGCTTCTGGGCAAAGCAAAGAAATGAGCTCCAAAAGACAGGGTCCTGCAAAGGAAGCATCTGCAAGTTCCCTTCCTTCTTGCCCCAGTTTGCCTGTGTCTGCAAACCAAAGCGAGAAGGATGCAGTCTCCCAAGGGCTGCTCAGGACTTTCCAGCTCTGCTGGTGGAGCTGGTTGGAGGACAAGTGCCAGTGGAGGACACGCTGAACATGAGTCAGTGGCGCGTCCTTGCAGCAGTGAAGGCTGAACATGTACAGGGCTGCATTAGCCAGGGTGCAGCCAGCAGGTCAAGGAAGCAATCCTTCCCTCTGCTGGGCGTGAATGAGGCATATGGAGCAGTGCGTCCAGGTTTGGGGCCTCAGAACAACAATAATACTGGAGAGGATCCAGAGGAGGGTCACTGAGATGTCACAGACCTGGAGTTCATCATTCAGTGCACAATGTGCTAAAACAGGCTGAGGGACCCGGCTTGGCTCAGCCAAGGAGTCTGGGCTTCTCTTGGCTCAGAGAGGAGTCTGGGGGCAACCTAATAGCTGCCTTCAGCTACTGAGAAAGAGGAACAATAGAAAAGATGGAGGCAGATTCCTCCTGACTAGGTGCACAGCCAAAGGCAAAGAAGCAGAAGCCATAAGTTGCAATAAGGAACATTTTAACTGACTATAAGGAAAAAATCTCAATGACAGAGGTGAAGTACAGGTGCAGACCAATAGGAGGGATCATACAATCTCCATCCTTGGAGATTATCAAAATTTGACTCAACAAGGCCCTGAGAAACCTGACCTAATGGTGAAGCTGGTCCAGCTTTGAGCAGGGCTTGGACTAGGTGGCCTCCAGAAGTCCCTTCCCATCAAATTATTGCATGATTCTAATGGCAACAGCCTAACAGGAAGAGGAACCATAGATAATTTCATGACGCCGCTGAACAAGACACAGTGCAAGCTTGTGTGCCTGAAATGATTACTTGTATCTCCCACACAGTGCATTTTGTCCAAATCAGTACCCTGAAATCGTAGCAGCCACCACTTACCCAGCCCTCTGGTAATGATGGAGCAGGAGCCAGCCACAATGTAAAGCTACTTTGCGGTCAGGAGCCCTGCTGTGGGGTTAGGAGCAGCAATAAAGCTGGAGGCACAGTGACTGGGCAGAGGCATGCTGTCTACGTTGAACAGCAAGTTACGCCAGCTCAGGCACGTGCCATCAGCAAAGAGAAGGAGACAGACCTTTAGGATCCCATCTCATTCATGCCACAGTATTCATTTTCAACTCTGTTGAGTTTTAGGCAGTCCCTGTCTGTCCTGATCAGGGCACTTAGCACTGTGGCTATGGTTAAGTGGCATAAAGAAAGGACATAAACAGAATGGGAACCCCACAGAAATCCATTTAGCACAGGTAAATTAGTGCCACACCTTTAGTGAGTGCAGGTGACAAAACCCATCAGACCACTCCAAACACTCATCACATACTAAACTAAGCACCTGTTGTAAAAGCATTTATCAATGGCTAGAAGTCCCAGGATTCTGTTGATACCTGTCTGAAAAACTTCAGGTAAAACTGTCTCCTCACTCCAAATACCCTGCTGAACCTGGTATGTGATTTTTACAGAGAGATCGTTCTTCAGCAAAAAGTGCCAGAGAAGCAAGACAATAAATTCCCTCCACTCCACATTTGTGACTTCTTTGTCAGCATGGCATTCCTGAGGAAAAAAATTGCATTGCCCAGTTCCTTCAACATGTTAAACTAATTATTCTCTCAGTGACATACAGGGAAGAACAAACTTACCTGCCTACCCTCACCTTTGCAGAGCCAGTAAACCTTTAGGCAAAAATGCCATAAACACTTCTTTTATTCTACCTGATATTTCTTTAATTAAACCGTAGATTCTAATTTGGTTAGAATCACAAGTTGCAGTTATAAGGGAAATGACATCTGTTAGTGAATGTGAAGTCTTTTCTGGGAAGAAACTAAGCAGAAAATAAAAAAAAATGAACAAAATAGAGCAAACCATTTCAATCTGTAAGGAGAAAAACTAATACTACAACCATGTCTGTCACTTGCAAACTGTAAGAAACATTTATTAATCTGAACAAACATGAAATGATACAGATGACAGCAAAGCAATGACTCCTACAGCAAGAAAGCACAGCTGGAAATGGCCAGGCTTTGGTCTAAGTTGCAGCATGGCAGCCATCCCATCTGCCCTTTTCCCCTTCACTTACTTCAATACCATTAAAACTATCAGACTGATCCTCCACACAAAAAACTTTCCAATGACAACAACATAAAATCTACTTTCAGGAGGTCTGTGGGACCGTCCACTTCATTTTCCAAGAAAGCAGTGCCAATGATCAAAAGTTTTTAATTTTTATTATTATTACTTCAGCAGCTAGAAAACAAAAAGATCTACAAATAAAAAGTCTACTGTCAGCTGGCTTCCTTCTACCTCATGATCCACAGTGCACCAGCAGCCATGCTGTCAGTAGTCATCATTCATCGTGACCTTAACTGGAGAAGAACTGCAGATGCTCGGAACAGTCACAGAAAGAGATGGCAACGGAAAACAGCAGACATTGATTTAGGCGTGTGCTCTCAGAGAACTACAGAAGAAATGGATGTGGACTACCTGATATTTTGTTTGAACTTTTGCATGTAATAAATGTATTTTAAAATACATTTTGAGTATTTTAAAATGCATAAATGTTGTTTGGAGAATTAGGCAGATTGTAATAATACTTGGAAGAAGAAATGCTACACAAACATGAAAATGAAGTATTGTTTTTGCTTGAAACTGGAGAGATCTGTACCTGCCATACAGCTCTGAATATACTTGTGTGTACACACTTAATAAGAAATCAGAGGACGTCAAGAAAAAGCAAGAAAAATGCTTAACAGGACAGCAGTGTTCCATGTGTAATCACTGTACATAGCTAAGGTAGTTAACCAATCATCGTACCTAGATTTCATATGGAGATGTGGAACTGTCACTGAAGGTTTCTAAGAACCTTTTAGACAACCCTTTCTTAGAAACTCTAGATTTTCTTGCCTTGAGAAAGAGGAATGGATAATGTGACCTCCCTCCCATTCTTATTTTCCAACTAGTCTATGAAATTTTGGGGGAAAAAAAAAAAAAAAAAAAAAAAACAGAAAAGAAACTAACAAATGCAACATGGGCAAATAATTACTATGGGAACTATAAGCAGCCCCTGTCCAGCAACTGCTGCCATACATGCTAAACTTTACTATCTTAACTCATCTTAGAGATGTCAGAGGGATGGCTCCAAACAGTAAAATTATGTGCGCGTCGAAGCGTTTGCACTACGAGTGCCATAACTCTCACTTCTGTACGGCATGAGGAAAGACAACTGTTCACACTTGTATGCTGCCTGTATGAGAGCTTTCAAAACAAAATAATTCATGTCTGGAAAAGCCTGGCTAGTGAAGAGCTTTGTTCATTTGTACAAGAAACATTTGTAGGGCTTTGGACACAGAAAAATGAATGGGTCAATGAATCATAAGTGTTGCGATGCTTTTGTACATTCACTTGGAATGTGTGGAGAGGCATTAGTAAGGATGACTTAGTGTCAGAAGCTCTCACTGGTGAAGTCAGGATGTCTTGACTTCCAGCATTTTAGGATACTGGCAAATTCTCACCATGTTCTGCAAAGAGACCTTAATGTTGTCAGATTCAAAGCGCAGTGAGGTAAGCTTGATGAATATTACACAATACATTCATGTATTTAAAAACTGGGAGAGTCAGTGTGATGACTTGGGGGTATAAATCCAGCTGTTTACATCCTTAATTCTGAGGGTTGTCTCCCAGGATGAGACCCCTGAGAGCTGTCATCTCTTTGGCCAAAGCAAAGACAGTACGTGTGAGGACAGACTGCTAGCGACTGCCCAGGAGTGCCTACACAGAAGGAGCAGTGCAGACTGTGAAGTCACACCTGGCCTGTTTCTAATGGGCTAACATGCATTACAGCCAATAACTGCTTTAATAACTCATACGTAATTGCTTAGAGGATTGAATCTGAAAAGGAAATAGCAGTTCAATGGGTCTGTCTAACACACAATACTCCTAAAGTAACATTATTAGTGGTAACAATGACAGTGGAAGAAGGAAAAGTAAAGCTAAATGAGCATTTCTCCTGCCTTGACTCAGTTCTGCACCACGGGCACTACTGCAGGCATTTTCACTGCCTTGAATGGAGCAGGATCAAGCCTATTGCTTTAATCATTAAAAACTGAATACGAGAGACCACTGGAAAATAAACATTAGGAAACAATTGCCCTCATGCTACAGAACAGTAGGTATGGAAAAATCAGGGGCTTGTTTATCTAGTTTCCTTGTATACTTACAGTAAACTATCTGAGGCAATCAGGGAACATAAATATCCAAAAGCACACTGGAAGATAGAAAATAGCCCCTTGCCGGGAGCAACAACCTAAAGAAGCAGAGTGCCTCTTGGGTTTTCCACCCCTCTGAAAATGAGTTATGTTTCGAGAAAGTTTCCACTGGTTAACTGCCACTGATGGCAGTAAATACTGTGCAAAAATGGCAAGGGTGTATTTTTAATAACTCTGTGGTTTGTCTTCTATTTATCTGGCAAACTGTCTAAACACCACTGTAGCATTATATGAAACGATCTCATGAGGACTCAATCAGCTAATGTATTATTGCTGGGCTTGAAAAAACATTGCAAAGACCTATTTATATACAGCTTCTCTGTGCTCAGTGTATTAATTATTTTTTCTTCCAGCAAAGGCTGTTGCCAAAAGCTGTATGCCAGTATCATTTGGAAAACATTTTGTAGCCTTATCTGATCTGCAGAGACATTAAACCTGTACTGCAAATACATATTAAAAACTTCTTAGAACATGCAATGTATTGTCTATTGCACAAATATGTACACAGTTGCTAAGACGTGCGCCAACAGCTGTCGTGGAGATACTTCCCCATACCTCAGTGCAACTAAGATAGATGCAGCTGACATCTTCCTAGTGAAAAACCTTGGAAAGTCTGCTGACAGAACCCACTGCGCACAATCATCAGCCATGCTGCCACGTGGAAATACCCTTTCCCCCTTTTCTTTCACTGCACTCCAAAGCTGCATCTTACACTGGCTAAAGACAGCATTCTAAAAAGGGGTTGCTGAGTCTTGAGCATGTGAAGTGCTGTACACATGGCGATCTGAGAAGTGGGAACAGCCACGCGAGAGGCTTTCTTCTCTTGTGTTTGCACATAATGTTAAGTTTAAACAGTCAACATTATCGCTATCCTGGGCAAAATGTATTTTCAGGAACGACACACAACATGATAAATTTCAGCCTGGCGTTCATTTTTTATGAATGACTACAAGCCATTTACAGAATAATTTCTTCAATGACAAACAGACCCTTCACTGTACAATAGTAGTGGGCATTGCTATGATGCAAAAGCATGATGTTACAAGCTGTGGGGACTCTTCCGCACATCTCGAATCCTTGCAAAGCCTACCCAAGGCCTTAATTGTTTCCTCTGTAATACATGTATACCTAATCGTGCTTCAGCTTTCATCTTCTCTCTTTCCTCTCCCATCGTCTTGACATCTAACATTCTATTCAAAGCACACCAGCGGAATTCTTTTATCCTTGGGGAATATCCTTATTCTCTTATCCTTGGGGAAAGTGCAAAACTTTCATCAGCCAGAGGTAACAAAGTCCCTTCAGCATCTCTCCTCTTTATTAACTGAGAAATACCATACAGCTTCCTATTTTGCAGGAGCAAAAACCTAGTGGCGTGAGCATGTGAGGAATCAGATGGTGTCTCCGATCTAACGTCCACTACTTGATATGAAGCCCATGCCCCATCACAGACATAAAAGCAAAGGCTATGAAACTCCATTGGCAGCAAGTGAAATGTAATCCACATTTTCTGCACTATATACATACCACTGTACGTACTTAATTTTTTTTGGATGTTCTTTATAGTTATATGACTAAATAAGAACTTTTTCTATTAAAACATTAGGCTCAATTTAAGTCAGCTTGCAATGACAAAATACAAGGTACAGATTTCAGAACTGACAGGTTACGTGTGCTATGGCATACTTGATTGGGACTCTGTGAACTGATTTTAAGAACAAATGGAACACTAGATCACAGAGTCCATTGTGCTTGATGATACAGTCCAGTCTCATACATACGAAGACACTGCATGTCTCCAAGAACATGGGTAAATTAAAGCACCTCAGTCCCTCAGAAACCAGGCAGAGACATGTGAGATTTAGGTATAAGACTGCCTGAGGTCTGCGCAACAGCAGGGAGATGATGTGCTGCTGCTCAGTGCTCCTGGCAGGCAGTAGTGCTCTCTGATGAAGAGACAAAATGAAGAATTCTCTGGTCTTTGCTTATCTGATCTTGCTAATCTCTACTCAGTCTAACATTTGGTCAGGATTTAGAGGCTGAGCATCTGAACAAAGACTCACAAGCAAAGTAATTAAGAACTAACACTGCCTCCTCTTGTCTCTGCCTCTTGTGTCCCATTTCTGCCCATGTTTCATCTCTGAATCTTTAGAGAATGCAAAAAAAAAAAAAAAAAAA
>VXAV01010421.1:101743-148329 GCA_013399715.1 Alectura lathami
AACCACAAGTTAAAGCAAGCCTGCATTTCTCTCCAGTCCCAGATACAAATAAATCCAGGAAACATTTGGTAAACTGCACGTTAGCAGAAAAGTACCACCAGATCAATGAAGTCTATTAGCAGAAGTCCTATATCATAATCAAATCATATCCAGGGAATTTAAATTCTAAGCTATTATAATCCTGTGCTTGTGTATTGCTACTTGGAAATGCCTAAAGAGCTCAGTGCTCAGAGATCACTTGGATGAGAGTTCTTCTGTACAATATTATCACCAAAAATGGTATCTCTGCATCAGGTTTTACACATAAACAGAAATGATCTGTGAAAATTATTGTGTGAACTGGGTTACTTTGTTTACACNAACTGGGTTACTTTGTTTACACGTAGTGTCCCATTTAATTTTTTTATAATGAATGGTATTTCAAATTCATCATGTCAGATAAGGATACAAAATTATACCTTTCAGTTGCAATTACTGCTATTTGTACAAAAGTTTTCCACCCATTGGTTTTAATTGTATTGTTTTATAAGTTATGTTGGCAAGAAATTTTCCAAACAACAAAAATGCCCCTTGACATGCATCTTCTTACAAAATGCACTCACTTGTGTTCTCATAGCATTGCTGTCTTAGTAAAATTACATATTTTGATTTAAAAAGTATATTAAAGAGAGGAAAGTGAAAAGGGGAGAGGAGAGGGAGAGGAGAGTAGAGGAGAGGAGAGGAGAGGTATGTTATCTGTTAGAGCCCACATTCAGACTAGCAAAATGAACATGTTCTTCAGCACTGGAGCCTGCTGGCTTGAAATGGTCCATCTTTATCCTTCCAAACATTTTTATCCCCCAAAACAGGATGGATAGTTGCAACCGCATCCTTGCACGTTCAAATTTGGAAGCTACTCTATAGAAATGCTTGAGAGAATACTAACCGTCACTGATCACGGATACACCCACGACTACGCTAACCACCCAGCCAACTAGAGTTCCAAATCTGAGTGCTGAGGAAGGTTCCCTATTTAATTTACCTGTATAGACATGCCTGGGGCAAGTATGAGAAAATATAGCCAGTAAAACTGTAGATTTATGGATTCCTGAGAAAAACTTCACTGTTCTCCTGGGCTCCCAATTCCAATGAAATAAACTCGACAGGCAGTGGCTTCATCAGCCACTGAATGCCTATGGTTCTCATCCTTTTCAGTCTGCTCCTCCTGGAACCTGAAACAATTTTTCTCTGTCCTTCAATGCCTGCACTCTGCCTCTAGCATCAAGTATTTAACAACACAGAGAATTCTGCAAAACTGCATATGTAAGAAATACTACAGTAAATACATGCACATGGTCTTTGTGGCTTCAGTTCGTAAAAATCATATTGTCAGTGGAATCCCTCAGAGCGCTGCTCAGCCCAGGCTTTCATTCTCAAGATGCATCTGAGCCTTGCAGAAGTTCCAGGCAAGACACATTCACAGCAAAACATCCACTGCCTTTAGGAGACCAGGTTCTCACCCCTGTGGGGTTACTAAAGCAGGTTAATTTTTTTTTTTTTTTGGATTAAAATAATCCTGCCATCCTATAAAAATTCCCTTTTTTGTGTGTGTGTGTGGGAAAGTTTCTACTTTTTTCTAGGTAGAGAAATGAAGAAGGGAGGATTAACAATAAGACTTTTTTTTATTATTATTATTTTAAAGCACTTTTTAAAAAGCTAGTTATGAAAAAGTATTTTCAAAATCAAGAATAGTTGAAGAAAATTCTAGAGAATCTTTCTACACATTTTTCACCTGATATAGTCAGTAATTTTTGACCCCCTGCTTTTACTGGACATTTCAGCTGGCATGAAGACACGCCACAATCCTACAAAAAAAACCACAACGATTACACTAATTACCCGCACCCCACAATGGACATGAGGACAATATCAGAGTGCTGAAGTACCTTTCCACAGTCAGTGGAAGGAAAGCTGAGAGAAAGTAGGAATCTTATTAGATAAAGAGATTATAAAAATTGAAAGAGAAAAAGAGTCTTGAGAAATCAGCTATTTGCAATGAAAGGGAAAATAAAATCAGAAGAGACTGAAATATACTGAATAACAGGAAGACAGAAGAGAAGTGTAATCACAGAAGAAGAGGAAATTGCACCCTGATGCAAATACCAGCCCTGGCCTTTCTCAGGCAGAACTGTCACTCCCAGGAAACCCTTCAGATTTTGGGAAAGTTGAAAAAATTAGAGAAAAACACAATGTATGTAAGCAAGAGTAAAGAAGTAAGTATAGAGCTAGGTTAAATAACTCTCTGTTATATCTCATTTCCTAGTATTTTCATAGAATCATAGAATGGCTTGGGTTGGAAGGGACCTCAGAGATCATCTAGTTCCAACCCCCCTGCCGTGGACAGGGCTGCCAGCCACTAGCTCACTAGATCAAACTGCCCAGGAACCCATCCAGCCTGGCCTTGAACACAGCCAGGGATGGGGCAGCCACAGCTTCTCTGGGCAGCATGTTCCAGCGCCTCACCACTCTCTCAGGGAAGAATTTCTTCCTGATGTCCAGCCTAAACCTCCCCTCTTTCAGTTTTGGCCCATTCCCCCTTGTCCTACCATTCTCCACCCGTGCAAAAAGTCGGTCCCCCTCTTGCCTGTAAGCTCCTTTCAAGTATTGGAAGGCTGCACTGAGGTCTCCCCGGAGTCTTCTCTTTTCCAAGCTGAACAATCCCAACTCCCTCAACCTTTCCTCACAGGAGAGGTGCTCCAGCCCTCTGATCATTTTGGTGGCCCTCCTCTGGACCCGCTCCAACAGCTCCACATCCCCTCTGCACTGGGGGCCCCAGGCCTGGACACAGTACTCCAGGTGAGGCCTCACAAGGGCAGAGTAGAGGGGGACGATCCCCTCCCTCTCCCTGCTGGCCACCCCTCTCTTGATGCAGCCCAGGATGCCATTGGCCTTCCTGGCTGCAGGAGCGCACTGCCGGCTCACGGCCAGCTTTTCGTCAATCACAACGCCCAAGGCCTTCTCCGCAGGGCTGCTCTCAAGGAGTTCTTCTCCCAGTCTGTACACACACCTGGGATTGCCCCGACCCAAGGGCAACACTTTGCACTTGGCCTTGTTGAACCTCATCAGGTTCTCGTGGGCCCACTTTTCCAGCCTGTCCAGGTCCCTCTGGATGGCATCCCTTCCTTCAGGGCTATCAACTGCACCACTCAGCTTGGTGTCATCAGCAAACTTGCTGAGGGTGCACTCGATCACACAGTCTAAGTTGTCGATAAAGATTTTGCCAAAGAGACACTCAGGTCAAACATACCCCTTTCTCCTCTGAACTAGACGATGAGATATTCCTCCCTTTCTTGGCTCTCTCAGAGGCTTCTCTTGCTTTAACCCATTCCCTTTGCAATAAGGTGCTCCTTGCAACTACCTGGAAATCTCAGGCGAGAGTTGCTCATTTCATTGAGGCCTTGTGGCAGGCTGAGGGCCTCCACTGGCCCGGTCACACCAGTAAATAATCTTGGTGGTTTGGTCTGCAAGGTCCCAGCAGCCTGGCCTAGCCCTGACCTCCCTGGCAGAGGAAAATTGCGGTCAGCCAAGCCCTGGCTTAGCCCAAGCCTTGTTTGATCAGCGGCAGATTATGCTAAGAGCTTTCCTATCTGAACACAGCGTGTGAGCATTCGGGCTCGATAATCAGCAGCAGCACACACACCTTCCGCAGACACCTCCTGAGCTAAGGGCCCAAAGCTCTCCTGTCATCAGCCGTTTCCATGTCCCTGGAAAAGGGATCTGCATGAGAAATTGTGGCATGAAGCCATTACCCTTATCACATACCGTAGGATATTTTTTGAGAAACACAAATGCAAGCAAAGCGATTAGCCATGGCTGTGGCCTACAGAAATAATGCTGCTTCCTTCTGATAAGCAAAGTAACTATTTTGAATGTGACTTCACCTTATTCTGTGCTGTTACACAAATCTGGATGTTATCTTTGAGACAAGGACAATAATAAAAGTGATCTATTCCCATGACTTCCATAGTATCAGTGTTATCTTGCTGAAAACCAGAACGTTTTGCAAGCAAAGGCTGATGTCACATCTGGTTGTGTGGGACCAGGCCATGTCCAGGTCTGTCCTTGTTCCAGAACTTGCTTTCTGCAGCACTCAGTGTGCCCATGACATGTCTTGCCCTTATGGATTAATATCAGAAGTACCTCATCACTCCAGCTGGAAATGAAACTTCTTGAACTAATCGCAGAGCAACTGTGAGGTTCTGACATAATGCAGCAAAAAAGAAGGCAAATGCAATCTTACAGAGGCACTCCCAGCACAGATTCACAAATACAAGCGTCTCTGTATAAAGTGTTGGTGATACATCAAGGAACACAACCCTGGCAAGCCATGTTGAGATTGGTAAATGCTGAAACAACTCTATGATGTGATGCATACGACAGGTAGGACAGGTAGGACAGGGCTTGCAGACCAGAAAGGTCCTTCCAAATAAAAAGTAAGTGGCATGGTGACGCTCCACTAAGAAACAAACCAGCAATTTGGCCCTGCTCTCAGGGGTCCTTTCCCCTCAGCAACAACACTAACTCACGTACACAGCTCCTGATGGGAGAAGGGCTCTCAGCGTGAAGGCATCCAGCTGGAAACTCATTTTCTCATAAAGCTGGTACACAGCTCCCTTGAATAGTTAAACAAGGCTCAGATTTGGGTTCCCAGCCCACATCGCTGCTACATAGGCAAATTGTTGTGATCCTTCTCCACCATCACAAGCAATTATTTCCTGCAGTAAGTCATTCCGTCTTGTTTTCTGCCCCGTTTAGAATTTGTGCACCACCACCACATCAACACACTTAAACATAATGAATTTGGGAAGAAGCAGCTCCTAACTGGAGACTGTGTTTTAGAAGAGGCTAGGCTGCAAAGCCACATGGAGAAGCACCTTACGCAAACAGCCCTGCACAAGAACTAAGTCTGGTTCCAAGTAAGCCTTTCAGAACCTAACATGCAGGGCTTTAATTCAAAAAGGATGATAACTCCATAGAGTATTTGGAGTAGGGAAGGCAAACTTAGAAATATCCAGCATTAAAAAACAGTCTAATCCCATTAATCTGAAGAGACCTCCCAGATCAGCTATGACACAACCCGGCTGGGACAGAAGAATATCATGAAACACATCACAGATATTTCAGTGCGACGTGCAATCCAGTGAGATAGTATTACTTGAAATGCTGCAATGCAAAGCTGGGGCTTGAGGACAGGCTGATGATTAGCTAAATCTTAAAGTGAAAACGGGCCTGCTCTTTCTTATCACAGAGTCACAGAATGGTTTGGGTTGGAAGGGACCTTACAGATGATCTAGCTCCAATCCTTCTGTTTTGGGCAGGGACCAATGTGCTTTGGCTCAGTCTTTGTTAAAAGGGGTAAGCTGAAGGTGTACTAAATAATTCATAAGAACAGATTCTTCACCCCTGTAGCACCTCTGAATTCATTGCTGGTGTTTGACTCACATGATACAAGTGTTTTTAACCTGCTTGACTAGAATGAGCCACTGAAAAAAGAAAAAACTGACCAAAGTGTAAGACCAAACCCCCCAAAACAGGCTAGGTGTATACATCCACCTCTTTTTGATTCATGGTGAGTTCCCTACAGACTTTCTTCTCCTTTTTGGACCGTAGTCTGCCTGGTTTTCTTTGCTCAAAGACTGTTCAAGATTCACTAAAAGCTGTGGTCTTCGGTCAAAGACTGTATAAAATTCCTTGTACAGTACCGCACACAGCAAGATCCAGTTCTCAGCTGGATGCTCTGTGAGCTAATGCAATATAAATAGCAGCTGGAAAGCTAAGCCAGGGCACTCAGACCTCATGTCCAACCTTTGCACACAAGAAGCTCAAGCACACAGGGCACTATCATGCTGTGAGAGAGCAACAGATTTAAATCATCTGTGATGCTCAGGTTTATCCTGTCTAATGCTCTGTCATTCAGCTCTTCAGTTGGAAGACATTTCACACCGCACAACGCAGCTTTATTTCAGTTTTTCTACCCTTGAATGTTGCTTAAGCCAATCCAAGTTGCTGTGACAACAGGCTGGTCCTGAAATGAAAGGAGAAAAGCTTAGAGATTCAGGAGTGAGGGACATATGGAAGAGTCCCAGTCCTGTAACTCAAAGAAGGGGCTGCAGGAGACATTTGCATGAGAAAAGGGGTCTCCAAAGCACTGGGCAAGAAGTGAGATGATGGTAGAGACTACTGAAAACAGTATGTATGGGAACGTTAAATTTAAACAACACTATACAATTAATTCATCCCCTTATCTATCTTGAAATGTAACCGCTGGCCCTAAAGCTTGTTTCATTCTAGTTCGTGCTCTGTAATAACACACAACAACAGACCCTTTGCTTCCTTATTGCTAAGGGTGGCCAGAATCAAGATTTAGGATTTGGCTTATTGGTGATTCATCACCAACAACAAACACGTAGAAGCTGATTGTCATAGTCATGATTAAGACTGAACTCTGAATTTGCAGTCTCTTAACCAGCCCAGTGTATTCCCTGTCCCGGTATACCCTATACGGACTAGTCTATGGAAATTCAGGTTGGACTTGAGGCCTGAATCATCCTGACTCTTTCGTATGGTTAAAGCCAGGTCTTGGCTCCCTGCTTTGCAATAGTGCTTCTTAGAATGCTGAATTCTGTGGGCAGGGCTCTGAAAAGGCCTTTGAAAAACAGGTTTGGCTCCTTCAAGAAAACCACCACCTAGAATTCGGGTAGCTAAAAGCAAAGCGCAATCCTATAGCCTGCTTGGTAACCACACTTGTCTCACACTTCACGCTGCTCAAGAGCTTGTCTTCTGTTGCAGCAGTGACTCAGCTTCTTTATGTCACCTCCCCTGGAGTTAAAATCACCAGAGGAGCGGAGGCTCACTGCACAACACCACAGTGGAGCAGAGAGTTACTGCACGAGGAACAGAGCAATGCTCAGGGCCTTTGCTAAGAGCTGTGTCAGTGGCACTCTGTCTCTAGCCCACAGGTCCTCTCACTGGGCAGGAAGCACCTCTTCACCTGGAGCTGGGGTTAGGCAGGAACCACATTATGAGCAAGCTCCTGCGTTATGTTGTATTAGAGCTGTAAGAGGTTCATACAAATAAGGAAAAGCTTTGCCAAATGCAAAGGTAACAAAACAAAAGGACACAGGTTTTATTGGGCATTTCTAAGAATTTTCTAAATCGACTGCACTAATCCCCATGACAAGAAACAGGAAGTGGAGCCCTGAGGCAGTTCAATGAGGTACTGAGTCATGTAGACTCACCTCACCTCTTCATTTTCAATGATCAGCAACATTTATTTTACCTGAACATTTCATGTATCTGCTTTGGATTATGCATCTGAACACAAAGCCCATAGGCTTCTCCCAAGAATGACCACCCTTCTCCCCGCTCCGTTAACAAGATGCTTCTTGTAAGCCTTACCTTTTCCATTTTCTCTTGCCCACTGTCCACTCCCAAACTCCACTTCTTCCCTGCTTCCACTGTAAGAGTCTAAAATGCCTTTCATTTTTCTACACAGGCATCAATCCCCCAAATATTTTTCTTTTATGTAAACTCCCCAGTGCTCTATAAACTCTTTGAGTCCCCCCCTTTTCTCTCTGAAGAGGGAAAATGATGCTTCTTCCCTCCCTGAGGTTCCACCAGAGATTTTTCTTTACCCATGAATATAGGTCAGTGAATTTAGACCGTATGTGTTGCTCCACTGGGTGATTGTTCCATTTTACAGCAAATAAGGCAGGGCATCTGTTTTAAGAACAGAAAAACCTACAGGAGTTTGTCAGATCTGACTGGTTTTATACACCTTAAGTGTTAAAAGACCTTGAAGCCACAGTAAGCAACACTGAAGGTCAAAGAGAACCTACAGGCACTTTAATTTGAAATTATTCTTATTAAAAGCTCGATGGATATATAAATGAAAAAGCAACAGTTATTTGACTAGTTGAGGAATTGTATCAGATTTCTGATCATTACCCATCAGAATCAAGCAAAGCTGTGAAAACAAAACCAGTTTAAACTTATTTGAACTAAGTAGTGTTCAAACTACTAGTATTTCTAGTAGTTTGAAATGAGGAAAATGTCTATCACTGTTTTAACATTTCTGATGGTTACATCAATCATGTTGATATCTTTTATCAAACTGCTGCCATGTCTCCATATATAGCATAAATATTTTTAATATGGATAGACTATGTTGCACTTTTCATACTTACTTTACAATAAAATTAAATACAGTACCTTCTTTTATATACATTTAGAAGTGTTTTGTAAATATGAACTGCCATAGTATTTTTTTTTTTTTTGAAAAAAATTGATCATTGCATAAGACGGTTAACTTCAGATACAACAACAATACCTAAAAGCACTTAGACTGAGAGTACATCCCACTCAGCATATAGTTAGTAATCAGATTTTCAGAAGTTTTGGGAGGAAGATCAGATTAAAAAGGTAGATTGTTCTAATGCCTTGTGTTAAAAATTACTTAATCCAGGTTCTTAGATCTGAAAATGGAAAAATCTCAAGAAAGGTTCGAAGTAAGTACCATGGCACATCCTGCTCTGCACACAGATGGTGATGTTGGGGGCAGAATGCCAGCACACAGAATCTCAGCGTTCGGTGAATACTGGCAAATCATTAATGGCATTCCTAGTAGCGAAACACTCTGCAAATACGCACACTGCCTCCTGGAGTACTTGTCAGCAATATTAATCTAGGAAATAATTAGTCCCTGCAAAGTTCTTTCACACTCTTTCACCAGATGGCCAGGGATGACTTTCAGCTAAAAACATGCTGTTTCAGCACTGGAGAAAATGCCAAGGAGTTATGTTTTATGCTATCCCATGCAGGATCTGGGCATGCTACACTGGGTGAGAGGCTTCACTCTCCAGGTACTGCACACTGGCACGGCACGCTTCCCAGAGCACATCCAACCATTTTCTGAGCACCGCCGCCAAGCGCGCTTCACACCCAAACGCTCGCAAGCCACTCTGCAGAGAGTGTTGCCATCTGCCAAAAAATAGTACTTCTCTGAAGAGAATGTGATCAGAATTCATGTATTTAGAAGCAAATTCAAATCCAAAAGACACAGCTTGAAAAGAGAAGTATGTTAATAATAGCTCACAGTGGCTGTACAGTTGGGTAGCAGGCCCAGCTTTGTGTCCAGCTGACCTCTGCTTTACCTCACTTCACTTCACAATTGGCCAAAGATTTAAGGAGCTTTCTAGTGACATATTGACCATTCTCACAAATACTTAATATTGTTTTATTCTTCACATGCCATATGACCAGCTACTGATCTTCACAGAAGCTTGGTACAGCAGAAGCCTACAGCCAGTGTAAGGTAACCCAGCAAAAGTACATATGTCCTAGAAATTACATGCAAGCACGGGAATACCGTAACATACCTTCCATTCTGTTTCAGTTCCCTGTATCCTACAGCTAGCTCCAAGGCTCTGAAGTCAGAGAAGAGCCATATTTTCTTAGAAACTGAAGACATGCTCAAACTCACGGAGTACTGGATTTGACAGCTCCTAAGTGGCAGCACAGGGAATTCTGGAAAGTTAACACTTCTCCTTTGAACAAGGGGTGGTGAGTCTGATTTGCCTGACTACGGGAAAAAGAAAACAAAACAGGGCAGTGAGCAGCACTGTTGTGGCTGTAGTCGAGGCAGAATTTCCATTTCAAAGCTGGGTTTTCCATGGTCTACTTCTCCATTGTAAGTACTGGCTGCATGTTAAAACTTGGCCCAAGGAGTTCAACTGTCACGTTTAGGAATGAAAGACTGAATCAAGTTGCTAAAAAAATTGGTAAACAAGAAAAGATATTGTTATCACAAATATATTTATCAAAAAAAAATACGCTGTTCTTTTGCAGAGGCTGAGGTGAAAGTGAAAGCCTTGTCTGCTTGACTTTCATCAGATGTCAGCAGCAATGCCACAACTGCATACTCTCCTGCAAAGACAGTGACTACAAACCCCGAGATGGTCCTTTAGATGAGTTTGTCTTGAGTAGAAAGTCATCTTTAGTCTGAACATGAAAAAGGAATTTTAAATTTGCACATTCAATGTTGACAGTCACAAAGTGCCTGGTACAAGAAAAACCATTTTCAGCTGCGCACCAGCCTAGTCCCAGCCAGAGTTGGCCTCAGGGGTTTGATGTGTTGCCAAAGCTTGGCCTGAAGGACGAAGCCTGGTCAGTCAGTCACTGACAGATCAATACAGCCAGCCCTGCCTGGCGATGTCCAAATGCAGGATGACTTCCTTCAGAAAGATAAGTCTCAACAGAGGTTTCAGCTGTCTGGTGCACAGCACAAATACTGAAGTGATTGATTTGCCAGGATGTTCTCTCAAAATCACATGCTGCCCAACACGGTACTTCGATCACTTAGGATTAGGCTGAGTTGAAATGCTCCACCAGGAGCAGGGAAGACAGCTTTCGGGATTTGGCATGCTACAGCCTCCAGTCTGTTTGCAAATCAGAGATGCAGAAGCCTACAAGGCCCGACACAACCCCATGACTTATCTTTGAAAACGGGAGAAAACAGAAAGGTGCGCAGTGCACAATAAAAGCTAAGCATTTACTCTCCTTCGTGCCTCCCTGCACCAGCTTGCTCACAACAGCACCCGAGCACCTTCCCAACATCCATTAGGTGATGTGACTAACATCTGCTGTGCATGGTTCATTCACTCCCCTATCCTGTTTGATTACCCTACTGATACTTGGCTTATTTCCCACTTCATATGCAACCATGACCTCAGTTGCCTTTGGTAAATTATTCAGCCTGTGGCGTGCATTTTCAGTGCTACAAAGTGTTTTCTGTGGATAACGAACACTAGCAGTGAGCACTTCTCATCTCACAGTCACTACTAGAGCAACTTCATAATCGCTGGTGAGCATTGGGGAGCACAGAGATTAGGTCATGGGAGTGATCCTTTGAAGCGCCTGCACACTGTGGTTGACATCTACAATAAGCACTAGGGGAATTCAGGGTTTCATTTTCTCTGCAAGAGCAATGAGCAATTTGGACAACAAAGCAGTCAAAGAGGAGATAATTAAAGATGGTTTGTTTAATAGTGTACTTTGTGAAAATGAAGTTTGGGGTTTGGTATTTCTTATTTCAGGAAAACGTCAGCACTTCAATAGCAGAAATTGTTTTCTGAAGGTACAAAGATGTGAGAAGCACTAAAATATTATGATGCATATTAGAAAACAATGATTACAATTTCAGATTTTTTTTTTTAAAGTCATGACAGATCCATTGTGTTTTACATACAAAGACAAAAATGTATCAGTATATTAATCTGACTTGCACTGTTCTCTAAAAAACACAGAAACTTTAACAGTCCAATTGTAAAATATGAACTGATTTATCCAGAAAACTTCAATTCAGACACTACTTCTGTCATACACTCAGGATTGCTCTCAGCAAAGATTTAGATTAATATTTGACAATGGTTAAATGGTCAGACAACATCAAATTTCCTAATGCTTAGTCACTATGAAAGCAAGAGTAATATCCCGGTGATATTTCTCAATATTGCTGTAAGGCTGTACTGCACACTGGAACCATGCACTGGAGTCAGAGCACTAGGCACGTATCGGTGCTGATGCGCTCATTAGCAGGGCAATGACTTCCAAAGATCCTTTCAGAGCTTGCCATGCTGTCATAGTCCAAGCTGAAACAGAATATGTTGCAAGTGCCTTGAGCAAAGATATGGGAAGAACACTGTTAAGACTCCCCACCCCAGCTGTGTTCTGGAAGTAAACTGGACTGTAAAGGTTGTGTCAGCTAACTCTGCTAGGTTCAGTCTAACTGCCACAAACATGAGATCCTGCTCTCTGACCAGCCGACAGTCAATACGGGGTCATGAGGCAGGGTAAGGGTGCACACCAGTGGGTGCAAGGGTCTGGAGCAGACTGAAGTCCCCAACAGTGTTTCTCCTCCCAGCTTAGTTTCAGTGCTAGAGATAGTGGCTGCTGGAGGAGCTGACATTTATCCACTCCACCGAGAGAGGGGAGACTGCCAAATACATCTGCAGCAAGATCAATCTCGACTAGCTTTCCATGCCTGCAGACAGTGTTCCTAAACTTTTGCTTTTCAGGCATTTAAGAGTAGCATTCAGGCTTTCTTGGCAGTCCATGGGCAGAAATCTAAAATAGGCCTCATGATTCCCACCCTAGAAACATCTCTGAGTGTGCACTGACTGAACAGAATCTAAGCAACTACTTCCAACACAGACATCAGTATGTGTCTGAAAGTAAGCAAAACAAGTGCCAGCCAGGATGTGATGGCTTTTTTAGTCAGTCTCACTAGTAACAGACTGAATGCCTACAACAGCTGGAGCCCAGAAAGAAAGGAGGGGGTTACAGACCCAAGTCACCCTGCCAGGCCTAGTGATCAAGAATCAAAGCTTGTGGCAGTGTCAGACACTGTTCATCTCCCCCACCTCCAGTGACAGACCGGCTGTGTCTGTCCAATCAATTAGCAGAACGCTATAAAGCAGAAAGCTTTAGCTCCCATGGGCATTGCTTTTCCAGGAAGATAATACTCATTGCTCCCTCTCATCCATCAGGCTGGTGATTTCATTACAGAACCTTATTAGGTTGGTCAGCCATGACTTCCCTTGGTGAATCCATGCTGACTTCTGATGATTTTTTTCTCCTTCATAAGCCTGGAAATGGATCCCAGGATGAGCTGTTCCATCACCTTCCCAGGGACTGAGGTGAGACTGACCAGCCTGCAGGTCCTTGCGTCCTGGTTTCAGCTGGGACGCAGCTGATTTTCTTCACAGTGTCTGGTATGAAGCTATGTTTTGGCTTTAAAAGAAAAACAATGCTGATAACACCCCAATGTTTTAGTTGTTGCTGAGCAGTGCTGTACAGAGCCAAGGACATTTCAGTTTCTAGGCTTCTAGTACTGTCCTGCCAGCAAGGCGGGCTGAGGGAGCACAAAGAGCTGCAAGGGGACAGGACCAGGGCAGCTGACCTCAACTGGCCAAAGGCACATTCCACGACATATGACATCATGTAAGAACAACCTATAAAATTGTGGGGAGTTGGCCAGGAGGCAGCCAATGCTTGGGGACTGGCTGGGCATGGGTGATGAGCAATTATGTTGTGCATTACTTGTTTTGTAAATATTCACATATATATGTACTATCATCACTTCTGTTATTTGTCTCCTCCTTTTCTGTCTTAGTTTTTATCTCAACCTACAAGTTCTACTCTTTTTTCAAATTCTCTCCCCCATCCTACTGGGAGGTGGGGTGTGAGCAAAAAACTGTGTGGTGTGTAGCTGCTTGCCGGGTTAAACCACAGCATGAACATAAGAGAAATACATTCTGACAGATGAAAAAATATTTTTTCCCCTTTATATCTAAAAGTACCATGCTAATAGGGAAAGAAATGTGAGGTCATGGAATGACACATCTTTCCTTCACATTTCATTAAGCTTCCTAGTTTGTTTAGCTGGAAGAATTATTTCATGAATTATCAGTGCTTTTTACCCTGAAAACAGGAACTTATCTATTTCACTTGCAACTGACTATCAGGAAGAAAATCTGATAAAACATGGTTCTTGGAAGGCACACCATTCCTTCAGCTGAAGAGAGATTTTGTGGAATAAGTTCAGAAACGAATGGCACAAAATGAACAGCAGAGGTCAGTCACAAAGCCCCCAGTCGCACGGTATACTCACTTCTACACTGTTTATCTTCTGGTATATGCCACAAGAAGTAATCATTTAAATAAACAACTTCTTGTGTAGGTAACAAATGGTATTGAGTTTCCAGGCTTCCAACATGGGCTATAGCTATAAATCAGACTTATTCTAAACTTGTACTAATTTGCAGTGTTGGAAAGCATTTCAGAAATGCCACATTTAAAAGGCATGTGGTGGATTTTTGTTCCTCTACGGTCTCTGTCTTTGCAGTAGTCTTGAGAAGGGCTTGGGTGTTTGGAAATGTGGCCGTGCCTTTTCAATTACATCAGCTGTTATAGTAAGTGATACTAACTTTCCTGCAAACCTTGCCTAATTTTTGCATTGACCAGGCTTTTCAATGAGTGCAAACCACTTTCAGATGTCAGTCGCAGGTACCGCTAAAAGTGCTCTGCTGTAAGCCACCAACAGCATTGCACTGGGAAAATCTGCCAGGAGATGATGCAAAAGTGACTTTGATCAACACTGGCATTCCAGACAAAGAAGAGCAAAGAAATGAAAGAGGCATCCTTCATGAATGCTCCCCAGCTTTGAGGAGCGTTCAGGTTCCCAGCAACCCTCGATTGCCAGTAACTCCCTTTAACAAATTTATCTGTCTGGAGCTCACATTCTCCACCCCACAGTGTCTTTGCTGCCCCAGGAATGGGGGGGGAGGACTGGATGCCCTGGGAAAGGGATTTCACAGCACTCTGGGATCCATGAAACCTTCATGACAGCTCAGCAGATGCAGCAGGGTGATTAATGTCGCATACTGTCACCCGAGAACAGCTGCAGAGAGCAGTAGAGATGCATCATCTGTCGCTCCCAGACACATATCATTTAGGCAAGAAAGAGGCTAGCATGTTTTGGAGGGCTCCTCATATCTGGGTGGTCCCACACTGGTTTTATAAAAACCTCTCCAGAAAAAGATTTGCATTGAAATAAAGTATATGAGCTTCCCTCTGACTCCAGCTCACAGCAGGTCAGAGAATGCTAAGGACCAGCAAGTGATGCAGGCGAGGAGGACGTAGCTATATACCAGTTGGGAGTAAAGATGGACACAGCAGTTATGTAAAATAGCACTTCCCAGACCTGCACTGGGTAATTGATTATGAAAATCCTGTTTATTTCCTCATATTTTCAGTATTTTGTATTTGAAACTGAAGGCATCACATTGTATGAAGTCATTATTCTTTCTGTGCAAGGAATGCAGAATTTTAAAACTATTACAAAACATCAAATATCACCTAACATTCCCAAAAATACAAGTAATCCAGGTTTTGAGATGAGACTGTACAGTCTGTTTTTCACCCCGCTTGAAATGAAAGAGAAATGCAGCTGGACCCTGACCACACACCGCACTGAACTTGCTGAGCACTGGGCATGTCTGCACAGCGGCTGCTGAGACACTCACACTGCTGGCCTGCAAGCTTACGGTACCACCAGGAGGTTTGGAAAGGCATGGTTTGAACCTGAGCAAGCAAATTCAGTCTACTATAGCTGGGTTATGCTCTCCCAGAGGTTCTTATTAGAGATCTCTCTATGAATTTAAGGTAAGACTTTGTGTGCAAGTGCCATGGTGCACCACACTGCCTGCTCTTGCATGCAGCCTGATGCACCAGCGTGACACATCCAGTCCACATCAGCATTTGCCAGGGGAATCTGAAGCATGTGCTGCAGAGCAGTTACGGCTTTTGTTTCACTTTTTAATTTTTTTTTTTTCAAATTAAGTACATGTTCAAAGTGATTAAGAGATGACAACTTCCTGCCTTCTACATTATACGTCTTGGTTAAGTTCAGTGAAGACTGGATTAAAGACCTCTTCATTCGAAACCAGAGTCGACACCAGAAGAGAAACAAAAGGATCACGGAGCAAGAGTACGAGATTCAGCTTCAGAAGGAACATGTACCAGGCAAGCAAGAGAAGAGGGAATGACATAGGGCAGACGTTGGCCACCTGGCCCATGCTCAGGCACAGTGGTGGTGCCAGCAAAAGATCTCCAGCAAAGCAACCAAACATTAGCTCTGCTGATCCGACTGGATCACCCAAGATTCTCCTGCAAACCAACCAGCCTTTGGAAACTGTTCATACAGGAGCTGGAAGAGGGGGAAGCCAACTTCAGACAAATAGATCTCGCTGTCTTGAAGGCCACAAGTACTGCCTTTGGGCCCCTGTAAAAGCTTTATCAAAATCTGTGGAGAAATCCCTGTATTCTTCAACGTAGCTTAGATCAAAGCCTCAGTGGCTGAGAAATTGCTTTGCCCTCTCAGACCAAGGTTTTTTTCTTAATGTCTTTTTTATTGCTGGATTGCTGACACAGAAACTTTGATTTTTTTTTTTTTCCCATTTCATGTTATAATCCTTCTTCCTCATTGTATTACCTTATTGCTGCTTATCTATGTCATTATTACTATAGCAGAAAGTGAAAAACTGCATGAAGAAAATTACAATAATTAAGCTTGTACATGAAATAGAAGACCTTTAACAATTTACTGCACTTCCACACAAAATCTCTTGTCATGGTATGTATGAACACAGAATGGGATTTTCAAGCAGGGCCTATGGGAGCAGGCATCTAATTTTTACAGAAACATCAACCATGAACTGCAAGGCAATAAAAGTTCTCAGAGATCAGAAGAGAAGGCTATCCTTGCACGTTAAATCCATTGCTTGTGATTGAAGTTCAGCTTCTTCAGGGACATACTAACACTTTTCAGTCTAAGCAGGGTCTCATTTTTCAAGCAGTCCCATTACATCTACTTACGGAGTAATGTATTGTTAAATCCACTGCTTGCAGGTTCCTGCTCTGCACGGATAAACAGGTTTCTCTACACAGCTTCAAACGTCACTGTCATACAACGGAAAAACGTCCCAGGTTAGACAGATGGACTATAACCAACACGTTCAGAATTTTTACTCCCTTTCTGCTAACTGATTGAAAGCCTGCATCCACGAAGTGGGATGACTTACACAACTGCGCTGCCTCTTGGCTAGAATCAGCCTTTGCCAGCCAGATGCTCCTGGAGAAGGGCTGCTTGCAGCACAGATCTGATGCAATTTGTTACACATCACAGCGCACAATCAAGATGAAATGATCCTTAGATGATTCTTTCATGTGCAAATCATTTTGGGAGGACAATTTTAATAGTGATATTTTCTTTTTGATTAAGTTCTTTGGGCTGTTTTTCAGATAATGAGCGATTGCATCCAGCAGAAGTGGCTATTGTCAGGTTCATGTTTTATTAATCCTTTACTTGGGCCCAATATCCTAAGACCCTAGAGCAGCTCGGTGTCACTGGAATACTCAGTGCTGAAGGTCTTTTCTGGACTTGACTTCCACAGTGCCGCCCCATTATTACAGGTGCTGTTCTCCTATTTTTACCAGTCCCAGCATGGTTACATCAGCAAACAAGTAACTTTGTCTCTTGTTTTTTTCTTCCTCACCCATACCCCTAAATTTTTGTTTCTCTCACAGATAAAAATAGTAAAGGGAAAGCTTATGACTGGCAACTATGAATATAAACACATAACAGGATTTTTAAAAGATGCAACTCCTTGCAGCGTCAGTCGAGGTACTGTGCCTGCTCAGCATTAGGGCCAGTCCCTGCCCAGGGCTGATCTGATGAGCTGCCAGCAGGATCAGCTCCATCAAGAGCAACCATCCTGTTCTGATTTCCCAGCAGTGAGCACAAAAAAAATGCCTGGTGCCTGTGTTGTCACTGTACCAGGCTTCACACGAGCATGGCTTTTTTTTTTGTGCCTGGACTTCGCATATGAAGGAAATGCAAGCTGATGCCAGCATTGCCAAGAGTAAAAGCTTCCATGAAACATTCACTAACTAGCCCCGGAACATTTAATTTCATTTTTTATGGCATGCTTCTCCCAAAATGCTCTTCACGGAGCTGGGATTAGTGATTAAGAGACGTGGAGGATGGAACATACACATTTCTGAAAATTAGAATTAATGTGATTACGCTAAGCTGAACATATCCTGGGCATCAGTGGTTTGCAAAGATTTAATGAAATGTGCCCCAAGCTTAGAATTTTCTTTCTGGAAAATAAAGCGTGACATTCAGAGATGGTTTGGATAAAGGGGTATTTTATGGGCAAGCAGAGGAAAAAAATCAGCTAACACATTATACGAAACACCTTCTCTTTGTTGTGCTTCTTTACCATAATAGAGCAATCATAATAAATTTATGATCCTGGAGTACTATTAGTGCATCTTTACCACATGCCACTTCTTTCCTCATGGGGAAAAGAAGTAAGAAGGAAACAACAACAAAAAAAATAAAACACAAGCAGATGATAAACTGATCAATGTGTGAGAAGAACTAGGGAAGAACATTACCAGCCACTACTCCTTCTAATAGCTCACTGTCAGGTCTAGTTCTATGAAAACATTGCTCCTTGGAGGATAGAAGAAATCCTAAAATATTATCTAAAGTCCGCAGCATTGCAATCATTTTGATGTTACACTTTGACAGGTTTTATGAAGCATGAACTTGTCCAGAAAGACAATTGTTGTCTATTGTGATGGCAATAACTCTGACTGGAAAACGTGTATATCTATCTACATCTGTGTGCAAAGAGCTTCCCCACGGCAAAAAATCTGATCTTTTTACTACACATATGACCAGAAAATTATTTTAAGGACATGCATGTCTCTTTCTCACCTTGTTCTTAGTCTTAGGTACAGAAGAACTCTTCCTAAAGTTTGGGTTAGTTCAACATACAAGAAATGAGTGTGAGGAATAAGGCAACCTTTCCCTTCTCTGAAGAGCCCAACAGAACACCCAGCACACCACTAAGCAGGACACAGACGGTATCTGTCTGTCATTTTTAGGTCCTGCCACCACACCTCGCATCCTACATGGCACAGTTACCAATGCAGGGTACAGGAGCTCAGCGTGGCAAGGTAGCAGCGTGTTGTGAGCCATCAGCAGAGTGAAAAGCATGGCAGGTCATTTGCAGGGCAATAAGGATTTCAAGGCAGGAACTGTTGCAAGTTTGTCACTTCACTGCAACTCTAAAGGTCATCTTTCAGAGCTTATGCAAGCAACTCCACTCAGGGTGCTCTGAAGCATTTCTGTGGGGTGGAGAGCACTCCGAGCACAAAGTAAATGCGCACTGACTCATGCTGGTATTTCTTTGGAAAATAAGCGAATCTGTGGCTGTCCACCCTGGCTGCAGGACGACCAAGAGAACTGCATCTGCTGGTTTGGTTTTACAGCCACAAGATGACAGATATTCCCAAATGACAGAAATTTTTATTTCGGTAACTCTAACAGCAAACAGCTGCCTATTGGCTACGTATGGGAGTGTGCTCACTTTTTTGTGTGTTTTATCCTAGTACTGAACTTACTGCATACAAAAACGTGTTCCAGATGCACTTGTTTCTGAGAAGCGCACCTGCACAATTCCTGTGCGCAGCAGAGCTTTTAGGACTATTGCTCAGTTACTTCCACGAGCTGGATCTGAGGCATGCAGCAGCAGAAACAACCTGTGCTATCTGCACTGGGAACAGGTTGCTGTCAGAAGTGCCCATGCCCAAAGCATTTGTGCACGAACTAGGGCAGACAGGAAAACAGAATGTCTCCTGAGCCGCCCAGGTGCTCAAATGAAAGTAAAACCAGACAGGGTATATATTTATGGGGAAATTAAAACTTTACATTTTTGCCCTTTTCAATCAACTCATGCTCCAAGTAAAAAAATCCTTATTCAGAAGCAACATGATCCTTTCGACCAAATTTTGAGAGTCACAAACCAATTAATACTATTTTTTGCAAGGAACCTGCTTTGCAGGGGGGCTGGACTGGGTGATCTCCTGAGGTCCCTTCCAACACCTACAATTCTGTGACTCTGTGACGTACTGGATTATTTCAAGGTACTGAATTCAAAAATTCTGAGCTTTATTCTGCTCTCTGGGAAATGTCTGATGAGAAAAGGTGAAAATATTTCCCAACCTCTTATTTTCTTTTTTTTTTTAACTTTACTCAACTCTGAAAAGATTAATTCTAGACTTTCATTGTTTTGGGTTGCATTGAAGAATACTTTTACCATCCTTCTGCACTTTTTGTGTAACTTTCAAGAACAGCTTATGGAGAAGACTGCAGCTCACCTTTAACCAGGCAGTGTAAGAGCAAACACTTCCTATTTACTTGCTGTTTCTGGTTTAGCATTATGGGCCTTCTGGGATGTACTAAGCGCTTCTACTCAGAAAAGCTGGAGTTCCAACTTAAAACAAGTGCAATGCACAGGCAACAGCGAGGGATCGCACTCCAACAGAACAAGGTATAGTTCTTACATCAGCTGAACAAATTCTGTTATTTCACTGGCACGGTATCTTGCACATTCCTGTCCTTATATAATGCTCTTCAGATGCAGTCACAGACTATTGATGTTAATTTAACCACTTTTTTTTTAAGACTATGTACTTATAAGTGACTAATTATTCTATGTTGCATATTGAAAAAAAATTTCCTTGACCAAAAATATGCCTTTTTTGCACTGAGAATTACAAATATGGGTCTCCACTGGAGAGAATTCCGAATAGTTTCTTTATTTAGCAGGTAAAATTAGACGATTAGACCAGATTACATTAGCACCACTGAAAAGCTGAGTAATTTTCATAACGCAATTGATTTCTTAGTACTTGGTGGCATTTCAGGGATTATAACAACTCACCAGGGTAATATCAAACTTGATTAGAAGCCAGGGGGCCTGATTGTTATCTCTGTTAAGTCAGTGAAAATCCAGACAAAATGTAATTGACATCAGCAGCTCTCAATTTGCACCAGTGTAGCTAAACAGGAATTCAAGCACTGCGTCTTCGACTGCTAAGTACCTTTTCCTTTTTGCTTGGAGAAGTCATGTCCATATCTGTGAGCGATTAACAGTGACTGTTTTAACTCCCCTGCAGATAACAAAGACAGGGGATTTGTGTTTGTACTGCTAGGTACACCGGCTTTATGCGGGTTTGAGGAAGTGCCTTCATATAGCAAACAATCCACACAACAAATAAAAATCATGATGTAAACTCAGCTGGCAAGAAAACCTTTAACTGCTCAGCATGCCAAACCCTTTGCCCCTCTGTAAGTAAATGGTAACCTTAAAATAATGGGCTGGATTTTTCCACAGAGGTTGAGGAATACAGGAGGGGAAGGAAGACTGGGGCAGTTTTCCAGGAACTCCAAAGCCAGGAGTCACAAGACACAACCAACCCAAACCCCAGGGTAGGATCCATCTGAACTCAAGCCAGACGTTTACAGTGCAGGTAAATATGGACAAGGCAGTTGGCTAAACCCATTCTGTCCACAGTGGGGAAAAACAGCAACTCCTGGAGGAGAATCATCTCTTCCTAACTAAAATAGGTCACAGACGAATGTGGCTCAAAAATTGCCCGTTCTGTTTATTGAATGTAGCAGGGTGAGGGAGGGCACAGCCCAGGATGCCCAGCTCTAGTACAGATGTCTGTATTGCACATATTTTCAGTGACTGGAAATAAATCCCATGTACTGTACCCTCAGCACTGTCTGTACAGATTAACTTCTGTTTCAGCTTGATCCAACAGCAACCCACTGGATTGCTGCTGTAGACAAGGGACCACCAACTCCCACGGCTTTGGCCCAAGAGAATGGCTTCTGGTGCTCTTTTATGCAGCCCTACACACAAGCCACTGCGGCTACTCATACACAATGGTAAAATCCCACCTTCTTTTGTAGAAGGGTAAACTCAGCATGCATGAGACTGTTTACTGGCATTGAAGCCAGCTGCCCCAGCCCCTGTCCATCTTACTGAACTTCCATCACCCAACAGGGAGCATGGTGGTGCTACGTGACCCCACCCACAGGCGGGAGCAGCGACCTTGCTGTAGTAAGGTTATCTTCCTAACACACATAGCTTTAATAATCTCTGGACACAGTTTAGCCCTCAACACCCGTCTTCTGCTCGGGCACAATCATCCCGTTGGCTTTATGGCACCTCCTATCCACGGAGGAGACTTCAGCCAGCATCCCTGGAATCGTATTTAAATGTGAAAACAGAAGGAGCCACAATTAATTAAGACGTGGATGAAGCATAATACACATCGAAGATGAGGCAATTTGTGGCTAGTCTTCTCTGCTGGGAGCTGCTGCAGAGGATTCTCACAGCACAGATGCTCCCTCTGAAAAAAAAAAAAAAGATGGTCCAGAAAAAAGCAAGCAGCGTGCCCTCAGTTGTCAGCCCATCTTGCTATTTCCCCTGTTCACCAGTAATGTACCTGACAGCTTACCTTCTCCATCTTCTATTAATTTATTTTTCATTTTTTCTAGTTTATTTTTATCTGCTACTGGAGACAGTAAGTGGCAGGTAGATAATGCATATTTATCTCCCTGTATGAACGTATCTTCATTACTTCAAACAGTGACAGATGCTTTGGTTAGAAGAAACGCTCTCATGGAAAACTTTGTCTAAATTTACACTCCATAAGAGCAATACAAATGTTCATATCATTTTTTTTTTCATTCTATTTGAATTAGAGCTTCCTCTAAACAAATAAATGTGGTCCCTCAACATTTATAATTCACACCTCTGAGAGGTCTGATACCACCTGAGAGCGAGTAATTGACCGTAAACAAAAGCAAAACCGATTAGCCAATTTTCATTCTCCCTGCTGACTGAGGCCCCAAAAGGAAAACCACCTGAACAGCAAGTTTAAAATAATTCAGGTCTTGCAGTCTGAAGCACTGCGAGCAACAGCTCTGCTGTGTCAGATAGGTTAAAGCGAGCAGCACTCTAGGCCTTGGCTGAGCAAAGTCCCAGGACCAATCTCAGAGGCAGGGGGCTGCCAGCCTGGACCCCTCCCCTAACACGGAGTAAGCACACCTCTAGCCACGCCGTGGGAATTACCCGGCTTTCCTTCCTGCCACATGGCTGCTGCGCACCCCACTGCATGAGCAAGTGCCTGGCTTTGGCCCTGCCCTCACTGCATGCCCTTGTGCTGCCGTAGCAGAATTCCTCTGCAGCGGGTGCCTCCTTCAGCCAGAACCTTTCCAGAAAATATTAACTGAAATGGGGTTCAGCCTAGGGAAAATGCACACTAAGAGGCACCTGTGTGGCATTTTGAAGTTCTAATGTCCTTGTCCTCTGCAGCTGAGGATGGCATGTGACTTCCAAGTATTTTTTGTCCATCTAAGGTCAAAATACAGCCAATTTATGAGTGTCTTAAAACAATCACAGTTCACACATGTTCAGTCAAGATATTAAGAGCTAAAAAGATTTTAGCAGCTGGAAGCTGTGAAGATTTAGTCTTCTCTGACTGTTCTCTGTCCCTACGCAACTCCCACTGCTGATTAGACATCACAGGCACCATCTTCACAGAACAACAGGAGAATGAAATCCCTCAGGAGAAATATTGCTGCTTCTGCAAGAAAAGACAGAAATATTCTCCAAACCCATGGCTCCCCACCGGCTAATTACACCCCACTAGCTAGGTGCAATGGCGGCCCTTTGAACTTGTTTTACCAGGTCTGTCCTAGCCAGGCTGGCTGTGTGCCACGCTGAGAGCCAGCAACTGCAGGAAGCAGGGAGTGATCCTGGATCAAAGGAGCCATCCCAAATTTCCAACATGTGCTGCGGCACCAGACAAGCCATCTTTGTGCTGGCCCAACTGGAAGCAGGAACAATGCTATCAGCGGCAGAGACAAGAGGAGGTAGCCCAGCCCCGAGGCTGGAGGGCTAGGGTGAGAGGAAGCAGAGGCCCTAAATTAGAAGGTACAAGGGAAGGCATGGGACACTGCAAGAGAAACTTGTCATGAAAAAGTCAGAAAGTGTTATAAAGTAATTCTGCTGTCTGTGCATTTATGCTGGGTCTCAGCTTCATTTCTTTCCCTCCTCTAAACAAGCACGTGTGACCTATTTCTCCCAGATGTTTCTGTCTTCCAAAGAGGCTGTTTATGTCTCCATTCTGCTAACTCTCAAGAATAATGTCCCGCTCTCTGCCTGTACTTGTCCCTCATTGTTAGTGGGGCACTTTTCCACCACTAGATAACATTTTCTCAGTCGGTTTTCATTTCTGATGCCACACTTATGATTGCATTTGGTACAAGCAGCAGTGCTTATGCTGCCGCACGCTGCTGTCGCCAGCATAGCATCCCACAATCAATGTAAGGCTCGAAAACTACTGAGCTGCACATTTCAACAAAACAGCAGGGGCTTTGCACACCATCTATAACTTTAAGTGAACAATTTCAGTAACGGTTCTGCCAGTCCTTCCTAGTAGTAAACCTAGTGGGCAACGAACAACAAGCTGAGGTTCAGCCGCTGAAAGAGAAGTGCGATAATACACTGAAGGAAGGGAAATGAGTATCATAAAATATTTGCATAGCCATGTGTATGTCCAAATATAGATCTTGTAGTACATCACAGGGGACTACATCAGTGAGGTTAATAACGTAATGTTTTCTGGAGCAAAGAATCATCAAGCATTATCCTTGAAGGAAGCACACAGAAGAGCACACCTGACATAAAATTCACCTATACTCCTTTAAGGTGTTTCAGTGCTTAACATAACACTGCTGACTACCCTTCCCATACCCAATTTCTGGGTTTAAATACAGGAGAAAAAGCAGATGCAACACTGGCAAACAAAACATGTTACAAGGCAAGCCTCTACAACTTACCTTCTCAGGTGTTCATTTCAAGGTTTAAAGCATTAGAATAATTTGGTACAGTGAGCTGCAGGTGCCAAGTAGAGTGAAATCTGACAGCTTGTTTACATTATGGGGTCCACATGCTTCCATAATTTTGCATAAATAATAAAACTATTCTGGCTCATAAGTTAATAAAAATACTCCTCCCAACACAGAGATCCAAACCCAGCAATTGCTTCTCTCTTCTCTATCCCCATTTTGAAAGGAACGTTCAAAATAGGAAAGGTCTCTGCTCCAAAGAAGCCTCCCATGACGCAGCTTTGTGGGATGAGAAATCCAGCTGCAAAGCCATTGTCTAGCTCCTACCACCGCTCTGCCACGGCTGGGCTCAGACAGGATCACTGAGCTGTGCAGAGGTAGCCGGTGTGTTTGCCTGTGTTGCAGTATCTCCTTCATGTCGCCATTATTCCTCCTTGGATTTCTTCCTATTTTACTACAGCTCTAAACCAGCATCAAAAACTATTGCCCTAATATGAGGATGGGGTCACAGACACACGTCCAATTCACGTGCCCTGGGCTTTAAGAATTTTTAGCAGTCTCCCTGCTCACGTATTTCACAACTCAAGTTAATTAAATGACACAATGGGACACTGCCAAATGTTTATTTCTCACTGAAACAGAAACAGCCATTTAAAGAATGTTGTTACACTAGTCACATTCCACTACAAAGAAAGAATACCTCTAATTATAATACCTGTGATTATATAATGTCAAACATTGCAAAAATAAGCGGATGAATATTTTAAGGATTAAATTGTAACCTGTATTATCCATCTTTTCACTAAAAATACTGGATCTTGTCCCAGTCTCAGAAATAAAATACATCTACCAGTAACGGAAACACAGATGAACACAGTTATAATCTTACCATACGCTAGCTCACCTATGCAGCAAACAGATGGAAAAAAATAATATGACATGCACTGGGCAACAAAATTTTGAGGTACTTCTGCAAGCATTACTTTTCTTTGCATTTAAATATTTCCAGCTTTGAAGCTCGGATGATACTGGGCTACATCTGTGCAATACTTGGCAATTAGTTCACGATATATTTTGACATTGGCAGTAGATTTACTGATCTAAAACACTGCACATTTACCTTTGCATTGAGAACATGGGCGCAAATGACACAAAGATGATCATAAAATGTCAGATTATTGTGTGGTTTCTGAATGTTGCCATTATTGACAAATTTCACTATAATGACACACATGAAGCATGAGTAACAAGGAATAGATAAAAACGTGGTTGCAGCTCTCTTACACACTTCCCAAATCATTTTTTCTAATTGCCTTTGGCTGATAACATTTTGAAAACAGGTAAGAAGCAAGGAAACTTGCAGGCTAAGTCCCAAAGTACCACCCTTCCCTTTCTCACCGAGCACTACCTGCATATAGTACAGATATCTGCTGTCAAGCAGTTTCAGTGAATGAGGTCCAAGATAAGCATTACATGAACTATCTTCTTTGGCTGCTCATCCATCACTGAAGAGTGTACCTGAGATTCATCACCGAATTGATAAAGTTTCACCCGTAAGAATGCCACGTTCTGCCAACAGCCTTTTTCCAGATGAAATACTCCAGACTTAAAGGCTGTTCCACAAACCTGATGACATATTAGCTTATCTTTCCCTCCTGCAGGGCAGATAGGGACCTTGCATAAAGATCTGCCTCCACTTAAAATGTTTTCAAATGTCTACTGATTTCAACTGAAGTTCACAACTGCATGCATTTAAAAAGACTAATCCCAAACACACATTATGTCCTGAAAAATATTACAGCTGACAAGCTGTAGGTGACAGTTCCTTTTATTTTCTCCAGAGCTTCCTCTTCTGAACTTGCCTTTTTTTCTTGCAGTTTGTTGGACTGTGGCTACCTCTGATGGGTGGGTGCATAATGCAGGGTGTCAGAGACTCCTGATATCATTTTCCCTCAATGAGAAACCTGAGTTTTCCCTTTTACTGAATGATGTTCAACTCTGGATATCAGCTCTTTCATTACAGGTTAGCAACATACCTTTACATTACCACTTCAGCTGCGTATATAGCCTTATTGATGTTTTCAGTTCAGAAATTCTTTTAAAAAATCAATGTTTCAGCAAACAGAGTGGAGCAAAAGCACTGCAGAATCCAAATTGCCATTCCAGCATCAGAGATCAGGTTTAAGTTGAAGGAAATAACACGTACATGTGGGACAATGAATATAGAGAAAAATGCCAGAAGACATGGAAAATGAATGAGCAGAGGCATGAAATTAGAAACAAAATAGAAAAATAGAAGCTGAAGATAAATGTAGTAGCTGTGAGTAGGACTTATCCCAGCTAATTTTAGTATTCTAAAACTCAGGTGTCTAGTCCAAGCTAATCACCTTAACTCTCTCCACACAGTGAACAGAGAGCAGGAGACACCTCTGTGGGGGATTCAGCCAGTGCTAAGATAGGTCTCTAAGCCAGGGCAATGCATCATGCTTTGCCTCAAACATCACAGCAGTCTGCGTGATGGACTCAGAGGAGACACCTAACTTTTGGACAGTTCACAGTCAGGTGAGACAAATCCATATCTATAGAGCTGAAAAGTGCTTTCATTTCTGCTGAAGGAAATCAAAACATAAACTTAAAATGCCAGATTTTTAACAGTCTAAGCTCACAAATTGTTGGCTGGATATCTTTGAAAGGCTTAGTATGGAGACTGACACATCCAAGATACTACAGCAGCCTACATGCCCAGCTATCAATCAGAAAATGACTATCAGTGCTTTGGGTTTGGAAGTACTCTGGAACTACAGCCTCTTCAAACTATATATTCAAAGGCTTTTTGTTATGCTCGTAGCATAGCTTCCTGGTATAGCTAAATAAAGGGTCACTGGTGGAGTGACATTAAAAATGTCACAGAAAATAAAAGTAGTTTTGCACATGCTATTTCTGACTTCAATACACATCACTGTGTCCACAGATGCTCCCTAACATAGGGAACAACTGGCATGGATGAGTCCCCATTCACACTCAGACACTGAGAACTTCTGAAAGAGCATCTCCCTGGTACAGATTAGTTCACAGACTGTGCCCTAAAACACCTCTGCGATGGTGCAGTGTCACCTCGAGCACTGTGTGCAAGTTTGGGTGCCACAATATAAAAAGGACATAAAACTACTAGAGAGCATCCAAAGGAGGGCTACAAAGACGGGGAAGGGTATGGAGGGCAAGATGTATGGGGAGCAGCTCGGTTTGTTCAGCCCAGAGCAGAGGAGGCTGAGGGGAGGCCTCATGGCGGCCTACAGCTCCCTCACAGGGGAGCGCAGGGGCAGGCGCTGAGCTCTGCTCTCTGGGGACAGCGACAGGGCCCGAGGGAACGGCATGGAGCTGCGTCAGGGGAGGGTCAGGCTGGGGGTGAGGAAAAGGTTCTGCACCAGGGGGTGGTGGGCATGGCACAGGCTCCCCAGGGCAGTGGGCACGGCCCCAAGCTGCTGGAGCTCAAGGAGCGTTTGGACACCGCTCTCAGCCACAGGGTCTGGGTTTGGGTGGTGCTGTGTGGGGCCAGGGGCTGGACCTCATGATCCTTGTGGATCCCTTCCAACTCAGGATATCCTATGATTCTGCAAAAACAGCTCAAGGACAGTCGCAGCAGTGTACCATCACTGATGACTAAGTTCCAGGGTCTGGGAATTTTCCAATTTACTAGTATAATCTTTGCAATCTGCACATCTAAATAATTAATCACAGTGCTGTAACTGTAAACAGGGTTCGACAGTAATTCAGAATGATATTCCTCTCCCGTGCACTCGAGATGTGATTTGGGTATGATTAGCTGGAGACGGTGACATGAATACTTCTGCAGATGTAAGGACAAATTCTGTACATGTTTTGCTTGTGATGCTCAAATTATCATCAATGAAGAGCATGTAAGTGGCATATAGGAAACTGACTGATTCTAAAGCAGGATTAACAGTATTAAAGTCAGATTTTAACTTCTAGAATGTGCCATGTAAATCTCAGATCAGAAACAACCTGCTATTTTTGTGTACAAAAACCAGACCAAGTTTCTCAACCCACAGAGCAATCTACATGCCAAGTACATTAAAATAGGACCCTATCGATGAGCTTTTCATTGAGTTGCTTTCCAAGAGAAGGAAAACACTTCCACAGCTTTTTTAGGCTGTACTGCCTTCTCCTCAAGCACAGCTCTGAGATCCAAACATTTTTGGTTTTATAAAGTGAAACTACACTGAAGGCATTTTGGTTGGGTAATTAAAGTGGGAAGGAGTACCCAAAATGTCAGAACAGACAAGCTCTGAAAGAGAATAACATGTCAAATATTTCTACCAGGCTCTATGGTGCCACTCAGAAAGTGAGTTATGATCTTGATATTCACGGTTTTTGGAACACAGATGGGAAAAGACTTCTTAAAGCATTTGTGTTTTAACAGCTGCAGAGTTGCTGAAGGATTTTGCATCAATTTGGGTGTTGTAACTATTCTATAGATGGCCTTGTAGTTGAGCATTTTCAGGGCTAAAGATCAGACCCATTTGGTTTTTCTTGGCAATATCTGACAATTCTTGTGTCAGAGGAAAAATTTTCTTATAATTGCTCATCAGCAAGATCTTGTCTGAACATTTAAATAATTTAAGACCACAAAACCTATTTGTTGTATTTTATTAAAAACGGGCCAAACTTGCCACTAGGACAATTACACGTAGCGCAACTGACTTCAAAGAAACTACATATGCTTACACAGCAGGGAATTAGCCCAGATACTGTCAAAATGCTTCATTACTAGTCAGGTCAGACAATAAATCAGATCTTCTGTTTGTGAAGTACTGCAATTTATGCCTAATTACTTTATATACCAATTCTTCCAGTCATTACCTAAACTGGAAAGCAATCATCTCCTAAATTTGCAAAACCTCATCTATAATACGATTTTTACCAAAAACAAAACAAAATAATATGGCAGGCATTAAAAAAAAAAAATCTTCCTTTCTTGTAGATAAAGCAAGCAAGCACTTCCCTCCTTTTTTTTTTTTTTTTTTTTTTGTTGTTGTTGTTGTTGCAAGGATTCATCCTTCAGCATCTTTTGGGCTCATTTAAGTCCCATTGTCAGAAGCACTGAGCCATTCACAGAATCACAGGAGTTGGAAGGGACCTCTGGAGATCATCTAGCCCAATCTATCTTTGCTGCCTGAGCTGGCTCATGCCCAGGTCTCTGCCCACCAGGCTCGCAGGACCTTTTCTGCACAGCTGTTCCCCAGCCTGTAGTGCTGCAGGGGAAAAGTCCATCAGCACAGGACTTTGCATTTGTCTTCATTTAATTTCATGAGGTTCCTGTTGACCCACTCCTCCAGCCTGCCCAGGTTGTTCTGGATGACAGCCCTGCCCCCCAGCATACCACCTGGTTCCCCTCAGTCTTGTGTCATCATGCCTCCTTCTCCCGGTCACTGATAAAAGTATTGCAAAAGAGAATGTCTCCACACAGGCACCTGGGGAATGGGGAATTCCGCTTACAGCTGGCTTGCAGGTGGACTGTGAACCAATAATTACTACTCTGTGGGCCCAACAAATAAGCCAGCTGCCCACCCATCTAGCGTGCATCCCAAGCAGGGTGCGAGGACCATGCTGTATCCAGCTATACTACACTGCCCTGCTGTACCATGTCTGCCCTCAAACTGTACTTCTGTAGGGCCAACAGAGCCACAGAAGATGACAGACATTTGCTGTGGCTGCTGATGAGCCAGACATCATCTCTTTACCTGTTCCCTTGTTGGATCACAGCTAGAAACCAGCAGCAAGGCAACAAAAGTGAGAAGACGAGATGCACTCCAGTAACTATGACCCTCACTCCTACGAGGGAGCAGGCTTCATGACTACCATGTCCTTCTCACCCATACCAGGGGTTTTGGCATAATGTATCAATAAAAACACCTGTTTCCCATAAGAACCTGAACACTTCTGATACCTACCGACAACGCTGAAATTCCCCAGTGACCTTTCCAGCTTCTAGTGCACAGCCAAATTAACAAGTTGTCAGCCTTTTTGCATTGCTCAGAACTCACACTGTCAAAAAGAAGATAATAAAAATGATAATACATACAACTTCTAATTAATACACAGAAGTGTATTAGGTAAATTTGCATAAAATGTCATTCAGAATGTAGGGCAAACCTGTACAGCCATGTTTCACACACACAAAAACTAATTAATCGCATCCCTTCTCCATTTTAAGTGATGAGTCTATTTTACATCTCTGCAAGTGACCTACTATTTCCCACAAAACTTTCACAGCTCAGAAGATGTCTCCTAAGACAGGGTAGGCAAAGCTCACATGGAGTGTGCACAGCCCAGCACAAAGACCCCAAACGGAGACTTTCTGGCTATGAACTTAGATGAATTTCTACAGTTTTACACAAGTCTCTCTCCCTAAATTTCCCAGAAATTCCTCATCCACCACTAAGGTTTAGCACATGGATTTCCACAAAGATCAGGTTCCCTTTGTGGGAAATTAGGAACAGAATTAAGAACTCTTGTTCATAATGGGGACCTAGTTTCCATTTCAATATGGCTACTTATATCTTACAAAGTGACTAACACGCAGCATCTAAAACCAGGCCAGCTGAAGGCGGAAAAGAACAGTAAGATCAGCTGTTTAGAAAATACCTCCAGTTTGTACACATGACAAAGAGTAAAGGAGATAAGTAAGTAACACTTTCCTATTTCTCAGAATTGTTTTGATGAAAAATTTACACTTGCTTTGGAAACTCTAGCACCTGTGGAAATTATTCTATAGCTTCTCTTAGGACAGTACTGAGAAAGCCCAAAATTAGATTAACTACCAATAAAATATTCTGTCAGAACAGAAAAAAAAAAGCATCCTTTATGCTACTGTGTATTGGGTACACTTTTTAGAGTACAAGGAGTGATGTAAACTGACTGTTTCTTTGAGAGGATGTTGTGCAAACTTAACAAATAGAAAGATGTATTTTAGTATGCAGATAAAGTTTTTTCAGTTTTGTTTATCTAATTATTTCCAGTTGGATTCCCTGCTACATACTGTTTCTGTATCTTCCTAGATAACTATTAATTCTCAAGATTCTCAAGATATTGGGAGAGAGGAGGCAAGTGCCTGATGTCCTGGAGGAATGTGATGTTGACTGTGGGAATGAAAGTATGATATGATTAGACTGATCTCTCCCATCCAGAAAAAAAAAAAAAAAAAAAAAAAAAAAAAAAAAAGCATTTATAAATCAAAGTTACTACATAACTTGGTTACAGGAATTCACTAGACAAATGAGCCTCCTTCTTAGTTAAACACTACCATTTATGTTTTAAAAAACTATTGAGTGGAGGGTATTTCTCTGCGCTTTCTGTCAAGCAACATGCAATAAATTACACTTTTCTACGGACTTTCATATAGTTTCCTTCAGAGAAAACTCCTTTCTTTTCCTCAGGTGTTCTTCAGCTGGTAATCCATCTTCTTACTGGAAGAGATACTACGGTAGAAGATGAAAAAAGTGCCTGTGGGCATTTTAATCACAGGGTGATGGATTCCACCATTACAAGGGCAGGTTATACAGAATGCTCAGCAGTTCTTACCACTACTTGCAACACGGTGCTAGTCATCCAAACAGCACTGATCAGTGCACAGAGTTCCAAAGAATTCAGTGAGAGTCCTCTGAACCTAGTGGCATGTCTGATAATATTCATCTATTTTCATTTCTCCTCTCTCTTTCAGCACATGGTTGAAGCCTGAAATCATCTGGTACTCATGAGACTTTCACAGTCTGATTAGCAAAGCCAACTTGTTGCTCCAGCATCCTGCATGCATCCATGCTCACACCAGGGTCTGCCCCTTACAAGACCCTCCCACCTAATCTAACCAAATAGAAAAATGGCAGTAGACAACACAGCAAACTGAAAAAAAAAAAAAAAAGAACTAAAAAACTAAAACCAAAAAAAATAATCACCTCTACTTTATGATTTCTCCTGTGGAATGCCACTTACTTAAAGAGTTCTGTGACTTTTGCAGGCCTTCACATTGTCAACATGACTTCATGTATTTTTATTGGAAGAGACGGGACTTCTGGAATGTAGGTGCACTATTAATCCAAGCAATATAGTGATGTAAGTCTGGAAAGGCAAACCTTTAAAAACTTTTTGTAAATGCACTCGTCTTCATGAATTAATTTCTATCAAAAAGGGTAAGTTCCAGCTGTACAATTAATGCAAGTAGAAGGCAATCTACCAAGTCTACAGCCAAACGACCAACTTCAGATGATTGGTAAAATAGAAGAAAAATCCTCATAGAAAGCATTCTTTCTTAAATGTGTGTATTGGTTCTATGCATCTTTCTCACTGTCAGCTGCAAGGAAAGTGCACCTGAAGATTCAGAAACAACCCATAGTTACGACCAGAATTTAAGCTGTAACATTTATTTCTAGTATTGAGCACACATTTTTCCAGAAAACTGAAGACAAACCTCTTCTCCAGTCCTCCTCTTCCCCAGTTCTCTCTGGGGAACTACAGCCAGCAATGCACTCTGAATTCAGGTGCTTACCTCGGCTGACCAGAAGGCTTGTATTTAACCACAAAACAGCTCCCACATGCTGTGAAGTTTGAACGTTCCCTCTCAAACCATGTCACTGCTTTTTGCTGTCACTCTTCCAGCAGATCCCAACGAGTGTAGATCCATTTGTAAGAGTCATTCAACTAACACATGTCTGATGCCTCTAAACCCTTCCAGGAGAGGATCAGATGCCTGCAAACATGCCAGACTCCTGTGCAGGTCGGTGTGAGTAGGCTGTGCCCTTCCAGTAATCCCTCCCCTCGCAGCAATGCAGGCCAGCCTTTCAAAATCCAAATATTTACCCCAGATCTTTGGGGAAAGAAAGCCAAGGCAAAGCTTTCACAGGCAGCATGGCTCCCAGGATAAGATGTTCCCAGTTTCAGGGTGTCCTCAGCTGCACTTGTCGTTGGGGTGCCAGCCTCCCTAATGCACTTCATTTTGAGCTCTGATCTGGGGGTTTCCCATCCTGTTCTGGCACCAGTGATCAGAAGTTAATGCTGGCCACTGGTTTTCCACCAAATCACCAAGGAAATTCCTTTCAGAGTTCCCAACAGTTCTTTAGTTTCAGGCTGGCTACTTTCACTGAGCCTAACACCACTCTCTTCCGATCTAACAGAAGAATTTAACTCCTTCAGTCCACTGGGTCACAATGCAGAGTGGGAAAAACATCTATTAAATGTATTTTGTAAAATTAATCGCCACATTCCCCATGAGTTTACAGGAAGCTTTCTTAGGGGAGGACTTTGATTTTGCACTATAGATTACAATGACATATATTCAAGTGGTGTTTAAAGGAAAAAAGTTTGATGGCAGTGTCTAAAATGAAGACACTACACAGTGCTGTCCCTTGTTTTTCATATTTACTACTATGCACTATCCAGTAAGTCAGAAACATGATTCCACTTGTACTGTCTGTTGCAGCAGAAGGCCATACAAAACCCTTTATCAGACAGAATATGACCCGGCACTTTGTTGGCTTTCCAGTTCTTGCTGCTCCTTGCAATAAATCCCACAATATAGCGCAACCTTTATAAATCCTTCCAGAGTTCTCTTCTTCATGCATGAGGTGTAAGGATCAGATGAAGAGATGCCAAAGGCTCCTCATCTGTGTGCAGCAGACCAGATACTCACCACTTTGTATCTAAACATCAGCCATAATGCATAGTTAGCACCAAGAGATCGCCAACGTGATTTATCTTAATCAAAAAGGCAAACAAGTACCATGTTTCACTGGTAAAATAGCATTTTGACCCAATCCTTTTGTAACAGATGAAACTATGAATATAATTACATATATATTCAGCTGTTCTTTCATTTCAGCAAATTATGTATTGCTGCTAGGGGCACCAGGACTTGAAAAGCTTTAACTTTGGATGCAGTCTCCTAGAAAAGCAGAATTTTTAAAACAGCAATTACTTGTTTGTTGGAAATCAGAAAGTGCCCATAAATGGTTCATAAAATGTTTTTGAAATTGGAGGCTGCAAATTATGCTTATGGGCTGTGATAGGCACCTCTTACAGCTCTCAAGTCTTCACTGATGACAGGATCAAACAAATCCATAGGATTAATTTGCTTATTCTACCATATCCCCATATACAATGGGATCATCACCAGGTCAGTGGAAAGAGATCTCCCTGTTACCCATGCTGACGCCCTTCCTGGGTCAAGGGAAACTGAATCACACCTTATGACAATTTAATTCCCAGTAGCAACTCAACCAATGTCTTCAAAACCCAAAGGACTGCAGTAAGAGGAACAAACAAATTAAAAAAATAAGATGCCTATCTACTGCCTACTAAAATTGAGAACAATAATGAGGGAAAGTAAGAAAAAACCTCACATTTACTTCTCCAGCAAGGAAGCCCGTCTTTGGGGACCCTGAGAAGAGGGGGACATCCACATGGTCATCCTATTCTTATGGAGAAAGCATCCCAAGCAATGCTGCTTCCTTGTTGCTAGGAAGGCTGCGGTCACTTCTCAGACTCTGGATAGGTCCTGGCTACAGCAATGCATTGCTCTCACCTTTATAAAACCAGCTCGGCTGGGAACAAAGTCAATGCTGCTGTCTCCAGGCTATAAGCTGTCCCCTGTGCCATTGCCTATTGTCAAGCAGTTGTTGCACTTCTTACCTGCAATCTTACAAAAAGCACCTGCACAAAATGTTTCATACTTAAACACTAATTCAGTCACTTCAATCCACAGTAAAAGAAATCAGTGCTGCAGACTCCTGAAGGCCACCATGATTCACATGCAAACTATGTCTGCCTATTTCACTAGCATTTCCTATGAATAGTTACTATCTGCCAATTTACACACAAACCCCTCAGCAGAGGTTGGGGGGAGTGTTTCATGTGCCAACAGCTTATTTCTCCACTGTCTTTAATTTAGATTTATAATAGAATTTCTGCAGATAAACACAAGTTAGCAAAACACTGGTCATACTGCAAGGAGTTTCATTTTCCTCAGGGGGAAGTAGATGCCAAATTGTGATAGAACCCCAGGAGGCCACAAAGACTAAATTACAAATCCCCAGATATTCTACAGCAGGTCTGCTAATTTTTTTTTTTTTTTCTCTGCCAGGGGGATTACAGCTGAGTTGCTGCATCTGCAAAATCCAAAGTCTTTTGCTGATATAAAATTATTTTCTATTTGGTTCCAAGCTTTATCATAGTTGGCCTCCCACTCACAGAAAACCATAAATTATTTACAAATCTTTGAGTATAAGTCTGTTATGAATCCATTAACCATTCTCTTACCTTCAGAGCTCATTAGCAACAGGAGTGATTCTTCAGATGCTATTTCCCACTATATAGCCATTGCATATGCTGAACCTGCTGTGCCACTCGAGAGGGTTGTATTTCCAGCCTTATCTCTATTTTAAGGATAATTGAGGGAAAAGAAAAAGAATGTAGAGGAAAAAATATTTAAAAGAAAAAACACAACCATGTTGAGTTGAAGGTGTGCAGTGAGATCAAGATGGGACGGGCACTCCAGTCCCAGCATATGCCAGTCCCATGGCCCCATGGCTGGAAAGCCCTGTGAGCAAGCTGGGCACCCAGCTCCCCTGGGCTCCCCTGCAAGTCCCTCACCAGGGGAAGAGGCCATCGCTGTTCAGGTCAGAAACATCTGGGTACGCTGAATTGCTGTACTTTGGCTTTGCCTTTGTGTTCTGCCAAGGGTGGCACAGACAGGCAAGCTTTTCCTTATATTTATAAATAAGTAAAATGTGTGTGTGTGTGTGTGTGCATCTATTTCCCCAAAAGGTAAAAGCAGCCTAATGTACTGAGAAAATAGACTGCAATGGTTTGCTTAAAGCTACTTAAACAGTCTGAAGGGATCCAAGCAAGAGAAATCAAGGCAAGTGAACATTACTGAACTCTCCAATCAGTATGCTTAGTTACAAGGCTCTTGCCAAATACAAATGTGATATCTCTGCTAAAATTAGGATATTAGTTCTAATTACCGGGTACACAAAAATCTCTAAATTCTGGAGCTGAGCTGATAATGTTGCTATGGAAATAAGCTTAATTACTATAGACCAGCTAACAAACTTCTCTATGCTGGTATCTCTGCAACCTATCTCTGCTCTCAAAAGTTTCTGAGCTTTTTTCCTCTGTTGAATGGGACTAAATATCTCCCGCGTTAACACTAATCAAATTCACAAGTTGCAGGACCAAGACTATTCTAGAAACAACTTAACAGACGCTAATGGAAGGGACACAGGAAAAGCAGTGCTTCATTGCAGCCACCCCAAACAATTAAAACCACATTTTTATCTATAGACTCCTTCAAACACACTGGCATTGCTGATTCCCTAAGTACATACTCTTGAGTGAAAGCTCTTGCCACACTTTTTCTCCACCTGAGGAAGAATATTTATGGAAAAAGTTCACAGCAGAGCCATGCAGGAGCAGCTCTTCTTCCCTTTGCCAGACCTTCATTACTCCTCATGAACACATCTACAGGCACACAAGGAGAAGGCCATTCACAAGGGGGCTCTTGTGTTTTGATTTCCCATGGTGGGACCCTCATGGATGAGCTGAGATGCTAAGGCTGAGCAAAGGAGGGATGGCACAGCTCCAGCACCACCCTGACCCCACGTGCTTGGTCCTGTGGGCCGAGGGCTCCAGGGATGGAGTACAGTCACCAGTTGAGCACAGGGGCTGAGGCAGAGCCAGTCCTTATTCCCTGAAGGGAATTTCACTCCCTGTGCATTTTGTGCATCCTCCTTGGAAGATTTCAGCTCCTTAGCCAAGACAGGGCAATAACACATGATGAAGATGACTACGACCAGCCCAGAGGTGGCAAAATGCAAAGTCCAAGTGCACCTCACAAATACCCAGGAGCTGAAAATACTTCACTTACTCTATTTCTAGCATTCAGAGGCAGTCTGCAAATTTTTAACTGACAAGAAAAAGATTCAACTTTATCAGATAATTTATACACAGTGAATAATTCAAGCAGTCCTAACAAACAGCTGAAACCAGAAAACCCACCAGGTGCACATGTTACAAGGTTCCTTGCCAATATAAACTTGCTTGCATCCAGTTTGACAAATGTCACTCTGTTGACTTCAATGTAATTACCCCCAAATTTATACCAGTCTGAAAGCAAAAATAATTTCTTTAATTTCCCAAAGGATAAAAATACTCTTCACTTCAGAAACATCCGTTTTTAATGGATTCTTCATCCATATTATTTTCCAAAGACTTTCTTAAATCTTTTTAAAGTCATCAGTACTTGCCAAATTATGCACAGTAATTCAGAGATAATTGATCTCAGAACGATTTTACCCCCCCCCCCAAAAAAAAAAAAAAATGAAGCAAAAATGCCTCTGAACTTCTAAGCTTCTGATACTGTCTTCTGGATGGTAGAAAACATTTTGAAATTGGTTCAGAGTTGCAGAAGTGTGTCTGCTAGTTAGTACGTATTTTTTTCCTTGATGTAATTGCAGAATGTACATCAATAAAATCTCGGATTCACAGAACTCAAGCCCAGAGGAATGAGCCAATTATCTGGTCTGACCTTTGTGTATCACAAGTTACTAAATTTCATTCACTAGCCCCCTTTTATCGAGCTGCAGAAGTGGTGACTGACTTGCTGTTGGAATTTCAATGGTATCAGCTTTGAACTATTAGTCCTTGACAACTTTTTCTTTTCTAGTCCTTTAGTATCAACCATCCTTTTATGGCTAAGTTTATATATGGTATTGAGTCACCTCTCAGGATTTCTTTTAGATCTGTTCAGTATATTCAGGTGTTTAATGCCTATCACTGTATTCTCTTCCCTTATTTCTACGGTTCCTTCTGTACCTTCTGCCACATTTGATGTTATTTTTAAAACAAGGATGTAAATCCTTTCAAGAAAGGCAAAAAGCATCTATTCTTCCTGTACCTTGGCTTATATACCCAAAGACTGCAGTCTGCCTCTGGCTAGCTGGCAGAACTGGATGCCACTGGATGCTTCAACTTTACCCCCAAACATCTGGAGGAAGCAAAAAGCAGCATCACACACAACTTGTTTCTGCAGCCAGGTGGATGGCTCCAGCCTATCTGACCTCACCAAAAGCAAGCAATGCCTCTTCCTCTGTCCAGGACTTCCTCAAGAAAACCCAGCAGATACCTGATGCAGAAGATAAGTTCCACTGGAGCCGGTATCGAGTATCCCATATAGGCAGAGATCTGCATGACATGAAACTGACTCTGAAAAGACGTCTGTAGAGCTCCATCTTCTATAGCTTTTAGCAGTGCAACTGTTGGCATCAATGGAAAAAGCAGGCGCTGCCTGCAGAGCTCTGTACTGTTAACAGCCAGCTGCACAGAAGTGCTTTCCCATAGCAAATTTCCTTGCTTGGCACAAAGAGGCAGCATGTACACAGACTGTGCAAATGGAGAAAGGAAGCAGATGTGACCTGCGCCACTCTAGCCACTGTTTATGGAGCAAATCCTCAGGACTCACAGAGCTCCTGCACTTTGCTGCCTGATGATGAACGGTCTGGAGAAAGTCTGCTGGTGAACCAGTGCACCAGATGTTGGAAGACAAGAAAGGCAGGTTTACAACACATAAGGTGTGATGCAGAGGTCTTCAGGCTAAGTGTTAATAAGTTGCTTCTGAAATCTCCCGAGGGATGTAGTAGCTCATTACTTACAAGCTTATTTCTTATTAGCATGATGCCATGCTAAAGCGGCTCTCCTTCCTGCGGGACTTGCTGTGGTGGGTGCCACATCTGCAGTAGCAGCTGAAGAAATGCCCAGATCTCTCAGGCCCAGGTCTCACGGGAAACAATCACACCAGGTATGTGGGAGGAAAACCTGTCCCAGACCAGACTTCTGCAGATCAGTTCTTCCGGCAGGGGTAAGGACACCCTAGCCCACACGCCACCCAGCATCAACCAGTTTGAAGTAACCTCCTCTTAGAAAGAAGCCTTCACAGTCCCTTTCCAGTGATAAATCACTTCAGTTTGGTCCCTACTGCTGCACATCCCCTTCAGCTTTGTTTCTGGCATTGCTGCCAGCCCTCAGCATCCCATGCAGCTGTCCTCTTGGCCTCTGTCCCACTGGAGCAGTCGTGCTGGCTCTTATCTCAGCCTGTCTTGGGAGGTGCTGCAGCTCCACCTGCTCGTGGGGGGGTAAAACTGACTTTAACCTTATTCCAGACACATACATAGTATCACAGGATAACCCGTTGGAAAGGACCCACAAGGATCATCAAGTCCAACCCCTGGCCCCACACAGCACCACCCAAACCCAAACCCTGTGTCTGAGAGCAGTGTCCAAACGCTCCTTGAGCTCCGGCAGCTCGGGGCCGTGCCCACTGCCCTGGGGAGCCTGTGCCATGCCCACCACCCCCTGGAGCAGAACCTTTTCCTAACCCCCACCCTCAGGGACCTCAGCTGCTCCTCACACATCTTCCTCTCCAGACCCTTCCCCACCTTTGTAGCCCTCCTTTGGACACTCTCTAATAGTGTTATGTCCTCCTTGTATTGTGGCACCCAAATCTGCTCCCAGTGCTAGAGGTGAGGCTGCACAGCACAGAGCAGAGCAGGACAATCCCCTCCCTCACCTGGCCAGCAATGCTGGGCCTGGGGCACCCCAGGACATGCTGGCCCTTTGGGCTGCCAGGGATTTGTGTGCTCCACTATGCAACTTCAGTAGAGTCTCCCTGAAGTGGGGTTACACAGATCAATGCAAGTGCCTTCAACATCTGCCCGCCTAGGGGCAGAATGGTGGAGGACACCTGTTTAGAAACTTTTCTCCAGAAAAAGCATTTGGGACTCCAACATCCCACCAAGATGAGGCTCCAGCCTTCAAAGGCTCTGCTGTGAGCTCCCAGTATGTCGCTGAGCTCATTTACTCTGCGGATGTTGAATCCTTCCAGATATGAGGGCACAGAAGGGCTCGTGGCACCCCAGGAGGATGTGTTTGCCATGACCCTGAAATGCTCGGGAAGCTTTCTGAGACAGCCCTGGATCAGGTGGCTGATTATAAAACTGACTGACTTTGCATGGATACCTGATACATATGGAGATTTACATCACGGCTCATGGGGTTTGTGCGGTACCTCAGCTGTGCTTTCAAATGATCATTAATGCAACTTCTTCAAAATCTGCAGCATGCTGAACCTCCAGCTGTACGAGCACAATCAACCCATCAAGTTTCACATGATCTTTGTCTCCCTGAGGAAGCATTTCAAATATTACTTAACACACAAACAATTCCTTTTCCACTTTGATTTCTCTCAAAAAAATATTAAAGGGATCTGTAAAACTTCTACACCCAGCTTGTTATCTTTGGACATAAGCCATGTCTGGAATATCTCACCCAGAAAGGCAGATGTTTCAGAAAGCTCTGGCCATGCAAATACAGGAAACTGTAATGAAAACTATTTTGTAATCAAATACATGGCTGTTGCCTCCTAGGTCCTTTATAATAGACATATTTATAATACATGGGAATGCATAATATATTAACCTAGACAGTAGTCAGTCAGACTAAGGCATAAATCCACTGCAGATTTTAGCTTCTGCCTTTTCCAGGGAATAATAGGTGCCTGCCTGGCTCTGCAAGTGATGGATTACGCACGCATATGCACACAAAACACACTGACACCTGTGCAAAATGAGCAGCTCAAATAAAATGAACAGTCTGATTCTCTAAGGAAGACATGGGTATCACCTCAGCCTAATTTTTCCTTCTTGCATTTGTTTGCTAAAGGCCGTGCTAGGCAGGATATGCAGTCTTGGAAACTTATGTTCTGAAGGATTGATGTGAATGCATTTGAATCTTACCACGACCTATGTTCTACACATCCTCAAATCCAAGGCCAATTTTGCTGAATGTGCAGCTAATCTACTCCCTCGCAAGGATTCTTCTCATTTTGTATAGCCTTTATTACATGCCTTGTTTGATGATTCCTTCATTGCCACCCAGTTCAGAGTTACTGGAGCACTTCCATTACTGGATTACTGTCAAACAGCAGATGCAAACGTTATTAACCGTATGACAACACCCTATCTGATAAAGGGTCAAATATAATATGCCATAATGCATCCAAAACTGACAAATAACAACTCTAGCAAAACTTGCATGTCACCTCCACACTTCTGCTCTAAGGTGGAGCAGCTGCTGTGGAAAGGGAAGGGGCAGAGCCAGGATGGAGATGGGGATGAGTCCTGCCTGGCCAGGGCTCCCAGCCCAGGAGACAGAGAAGGGGCATGTGAGCAACCTCAGCTCATGGTGATGCTTGCTGAGGAAAGGTGCAATCAGAACTGGTGGGTATGGGATGAAATGAAGGTCTCCTCGCCTGGAAAACCCAAGGCGGCAGCCAAAGACCAGCTAGTAAAGTTTGAAGTCTCATGAGTACCAAAAAAGCAGAGGACATACCTGGAGAATTCAAGCTGTGGACTACTAGATGAAAGCTTATTCCCTGCTCGCCAGAGGAGTTTTGCCATTTGTTTCAATACAGAAGGTATTGTACACAAGGTTTAGATATCTGGAGCAACTGTTACAGATAGTATGCAGCAGAAAATCTGTAATTTCTTAGATCCAACTGCTTCTTTATAACATGCAGACAGGGACTCTGAGTAGGCTGCCACATTTTCTTTAAATTCAGTTCTTGCCTGCATTGTTTACTTGAAAAACTTCCTTAATGAGTAGGGAACAAAGAGAATTATGACACCATTACAGTGACCTTCGCTTGAGGAAAATAAGTTGTTCTGATCAAATGGGTTAAAACTGTTATTCCACCACGCTGAAATCTACTTTGTATGGATACCACATAAATAGCTGGAAGAGAAGATACACTTATTAAGGATCAAAACTTTATTTTCTAGGCTTTAAGAGAGGAAAAGAAAAACTGAGACCTCTGAGAGATCCAAAAGCAGGGAGACATGGCAGGACACTTCCAATATTTTTGCACAAAGAAACTGAACAGAACAAAAGTCTTTCAAGTGGTCTTGGATAATCATGAAGAGCATTTTCTTGTCCTCAGAGCTAGAAGCCAAGGCTAGAACCCAAATAAAGCTAGAAGGACTGTCATGAAGACCAGTTTAGCAGTAAGCCAATATACATCTTATCGAAACTATTTTGCTGCTCAAGCAGTATGTAGGAGTTTATTTTCTATGCAGAGATTAGATAGGCAAATAAATAAGAAATTAAGAAGAAATCTAGCAAATGTTATAGCAAATCTTGGCAATACCAGATCACTGCCTGCATTGCTAGATCACTGCTTTCATTACAAACATTTAATCCCAGGAGCTCACCACCTTCAATTATTCAAATGGTTTAGAGTGCTAGGTTGCTAGCACTCTAAAGAGGGCTTAAGAGGGCTGATGTCTGAAGCACAGAATCACAGAATGAATCACAGAATGTTAGAGATTAGAAGGGACCTCAAAAGATCATCTAGTCCAATGCCCCTGCCGAAGCAGGAACACCTAGAGCAGATTGCACAGGAACGCGTCCAGGCGGGTTTTGAATGTCTCCAGAAGGAGACTCCACAACCTCTCTGGGCAGCCTGTTCCAGTGCTCTGTCACCCTCACTGGGAAGAAATTTCTCCTCATATTTAAGTGGAACCTCCTATGTTCCAGCTTGCACACATTGCCCCTTGTCCTGTCACTGGATGTCACAGTGAAGAGCCTGGCTCCATCCTCCTGACACCCACCCTTAACATATTTATAAACATTAATGAGGTCACCCGTCAGTCTCCTCTTCTCTAAGCTGAAGAGACCCAGCTCCCTCAGCCTTTCCTCATAAGGGAGATGCTCCACTCCCTCAATCATCTTGGTGGCTCTGCACTGGACTCTCTCCAGCAGTTCCCTGTCCTTCTTGAACTGAGGGGCTTCATTCATTTCATTTTCTTTATAAATTCTTTTTGAAATATTGGATGGCAATCAATAAAAAGTAACTGGATTATGCAACAGAAGCTAAATTGGAACTCTCTTTTTTTTTTTTCTAATTTTCCATGAAACTCCCAATTCTCTAAAAATAACGCTTCTTATGTGAGCTGCCAGAATCCAGACCAATCGGGGCATCTGCATGGCAGCAATAATCACAGCACTGCCCCGTTACACCAGCGCCCTGGTAGACACGCCACTTTGATGCAGCGGATAAAAGTGAGACTTACAAGGGCAGATATCTGTCCCTGGCCCTTCACCTCCACATCCCCCGTGGCACTAAGGGGTGTGGTTTAGTGACGGGACTCAGTAGGTCAGGGTGATGGTTGGACCTGATCATCTTGTAGCTCTTTTCCAACCTCTGCTCATACCAACCACGCCACAGCGAGAACGTACTACTGCCAGGGCACCGGGGCTGCCTGCGCTCACCCCCGTAATGCAGGGACTGACACAGGATCATACCAAAACTGCATCTTCTCCTGCTCATCGTGCCACCAAAGCCAAGGAAAAATAGAAAATACTCAGTTCCTAGGTGTGCTTAGACCCACAAAAAACACTAGTGATTGTTTCATTTTAAAGAGGGGAAAAAGGAGGCTGGGAAGAAAGGTTTATTATGAAGGAAATGGGGCATGGTCTTCAAAAAGAGGATGATAGAAACGCATAGCTTATTAGCTATGCACTTAAAAAACTGTCGCTAGCAGAGTGTGTCCAAGATTTATCTGGGGAAGGGACAGGCAGCAGCCAGCCACTGGCGATGCACTGCAGGCAATATACCCATTGTAACCAATACAGCAAACTGGAGGGAGCTCCCTGCCTCCTTCATGGACCACCAGGTACTATCTGCATGCTGCCATATTCATTTGTCATCATCACATGCCCATATAGTTGTCACATGCTCCATGAGATCACCCTGCACTGTACTCCCAGCCTGTCCTCCATCTAAAATCAATGGCAAAAGCGGAGTCCCAGTGGACTGGGTCTTTGTAACTTCTAACTCTGGGGACTGAATCTCTTTTCTTCCGGAAAAAAAAAAAAATATATAAAATTTGTATTTGGGAGAATAAAATATTTTGAACAGCACCAAATAGTTGCTTGAGTTTTCCTTTTGTATATATTTTTGGGTGTAATAATTACCTTGAATTTAAACAAACAAAAATAACAAAATCGAATTCTTTTCTTATGAAAATGCAGGTGTGCCCCATTTCAGATGCAAAACGTTTTTAAAACTGTCTGCAAACTGAAAAATTCCACTAAAATTTACACTTTTGAGTTTGATCCATCAGCATTTTCTGAGGAAAAAAAAAATAGAAAACCAACCTATGCCAAAAAACTCTTGGTCAGCTCTTGTAAAGATGTACTTTTAAAGATTCCCAGCAGGGCTGGTAGGAGCCATGAAATATTAAATGCTTTGAGAAGGAAATAAGTGTAACTACTTTACTGTGCATTCCTATAAGAGTACCCTCCATTTCTGGACAGTCTTACCTAAAAAAAAACCAACCTCATTGTCAAATCAGCATTTGTATAACTTAGCACTGAAATTTGTTTGCCACCACACAATGCAATAGGATGCTCTAAAATCACAAATATTTAACAGTCCAGTACTAGCTGCAAAGTATTATTAATTCTCAGTTCCTAGAGGTTTACCACTTTAAACTAGATGCTACATGAGATTAGATTTTTTTTTTTTCCCTCTATTTGCCCATTCTTGCACTCTTTAAAGCAATTTTCTATATCTCTAGAGGATCCCAGGTAAAATACCGCAGAAACAGAGCCACAAGATATTACAGTAATCAACAAAGACACAGAGCTGTGTCTTCTGACAAACAGCCTTTTTTTTTTTTTTTTTTAATTTAATTGTGTATCCCAAACGTGAATGGATGCCAGCTGATTTTCTTCTGCAAGGCACAGTTTATCCACTGAACCATGGAAATGATAATCAATGTTTTTGCCCGACACCAAGACATCCATCGCAGAACCCTGCTGTTCTCCGGAGCAAGGAGCTCAGCTCTCCTGAACCAATTAATCCATGTTTACCCATGGTGCTTCCCTATCCACAGTGGTACTGATTCAGTACAACTCTTTGGACATTAAATTCAGATATTAAACCTCACTGTGCGAGCTGACAGAAGCCATCAGTGGCACACGGGTATCCCCAGCTATAGCAAGCCAAAGCCTGTCCAGCTCAGGGTTTCTGTGGGACAGTGTTTCCACACTGCAAAGGCAGCTTAGCTCTGCTGAATTATGTAGCGCATGCCATATGTCTCAATTATAAAATATACTCCTACAAAAAAGCATTTTCTCTGCTCCTGGATGAGACGAAAGCTCAAAAAGCTGAAGGCAAGCTTATTAGAAAGCGACCTTCCCAGCCTGTAGTCTGAGTATAGCAAACACTGAACAAATTAGCACCAGTCTAACACAGAAACCAGCTGTTTTTGTTGGGTAAAGGTCTGTAGAGCCAACATGCAAGGACCAGGAGCTCAGCTGACCCAAAGCTGGAGCTGGCAAATCCCCACTTGCTGTGGCAATCGAGGCTTACTAATTTCCACAAAACAAAGGGGATGGGCAGAACCAATTCTGCCAAAAAAAAAAATCCCTAAAGTACAGCTACAAACAGATGAATTTTGGTAGTGTTTTTCTTAAAGAACATGTCTCTAGGAGGCATGAGATTAAATAAGAACCAAAACTTCCATTTAAAAGAAGATAAGTTTCTCACCTCTGTGACAGCAGCGAAAAGATCCCCAGACCTCTGAAAGCTCCTTGTGTCAGCGTGTCACAGCCCAACCAACACGCAGTGCTCATATCCCAGCCTGCCTTACAAACGAAATTCTCCTTATTTTTAATAACATACTTCAGGGAGCAAATGCTAAATTCTCATTGCCTAGAGAGCCAGGGTGCTCTTTTGCAAGGATCTGAACTGCCCTGTTCACATACACACAGCACATCAATTTCACACTAATCAGTTGCTGTTCCCAGCTTTGTACTTGAAGTAACTCAGCAGTGGCACTTCAGAAAGTTAAATATGCTGAGCCACTCAGGTTATTTTTAATAAAATAATTACATTTCATTTTAGAAAAAAAAATAATAACTTTTGTACAGGTTTTCCAGGCTGATAAAAGAATCTAAAACATTGCAAGACATCAATGAGCTCTCTGTAAGCTCACGGAGGAAGAAGAGCCATTTCTAGCGCTGTTTTCTCTAAAAAGCCACAGTACAGTCTGGAAGAGTGCCCCCCCCCCCCCCC
>VXAV01010421.1:148369-175150 GCA_013399715.1 Alectura lathami
CTTTCGGAACAAGGCCCCCCCCCCCCCCCTCCCCTGCCAGGAGCTGTACCCAGTGAGTCAGGAAGCCCTGATCAACCCAGGTATGGGCAACAGCAACACACCAAGCAAACTGCGGGTTTCTGCTCAACAACATGTTCTTGAACACACAGTCTCATCTTCCTGAATGCTGAGGAAAAAGGGCCTCCCGCATAAAGCCAGCTGGGAAGCACAAACCTGGCAGTTCCAGAAGTCCTTTAGAATCTCATTTAACTCCCAAGGGCCTGATCTGCTACACACATTCAGACCCTAACATCCCTCTGCTCAAAATGCAGCTTTAGGACTGCTGCAGAACCACAGGATGGCTGAGGTGGAGAGGGCCCTCTGGAGGTCCCCTGGCCCTACCCCTGCTCCAGCAGGGACACCCAGAGCAGGGTGCCCAGGCCCATGTCCAGGCAGCTTTCGAAGGTCCCCAAGGAGGAGACCCCACAGCCTCTGGGCAGCCTGTGCCAGGGCTCTGTCACACAGCCTCTGGTGTGAGGAATGCCAGCCCTAGACTCAAGGTTAAACTGCTGTTTTCCAAACTAAGAGCCTCTTGCTGCTGTAATTCAGCAGGTGTGAAAACCTGGCACATACACTCTTACTGTTTCATGGTATTTGCTCTGTCATCCATCTGCCACAAAACAGAGGACAAATGGGGTAAGATGTGTTGACGGCCCCTCCAAAGTAAAGCCTATACACCAAAGCCAAGGGGAGACTCTGAAGGCACAAGGCCCACCCCTGCTCTGGCAGCAAAACCAGCTCATGTGAGCAAGTGGCTGCATACTGTGCAAAGCAAGCTCCATGCTCTGTTTCTGCCAGGACTGTATGCATTTGCTGAGCCCCCTTGTCTGACAGAGGAATCTCCTACAGAAGCAGGCCCCAGAGCAGCCCGAGCAGGTCCCAGTTGTGCAGCAGCCTCCTCTGTCCTTCAGAGGGATGGTGTTGGAGGGTAGAGTCTACACCACGCTGAAGTTTTACTTCTGCTTTATCGTAGGGGAGGTTCTGCTCTGGTGACATATTTCAGCCATCTCTCTTCAGCACAAGCAGGTAAAACAAAAAATAATCACTTGATATTTCTAATCCCTAAATTTACATTTCTTTATTAAAGTTCTGCTCTCTGTGTGCAGCAGACTAAAATACTGCTGCTGAAAGTCCTCTGACAAACAACACAAGATCAAAGAGAAAAAAAAAACAGAATTTGGTGTGACTTGTTCAACAATGAATGGTGAAGCTAAACAATACCTTTGGAAATCACGCAAACAGTAAGAACGCATTCAGAACAACTCCCCTACAAGCAGTGCTGAGAGTACACAACATAGCAGTCTTTTAATAGGATATAATAACTGCTGTGCTATGCAATTGCCTTGATATAAGCTCAAAAGAAAGTACAGAAGACAAGCCTTACCATTGTTTTCCACTCAACCTGGTCAAAGAAAATAGACCTTATGTGGCAATCATTTTAAACTGTGTGCCAAAAGAAAAAAAAAAAAAAAAAAACTTACATACATCATAGAAAATCTGAGATGTTTTTGCTGTAGGCTTGCAGTGAATACAGTACTACTGAACCTAACATTATGAGGACCAAAACCCTGGCCCCCAAGGAGCACGCACAGGGCAGAAGCAGCCCCAGCCAGCCCTTTGTTTCCCAACAGCTCTGGGGCACAATGCTCACCAGCCTCCAGCAGGACTCCAGGCTCCTCCACCAGCCAGAGCTCCGTGCAGTAAAGATCTCCTGTGGCGGCTGTGGGGGCCAGAAGAGAATCTGAGCGATGTTTTCTTCCAGCAGAAATTGTAGAAAGAGCCTACTCCGTGCAGGCAACAGTGAGCACCGCCAGCTCATGTAGTTGACACCGACAGGCAGAGTGCACATGTGTCCTGGGGAGCCAGAAAATACTTCCTTGTTCATTAGCATCGGAGCCTCCTACCTGGGAGGCACAAAGCTGCACGCATCATGAAAAATTAAACATCACCAGTTGAAACAGATGCACTCGCTCTCAGCGTAGGGCTTTGGCATTATAACAGTGGATGAGAGGCTCGGTATCAAGTACTGCTCCCAAGGAACAAGGCAGGAGAACTAGTCACAAAGCACAGCTTAGCATGCAGAGTTTTGTTCTGGTGACAAGTATTTTGTTCTCAGATCTGTTTGCAAGAAGCATTTTTGTGCATTCAGCAAAGAAATCAGGAGGGGATAGCAATTACAAAGGGCTGCCGCAGCTGAGCTCTTCTGACCGTCGCACCAGCGCACCCCATTTCCCAGCAGGGAGCTCCTACTGGGAAAACCTGATAGCTGCTCGGCATCCCTGCTCTTCCCACCGTGGTTCAACCAGCTGGATGCTTCTGAGCAAAGCCGTAACGGTTCCGTAGAGAAATGTTCCACCCATATAGGGACAAGACATTACCTCACCAGAGCCAGCAGCTTCAGTGGATTTATTGCATATTATCCCACGGTGGTTATTTTTCCTTCCAGCTTTAATTTTGTAGCACACAGTGGTTCCTTAGTACAAGAATAATTTGCACAGGCTCATTTTGAAGCATGCTTATAAGAGCATCCAAATGCCATGCTGCAAAGCTCGACAGGGCTAGGAATGGCACCTCAGGTTTCAGTCTTGCTATTAAATCTTAATACTTCCTGAGGGCTGCATACTCTTAATTTTACCCTGCATTATTGCCACAGCACATCATGTCATTTCAGTACAAAACAGATGAAAACCTGCACAGATTTATCTGATCTGTTCCTCTATCAAAGTTTCTGAACCTTGTTTTCTCTAGAAACCTAGGGGGAAAGATAAGGCTATAAACAGAGAAGCAAAAGATTAAAACACATCGGTATGTTTTTGCATTGTTAGAGAAAGTGGAACACTAGGGAAGAAGACAGATTAAAATGCTTACTGTTCTCCCAAAGACACAGAGGTATGACTCGTGGCAGCTAACTCACAAATTTCAGTTTCCTCACAGTCCCTAAAAATGTATTGTACATATGGCTTTTTTTCCCCCCTTCTCCTTTGTTGTTATTTAAATTTGCTGCAAAAAAAAAAAAAAAAAAGATGGTTGAACACTACTATGTGCTACTACTATCTGTGGAGATGGCATTTTAAAAAATTATGGTCAGAGAATACTCTGGCCTAATGACGCTGCTTTGCTACGTCAGCCTGCAACTCTACACCAGGTTCTGTAGTTAAAAGTCACAAACCAGCATTCTGAGGGTATTGCAGCACTCATTTAAAAACATTACATGTGCATAATTGGGAGTACAGCTTCTGGATTATGTTGGCTTTTGCACAACTCTTGCTTTGTGTGTGCAATCCTACGCTTTGCATACCTTCTGGAACGTACAGCTTTGGTGATGGCATTCAGCAGTTCATTTTCCTCATGCTTTTTTATTTTTCTTTTTAATTATTCAGTGTTGGAATTAATAAAGAGTTTAGAAAATTAAAATGTCACAGCTTAGTGCAGAATGCATTAATTAATGGAGTAGGATGCACAACAATTTAAAGGTGCATTTCCCAGAGGCAGAAGAGCTGATCCTCTTCCAGCTGGCATCCAAAGCAAAGCCATCCCATTGACTGCAGTGAGAGCCAGTGGGCTTAAAAGATTCTCATCATTTTACAAATGAAGACAACCTGGTTTTCATAAACAGTGACAGAACCTGGAGCTTAAGCGCCATTTAACAGCTATAAAGTGCACAATATGCTCAAAGGGATTAAATTTACTTTTATAAAAAGCAATTTGCAAATCTCACAACAAATGTTACAGCAGTTTCATCCAAACACACATGCCATCAAAACGGCAAAAATTTGCTAACATCTCCCCTGCTTTCAACCTGTCCTGTATTGAACTCTCTTGGAGGAGGGAAAGAGACCAGAGGAATCAACTCTAGATTTTTTTATTTATTTTTTTTTAAACTCTTTGAAGGACTTCATCTGGGCATACTTAGAGGTGGATTGGTGCTTTTGAGAGCTAAGGGTAGTTTGGGCCTTGATTTGTCAACTGGATTTGAGAAATTATGATTAATATAAGATACTGTTATCAACTGGGCTCTACCATACTTTCTCCCCACATGCAAGAATGCAATAACAACACAGTAATAACACAGGGCTCTGAAGAAAACCTGACACAATCCAAAAAATAGAGAAAAGGTAGACAGTTGTGTTTGTATAAAGCCTACCACACTCAAGAAGGAACAGACATAACCTCAGAGTGTACAGCAGGACAAGATGAAACAATGTGTAGTGAAAACACAAAGTCAGGTGGAAGAATCAGAGCAGTGAAAGGCTTCACCCCAGGTCACCCAACACACAAATGACCGCAGGAAGCACAGATGAGCTCCTGATGCTTGGTTTAGTCCCCTGTTTACCTGAAAAACTTCCTTTCTTTTAAGCATCCCAACCTTCTTCTCTCCTAAAAAAAATGCCTTATGTGGTTGAAGAGTTGCTGTGCTCTATGTTCACATTAAAAATCTGGAATTTCAATACAATGGTAGACTAAAATGTAAACCCTGGGGGCATCTACGCAAACCAAGGCTCTTTGTGGCAAGGAAAGGAAGGGGAGAACTCAGACTCATACACACATAACAGGTCTGTGCAAAAGCATTTTCTGAGACTAAACGTGTCACGTTTTAGTTGAGAAAACGCAGAATCAAAGTTAAAATTATAATCTACCCCAACTCTGATCCTAATCAAGGACAGATGAATTTAGTACAGAAGTGGTAATCCTTGAAGGCATATAGATATTTGATTAGGCAAAGTGTATTGATCAGCTAAAATTAATTCTGACATCAAAACCTGTATTGACAGCTACTGACGGCTGTCCTCTGCTTGCCCGGTTCAGCTAACGTGACCCAACAGCATCGCGTTTCAGTGACAGTGGTCCAGCGTTTGGGTGGTGTATGCACCTCTCCACCCTCAGCCCCACACACCACAGCTGCAGCCCTGCTCTGCTCACACCTCTCATCTCTGTCAGCTCCCAGCTCTGCTCACACCTTTTATCAGGTCAGCTTTTATATGGTCAGCTACCAGATCGATCACAGGGCCGGATGTGAGGTACGGGAGATGTACCTTTGCTTTCAATTATCTTGAAAGCTCTGAAGAGGACAATTTACAAGTTATCATCTATTTGATAATGGTCTGAATTTACTATATCTAATATCATTTCCCAGAATAACTTTTTAAATTATTGCAATATTTCTTTTCTCAAATTGACGGTATTTCCAAAATTTCCACCACTGTTGAAGAAATTTGCAGTGATTTAGTAAGTGTAAATAATTCCCCACTTCAGAGCTTGTCCCCCATACCTGGTCTATGAATCTCCAGCTGCCCCTTACTTGACAGCTCTTCTAGCTGTTTATCCAGCATTTCACTTCTCAGTTATTTGTGGATATTAGCAGGTATCTTGCTGGCTTTTATTCAGTATAAAATCCATGGGTGAACAGAAGGGAGTGGGAGAGCAAGATCTGCTACAATGAAAGGGCTGAAAGGCAACATATTTTGAAGTCTCTGTACTCATTTCTGAGCTATTCAGGATAAAAGTGAATGACCTACATACTGCATATATGCATGAGCTTATCAGTTAGGTTATGATGGTTACATCTACGCTGGCCTAGCTCCAAGCAGTTAAAGGAGAGCCTTCACAATCAAAAGTTTCACCCTTGTGTTTCCATGTTGGAACAGAGCAATTTCCCTTTGTAATCCACAGCTGTTCCAGAGTTCATGATTCTGATCTGTTGGCATTTGCTTTTATAGTGCTGAAGCCAACAACTGTTATTCAAGCAAGGAAGACAAGAAATGTAAATGCCAAGATCCAGAATACTTCTTCTGGACCAGCACTTACATCTGAACTTGTCTTTTTGGTTAATGAATGGTTCGACTCTACAATAACAATAACCCTGAAACCAGCCTGGAAAGTTTTCTTCTGGCTTGTACTGGCCTTAGGTGTTGCACCAAAATAATATATGGTGTTGCCATTCTGTTTATGTGCCACAGGCATGTAAAACATTGGGCAAAAACTAAGCATACAGCAAGATGAAACATAGTTTACAGCTACACAGTTTGCTGCCCAGCAGCCACACAAATGCAACCCTGAGCAGGACCTGGCCTGATGATTTGGAACAGGATGCCCACACTTCTCTAATGCATGAAACATGGTTTAATACTGAAGCATAATCAGCTAGATCTGTGCCATCATGGCTCTTTAATACATTTTGTCTAGGACGTGAAGTTAGGAAAAACACTGCTCCAGTGTCAGCTCCCTTTTATTCCAACCCAGCTCTTGTTTACATCTACTGCTGGGATGTGGCAGGGCCAGACAGAAGAGGTAGATGGGCAGCTCCCCAGACCAGAAGTTGCCTGGAGAATGCAGATGCCAAGGGCAATGTATCCAGCATACAGGGGCTTCATGTTTTGGTACTGCCTGAAAAAATTCTCAAACACTTTTCTGGATGTAAGTGCCTGTTTTCCCCATACGCCACAGAAAGTCTCCAGCTCTTCTCCTGGTGCCTTACACTGGGTTCTAGGGCACAGTACTGCAAGATGCCAGAAACCTAGAAGTGAGCAAAAATTAGCACTTGGTTTAAAACAAGGCTTTTTAGTCCTTTACTGGATTTAGCACTAGCTCTCCTAGGGCTCTCCCATCAAAGAAGGCTTTTGAAAACAGGACTTGGCTATTCTGAAAATCCTAGACTTTACTTAGGTCAAGGAGGCTGTTCAAAGAGACAATGGCTTTACAACACGTACAAGGAAACCACAGGAGCACGGTAGGAACGTGCTTTAAAAGACGCTGTCCTCTTTTCAGTTACCAGGGTGCACAGCCTTGTGGGCAGAACAATTTCATTTTCAAGAGCCCATGGCCTGCTTCAGCACTGTGCCTCCCAGGAATCAAACAAGACCCCCAGGATGTCCCCATCTGGTGCTCCACCATCTCCTGCACCACCACCGATGGCTCTGCTTCCATGGGCAGCTGGACAAGGTACTGGCCAGCACTCCCTCCTGGCCAGCGCTATGCCATGATCCTAACAGGACTGGGGAAAAGCTTGTGCCTTCACATGTGGCTGCAAACAGCCATACCTTTCTCATTTGCTTTGGGGTAGGAGGTGGAGCCAAGACCTGTTTAGTGTGTATGTGTTTTATATATAACGTTTGACACACACACTCACACCCCACTGATGATAAGGGAGGGTGGGAGAAGGGAGTACTGACCTCCATATGGGAATCGGGTTCCAGGATGCAGAAACCTGGGTATACAGGGTAGACCACCATTGATGGATAACCACAATGTCCTTTTTAATGTATTAGAAATTCAGCTAAAAAGGTAATAAAGGAAATTTGGGGGACAAGAAAGATCAAAATAATAGTATGAAAGCACTACCTATTTTAGACATTTTTACATCATGTTTCCATAGGAACTAGAATGCAAAGGAGCATGGTGTAGCTGTGTTCACAAATGTGTGGTTTAGTAACTTGTAGAGGATTGGTTAGGGCCACTGTGACCACTGACAACACCAAGTACCTGCTGCCTTTGCTGCACAGCAGGATCTCAGCTGTAATATTCTGCAAAACCTAGGAAAATAACTATTTTTCCCATTTTTCTCTTACCCTGCAGGCACTGCTGATTTCATATCCTCCCATAGCCACGGTGCTAAGCACTGCCCAGCCAGACCCACTGGGAGGCATGAAGGCACCTGGCTTTCTCCCAGGCATTTCACAAATCATATGAGAAAGAGGACAGCACAAAAAAAAAAAAAAAAAAAAAAAAAANNAAAAGCGAGGTTGTGTGGATGCTGGAGAGGTGCCATGTCCTAGTGAGCAACACTTTGGCACTCACCTGCTGAGTGACCTTGTGCAAGGCATGCCAGGTAAGATCTACTCTGTCTGTCAGCTGCTTGAAATGCATCTAGTTCAGCTTTGTGGGCAAGCACTTCCCACACCAATATACACTATATACCCTTCCAAAAACAGACCCCATGTCCCCAAAGCACCACCCACACAGCTAACCTAGCCACATCCATACATCAAGCCCTTTGCCCACAAAGCGTCACATCGCAACTAAATCATTTCTCTATTCAAAATCATCCAACATAACACAAGGTCTGTCTTGTAGCTCACCATAGCAGTATTTCATTTTTTTACATTTATTTATTTAAACTGTGTAAAGGCCATGTTGCATGTCCTAGAGCAAGGCATGAGCATTGAGTACATTTGGTAAACCTTGCACTGGGGGACCATGACCCCATGGGGAGCCAGACCTGCTCTCACATCACCCCTGAGTCCTCCAGCAAGCTCCAGCAAGGTGTCCTCAGAACTAGCACAGATTCTGTCCCAGAGGGAGGTAATTAGATTGCTCCAGAAGACAAGCACGTGTGAAGCATGAAACACGCATCCAGCCCACTGGACTGGGAGATCAGGACATGGGACTGAGCTGGAGAATTAAGATACTTAACTGTATAGACATCACATACCCCAAGGGGACAAAGCTCCTCCACAGAGCAGTTATGTGAGGTGAGCTGTGCACCTCTCCCCTGGGCTTGGCAGCAGCCTGGATGACCAGCTCTACTTTTAGACAGCAAAATGACTCCCCAGCTCCTCTGCTACCATTCTTCAATGTGTGTGCAACGGCATAGTGTCATTTACAGATGGGATCACTGCCATTCTCATCAATTCACAGAAAGATCTGTAAGAACTATCTTGTCATATAGTTTGATAGAAAAATAGAACTTTGTTTACTTACAGATTAAAAAAAAAATTTAATGTGCATCTACTCAAATCTACCTGACTCATCCCAAGACAGATAACTTAAAGCCATCAGGATAAAACACACTCTTCCATATGTCTTAACTTCATCTTCCCACAAGTAATTCAGCCAGAAAGCTGAGCTTTTGGCCAGAAGCATCATCCAGACCATAGCCAGCAGGGCAAAGCCATCTGAGCCCATATGCTCCTTCTGGGTAGGAGCCAACTACAAATACTCTTACACTGTTGTAGAAGTGTTAAGAATTATTAATGTTTTAAAATCATATTTTGCAAATCAATTGTTGTAAGATACCACCGTGCTATAGACAAACTCTGAAAGAAGCAATTTACATATTTAGGTACTCCACATACTGCAATATTTCTTTCTCAAAAGATCTTCAAATGTAGGTATTTCCATAAGAAACTCTACATAAAACACAGATTTGGCAAATATCAACATCGAATGCCTGAATCCAAGTCTTATGTCAAGTATTATGATGACAGTTCCAACCAGCAGAATGATAGGAGAAAATACCTGGGGAATCCTGACAGTTTCACACCAATATACAGTTTTGTTATTAATAGAAAACAATTTTTTGTCTTTAGAATTTGATCATTTTAAAGAAAATCTCATTATGCCTATAGCTTGTATTTTAATAACGTGAAGCAGCATGTTATAAACATACACATTACCATTGCTTCATTGCTTCTGAAGTCATACACAGAAGAAGTGGAAGAGGGCATGCTTTAATCACAGTTTTCCACTCTGAGTGAAATTCACTGGCTCAAACCAGTATTGTAACAGACTCAAAGGCAACGTGTAAGTTTTGTGAGGCTGCACGTTTCCACAACTTCAGACATGAATGCTGAGATTCCCAGCTACAAACCATAGTCGTAGGTGTACTAATCTCAGAGTGGTCTACTTCACTGCCCAACCTAAACAAAACTCCAGAGCACACAGACAGCATATAGCTTACAGATGGTGTATAGATGCTAGGATTTTTGATACTGTCATCTTCTACCCTCTCTTACCATCTTCTACCTACAAACTCAGTTCGTAACAAAGAAGGGCACAGTGTCCTGCACTCGACAAGCCAGCTATGTGAACTCACCCAAGCATCCAGCTTTCTGCTCCAGGTCCCTCTGCAAGGGTCACATCCAGGTCTTCTCTCTCACAAATTCTGGGTAGGCTGTCGGTGCCTGAGACCACATCTCACTCCAGGAAACCATCACTTCCAAAGAGAGATGATGTACAGTGCAACAAGGGATGCTGCAGGATCTCCCCAGGTGCTAAGAAAGAGTAGGGCTCTACCCACCTGGCCTACCACCTGAAAGCATTTCTCCAGCTTTCCAACCGTAAATTCTTGATACAGGGAAACAAACAAAACAAAAACAAACAAACAAACAAAGGCAATACAGTCATTTATTCTACAGGCTGGAGGGAAAGGAAAAGGCTGCCACAGCCATGCCTGTTCTGAATGCTTGGCAGGTATACAGGCACAAGGGGGATGATGCTATAGATAAGTGCAGACAGAAATAGCTAGAAGGATGAGCTGGCTCTAGGTGCTGGTGGTGAAGAGCAGTCATCTCCCTTCTGTGATTTCACCAAAGGCAGTAGCTGAGCTGCAGAATCACTGAGAATACTGGCAGGAAAGTCACCCCAGGCTCTGAACCTCACGTGAGAAACACCCTTCTTGCACAGATCCCATCTCCACCAGGTGCCTGGGAGGACTGCATCGTCTCAGCCTACTTCTGATCAAGCTCAAAACCCACTTGCTGTGTGCTGTAGAGTTTGGTGTCGTTCCCAGAATCAAGCTGGGAAGCTGCTGCTTGCAGATCCCACTGTGCTGGCACAGAAATCCTGCTGCTACAGCTCAGAAAATACTGCCAAAGTACCAACATAAGATACCTGGGCAGCCACCTCACCTCTGCCCTATAAGCAGCATTCCCTGCTGCTCTGACCAGCCTACATGGGGATAAGTAGAGCTGTTACCTGTCACTTATGCAACTTATCTGCACAAACATCAAAGTTCTGCCCAATTGCCACCATTTAATAGCCCTGTTTCCTCCTTCCCTGTGGCAAAGAATAATTTTCTTCTAAAACTAAACTAAAACAAACTTACCTAACTGGACCTGCATTAGGAAAGAAGGATTAAAATCCCTGCTTTATGAAGTTGCCTGGCTAGAAATGTTGCGCCAACATCTTTTCTGGGGGCTACCAGTCCCAAGGTCTGTGGCTGTTGGCATGACAGGACAAGAAACCCCATGGCTTGGACAGCGTTGGGGCAGGCAGGGACCTTTGAGCTCTACTAGAGCTCAGTGTGGGAAGGGGGTATAACCCTATGCAAATCTGAGGGAAAAAAAGTGGGAGTGGAAAAAAAAAAAAAAAGATGGATGGAGATAAAGCACTGCTAGCTGGCTGAGGAAAGGGACGGCCCTGCTCTGCGTTGGCATGGCCTCACCTCAAGCATTGTGTGCAGGTTTGGGCACCACAATATAAGGACATAAAACCAGTAAAGAGCATCCAAAGGAGGGCTACAAAGATGGGGAAGGGTCTAAAGGGCAAGATGCGTGAGGAGCAGCTGAGGTCCCTTGGTTTGCTCAGCCTAAAGAAGAGAAGGCTGAGGGGAGGCCTCATGGCAGCCTACAGCTTCCTCAGGAGCACACATCCGCCAGTGGGGCAGAGGAACCATGCCACCACACTGCTCCCCCTCTCCACCCATGCCACCCACCACTTCAACCTGTAGGAGAGCACCTACACGACTGTGATCATATATTTACGTTACAGGAGAGCTGCTGCCTTCTCCACCAGCTGTCAGCACTGGCAGCTCAGGTTGATCGAGGAAGTCGCATAGGCTATACCCATCCCTGTAAATGAGACATGCCCAGGGAGCTTCTCAGGGATGAGGCCACCTTACAAGGTGCAATCCAAGGTGCAACTGAAACAGGTGATGGCATGCCAGCTGCCAAACAATGCTTTTAACTCCCAAAACAAGCCTGGGAAGCCACTGGGAGAAAGCTGTCTGGCACATTTGTCTCTGACCAGCTCCCCACAGCCTGGCATGCTCTTCACATGTTAACATAGACAATCCGCAGTTCATCATAACACTGTGGTTGTTTGCACAAAACTGTTTCGTCTCTCTTCAATTCTCTCAGCTACACTAGAAAAAAATCTTTAAAAAACAGTATGTTTGTCCTGGCAGCACTACTTGAAACCCTAAAATAAATGGCTGTTGAAATAATGCTGAAAAAGAAAAACCTGAGGTCCAGAAACATACAAAAAAGTACTGAGTGACAGCAGAAACAATGGGGAACTTAAATCTGATGTAAACAGCTGCAGCAGCAATGACTACCTATAAACAATTTGCTCAGAAACACCCTTCAGGTACATTTCTTGCTGTTTTCCCAGGAAAAAGTTTGTTTTAATGAAAACTGTTGTGCATTTTCCTAATTATACTGTCTTGGTATGAAAGAACCAATGTCATCTGATAGTACCTGGGCGGTGGTGCTACAGCAACCCACTGTAGCTTAAATTATAGATTTCCCACTCACTAAACAGATGGAAAGTGTATGGGGGACCAGCAAAGGAACCAGTAAAGTCAAAGATTTGTCTGTAAAATTCACAGGGTATAATTGGCTACTTTTCTATCGATCTGAAAGAAGGTAAGTTTGAAAAGCAGGTAAATGAGCAATCAGAAGCAAAATGTTTTTCAAGGAACTGCCAAAAAAATCGTGTAAAGCAGCTGCTTATGATTTTGCTCCTATACATGAGCGCTTCGCACTGCTTTCACAGTAAGGTGAATAGTTTATTGCATTCTTTGCTGAAGGGGAGAAAATGTTTGAAGTATTTATGGTTTGATGTTTACCATTCACATGATGCATAAGAAAACAAGACCAGGAACAGATGGGCTTCTTTTATCTGAATGTAAGTTATTATGAGCTATTTATGGTTAAAGAACAATAGAAAAGCAAATAGTATACGTCCCTAATATATAATACTTTATCTGAGGTATAACACCTAAACCTGTTGAAATAAAGATAAACTGGAGTCCAGTTTCTAAAGTATGTTAATACAATTTATTGTTGTGCTTTTACCTTGTGAAACTATTTGACAAATTATTTGAGGGCTACTTGCAAATAACATTTGTTATATCTATTTACTAGAGTTTTATTAAGGTTTGGCTGAGGATTGTTTTAACAGCTAAAAACCTGCCTTGGGCATCTGTGATTTCTTCCTCCTCACATGGAAAAGAGCTGTCTTAAGCACCTTATTTTGCTCAGAATAGACACTCGATAGCTCTAACTGGAGTCTCCTTGTAAGCACAGATATATATACCACTTAATTTGCCAGTACAGTTTTGATGCAAGCAATGCTCTTCCACCTGCAGGACTATCATGAGCTCCAGTTTTGTCCAAAGATGACTGAGTTAGCAAAGGAGAAGCAGCAACAGCACTAGAAGTAAAAACTGAAAGGTTTTATTCTCCTGGTAAGAACCTGTCTCACCAATATCACATTTTACAATTTAAAGGGCTTTTGTAATCACAGCATCTGGAAAAGCAACAGTACTGACTTGTTTCAGAAATAACCTTATTAGTCCCTGGCCATTTTCAAGCAACTTGAAGGAAAGAACTGAGTTCCCACAAGTTCTGTGAAAGTTGATGAGCAGGGAGAAGAGAACTATAAAGAAAGGCTGAGAGAAGGCTGTAAAGTAAGCTTTAATTTCATATGACAACAGAAAGCCTCTATGGGAAAGAGTTCTTCCTTAATGATGAGAAAGCTGCAACTGAAATAAGATTTTATGAAGCACCAAGGAACTGATCTCTTCATCAAGGCTTTTCTCCCATGGTGACAGCCTGTTGCCTAATAAGGTGCATCTGTGACTGATGTTTCCCCATGAGGTACCTCCGTCCTGCATGTGGCTTCTGATGCAGAAGGGTTTGGCATTACCCAGTTTAAAAGCGAACGAATCATGAGAAAAACCCAGTGAAACCCAAGCTTCATTAGTTCTGCTGATGATTTTGTGAACACTGGCATAATTTCACAGGCTTCAAGTCTTCAGAATTAATAATGGTTTTTGAATTGTTCCAATTTTTGGTGTACATCACTTCTTGTAAAGGCTACAGTTGTATCTATATATGAAAGGAATTTGTTCTTTTTTTTTTCCTGAATCAAGTTGGATTTGCCAACTGTGAGTTTTAGAGAATGCCCCATTGCTTGTGTTAGAAAGCAGGGAGAACTGGAGCTCCTAATACTCAAACAAGTTCCCCAAAGTTGCCTGACCATGGGTAAACTCTCCAGTCACAGGCTTATTCTTCTTTCCTTTATTTTTGCTGATTTTCTTATTTGGACATGATAGCACATGCAGTATGATGTAAGAAAAGCTGTATAAATACTGGTAACTGTGTAAGAACTCTTTCCTTTAAAAGCATGGGACTTTTTACTCTAGCTCCAGCTTTAAAGACTAATAATATTCAAACACAGGGCAAGTAGCAAAACAGAAGCAGAGATGGACACTGACCAGGCAAAAGGTCATGAATCACCAGTAACAGATCTCTGGTGAGAACTAGAATTTCCAAACACCAAGAGATGTTCTAATTACTAGAGTACCTTCTCCAGCTACCTCTCATTGCTATTTCTGTGGATGCTAAACCAAAAAACATCAAAAAAAAAACTAACCTCAGTTCATGTATATTGATATTGAACATTAAGTTATGACCAGCAGCACAGAATTTCTCCTGAAGGACTGGTTTTCCCTTTCTGTTACTGGTCTCTAATGCACATACATGGCTACTTAGCAAGTTACATGGATTGGAGGGTCTATGCTAGTACCTGGATTCAGCCTCCAGCCATGCTTTGTATCAATTAAATATTTCCAGATGCCTGAGCAGAGCCAGTCTAAGAGTACCCATGCAATTAACGAGTGCCATGCATTCTCTTCAGCGCACATGAAAATGGGTCAGCAACATTTTAAAGCATGCACACGATCCTGCCCTGGGGAGGAGAAGCATAAAAGATGTCTTGAGATGCCTTCCAGCTCTCTTCTGAGTCTACAAAATACACCACCAAGAGAAAGCCTGTGTTGAGCAGTGTCTACTTCTGACATACCACAGACCACTTCTCCTTCCTCTCTGAAGGCTTCTGTTGGGTTCCTGGATTTTACTCCCTCTTCAACCCTCCAAATCCTATTTCTGCCTACCCATCCCTAAGTATCCTTCCAACTTTCTCTCCTAATTGTTCTGCTTAGCCTGTTTTCTCCAGCCTCACCTTCACACCTTTTCTTCTATATCTGCACTTGCAGTCATACAGTACTAATTGTTTCATTAAATTACGTATCAAAACAAATGAGTACCATTTTGAGACAGTTGAATCTGCCAAGAGTTCTTACATAATTAGGTTTAATTAGCTAAGATACAGACCTGCAACACCAGTAATAGACCTCATTTTACTCACTACACCTACTGTGGCACATCATCGTGCCCAAAGACACTGACATTAACAGCTCATCAGTGCAAGTGGTTCAGTTCTGTGGTTATCAGCCTCAGCGAGCCAGATACTTTTAATTCGTTTCTGCACAATTCCCTGCAGACAGGCCAGCGCCTGCGTAATGATGTGTGTCATTCCAGACACCCTCCTGCAACCTGCAGAGCCCAGCCATGCCAGCAGCAGTCTGCTAAATGATCAGTTAGAAGCAAGAATAAAGAGCTAAAGCTGTGCAAATAAGATGCCTTCACATAGCTGGGAAAGGAGGCATTAGTCACCATGCTAACAGCATATTCTAACTACTAAAAGGATCATAGCATACACAAATCAAGGCTCCACTTACTGCTGATATTAATTCAGTAAGAGGATTACATATTGCACATGATGAGAGATGTTTTCATATTCACTCTTCTGCATGTCCCAAGCAGTTTCTTCTGGCCACTCAGAGCAAAGCTCAAGATGAACTCCCAGAATACAAATGTTAATGAGCAGAGGTCTGAGTTCTGCCAAGTCCATGGGAAGCTGACTTCTCAAAGGTCTCTTCTGACAGCCTGAAGCTATTCCACAGAGCAGCTGTTCTAACACCACAGCAACACAGGGTTGCATGAACTCTCCCACCTTCTTCTGACTGATGTCCATACACTCAGTTGCCCTCACAGAAGAGAGACGAGCTCCTCCATCATTGACCAGGGGGTTGGATAGAGGAGTGGTGTCTGGAACAGGGCTTGCACACAATGCAGCAAGGCCCAGTGATTGCACTGGGAATGGAGACCAGCTACCTTCTCTAGCAAAGAGCAACTGTTTAAAATTTTAAGCTCGCTCCACAAAGGCGAAGAACTTCTGCCTTATTGTGTCCTCTCCTGCCATAAAGGCAATATGTCACAAGGTGGGCCTCAGCTCAGCAGGATGACTGCTGCACTTTGAGAGGTGCTCAGGAAACAGATCCTCCTTGTAATGCCCTCAAAGCACATGTAAGCAACCCCATGTCCTGCAAAGGACAGCTCCAGCTCAGGGGAAATTTACACTTAATAGGCATGATTCAAGGAGCATCAGATCCATGTCTTGCAGCATTTTCTTCAGGATGCTGTCCCTTCAGTGATCTACAGGTGTATTTCTCCCCTAGAATCAGCGCAATTCATTCTTCCACTGATCAAATGGCCACAGCAGTTTTTGTATCTCCAGTAGTTAAAAAAAAAAATCTGTACTCCAAGAACACAGTTTAGGCCAGCTTAAAAGACACTGCTACTGTAACAATCATTTCAAATGCAGTTTGCTTTGCTATAAGCCAGCAGTCTAGGGCTAAATCCAAATTCCTTTAAGAACATTTACAAAAAAGGAAATAAAATTCCTTGAGGATTTTATAGTCCTGAGGGCACAGTCTGTGTTCCTAGTACGATAACACAATGAAGATCCAACAGCCTCAGTCTGCTGAGACCACATCATTATGCAGCTTGTACATATTTGAAGACTGGATCCCCAATCAATTCAAGTTGCCTTTTGAAGCCCCTGGCAAAAGCTTATATCAAGATTACATCAAGAGAAAAAAGTCTCTGAAACAGTAACTGTAAGTTGTGAGGAACATTTGTTTCCACTGATGAATACAAGATGATAGTAAGGAGACATGATATCCATATAACACTTCCAGGGGATTTAAAGGGAAAGATGAATTCTGGCAGGATGTCCAACGACTGACCGCACACAACATGCAAGATGGGAAGAGCCAGCAAACCCTGGCAGAACGAGCAGAGTGCTGCAGCTCTTTTAGTGAAGTGCTGACCTGAGCAGGGGTAAATGCAACCATGAAACATGGTAGATCCAGGTCAGCCTCAGTCAGGAACAAGAAACCTGGTCCAGTGATGATGTGTTTGTAAGCTGCGGCCACACACACAGAAAAGTTTCCAAATTATTTTTTCCCAGAACATGAAGTGTCAACAGTAAGGACTGTATATTTGGGAACATTTTTTCCAAGCAAAAAAGATTGAAAAAAATTATCACAGAATCACAGAATGTTAGAGATTGGAAGGGACCTCGAAAGATCATCTAGTCCAATCCCCCTGCCGAAGCAGGAACACCTAGAGCAGATTGCACAGGAACGCGTCCAGGCGAGTTTTGAACGTCTCCAGAGAAGGAGACTCCACAACCCCTCTGGGCAGCCTGTTCCAGTGCTCTGTCACCCTCACTGGGAAGAAATTTCTCCTCATATTTAAGTGGAACCTCCTATGTTCCAGCTTGCACCCATTGCCCCTTGTCCTGTCACTGGATGTCACAGTGAAGAGCCTGGCTCCGTCCTCCTGACACCCACCCTTTACGTATTTATAAACATTAATTAGGTCATAAAGAAAGTGTGTCAAATATGGCAGAGTTTAAGACTCATCAATAGCTGTAAAAGCAGCCCACTCATTTCCGCAAAGAGCAAAGAAGTTTATTATTTCTGCAACTTTTATGCTAAAAGCTTAAAAGAAAGAGGAAATTTGTTGGAAAACTGAGCAGCTGTTGAAGACCTGGGCTGAAGAAAGCCCCAGGGAACAGGACACAGACAGACAGGGAGGGACACAGGGGAGCTGCTAGGATATTTGCAGCCTTAGTGACTGCAGAGAAGGCGAAGGAAGGGACAAATGTGACTAGTTAGGTGAGGAATCAAACGGACAACTTATGAGGAGGATTTTTACCAATAATAGAAGAATAAGGGAGCCATGCCAGCAATTTACAGGAGAGCATGAGGGAATCAGTAAATGAACTGAGAGTGACCAGAAGACTTGAACAGGTTGCAGACTTGTGGGGTGCAGAACACAGTGACAACCAGCACTTGTTTTTCTCTCCACTCACAATAAGTTTATTCTGTTGCTTAGATAAAGAAAAACAAGTTTAGTGCTAAGAATTTTTTTAATACTTGGATAGAGTTCAGTACAGGAAGAGCTCAAGCTCCATCACCTGCCCCCTTCCCCATCCCTCAACCTTTCCACCACCACTTGCAACATCAGCAAATCCACCTCTTTCACATCCTCCAAAGTTTCATCTTCACTGAACATTATCAGCAGTCCCTAGAGCTCTAATTTATATCCTGTTAGTGTTACATGGGAATTAACAGATGCCAAGCCAGTTGCCCAGGAAATTTTAGCAGAGTAGGCTTTGAAAGTTATCATGAGTGGAACATGCATTCACAGCAAAAATAATGCAGGTTTCTTTCAGAAGCCTGTGACACATTCAGTTTCATGTTTTGTTCTAAATTATGGAATAGATCTCCAAATGCATCAAATATTTATATTGCCATTATGAATGAAAACTGAGAAACATTCTAGAACAAAGAACACCTGAGGAAACTCAGGTCTTGTCCATTTAGAAAATCCTCAGCATAAGTAACATGTACATTAATACCTAAATATATTCAAGAGGACTTCAGACTTCATTTAAAAAAAAAAGAAAAAGATTCTTGGTATACTCTTGCTCTTCTCATACTCATACGGAGCTCCTGTTTACTTTTCATGGAACCAGCATGCAAAGTGTACCTTGACACCACAGAAACAGCATTTTAAATGCAAGTTGAATTAATATACCACTAATTTACAAGAAGCATTTTTAAGCTGTGATGGACAAACAAAATGTTTTTGCAAATCAGAAAATTGAGGACAGGCTACAAGTTTACTGCATTTATTTTTTGAATTATTTAGGCCTGTGAAAATCTCTTCCTCCCATGTTAAAGTCACTTTAGCCGCAGCCTGAATCTCTCCTTCAGAGATCTTTACATGTAACTACTCACACCAGGAGTAATATTTGGGTGGACAAAAAGGCATACACAATAAAGTTAAATCTGGCAACTTCGTGTGTATTTTTTCCCCTCTTCTGAAAGAGGAGATTATGAAAGACAGTATCCTGGTATTCAGTGATATAATATGAAGATGCTGCAGAAAAAAAATAAAATCCCTTTAAGGGAAGAAAGTTCCCAGAAAAAAAAAAATTCTCAATGATTCTCAGCTATTGTAGTGATGGATCCCTACAAAGGAACACAGAAATCAGTAACTGCAGCAAATGTAAGCAGATGACATCTGACAAGAATTATCTGAATGTCAGAAAAAGAAAAGCCCTGTAAATGCCAGATTATGATCCCACTTACTACCAGCAGTAAAAATAACCTAGCCCACCTTTATTTACCTGTAAGAATCATGAAAACAACTATGAATACAAGAAGATTGACTTTGAAAAGTCCTGCAACTTGAACATGAGTCATTCTCCCTCCTCCAATCCAAGTCATTACAAAAAAATTACAGTACATTTGTCAAGTGTTAGTTTAGCCTTTGATTAGAGCTGCATTACCCCTTCTAGCTTCTCCCACAACCAACAACCTGTCTCAGACCATAGAGATTAAAAGAAATATGTATGCACTCAGAAATAGCATGTATGTAAATTGATCAAGCATATCCTTGAACAGCAAAAGGCCTGCAAGAAAATAAAAAGAGCAACATTGCCATGAAAGAGGAATCTACCAGGAAACCTGAGCATGGGGAATACTGTGTTACCCTTGGTCCTTACAGCATGCAGAAGCCATAGTCAGCTCTCAAGAAATATGGGCTATATGAACATGAGCTATTCAGGAAGAACCAAGTCCCCAGGCCTGAGAGCACACTCTCACCACACCCCAGCAACACACCTCCACTGCACTGGCCACAGTGCTTTCAGCCCAGAAAGAAAATGAGATGCAATGCCAGCATAGGGCCCTGGTGTTCTCCAAAGTCCTTGAACTGGGTGAGAAAGTCACCCACCATCCTACACCACACAGGCATAGTACACAGAACAGAGATGTAGGCAAAGAAAATGCCAAGGAAGTCTGCAGAGCCCTGCAGACTACAAGACTGGATTCTGCACAGCTGAAGTGCCCATAGCATTCAGGAGCAGCTAGCAGCAAGGATGCTTGTGGTTAGTGTTAGTAACTCACTGCTGGCTACTGCAGAGCTGAATTAGATGCAGTATTTCCTCAGGAATACATACCTTCCCCAGCTGGGACCACTATGTACCTCTCAATGTATTCTTTCCCCAGAAGTATCACAAGTTCAAAGCCCTGTGTGGAAATGTATTTATCAGCAAGATCAATAGTGCTGCCTTTTGCATATCAGAAGTCTCCAGCTCCACAGTTGCTATTTCAGCATACAGAAGAGATCAGCAGGATATAAAAGGATCAGCTTCATCTTGATGCATTAAGACACTGGAGGAAAAAAAAAAAAAAAGGAGGGCCACTGACTCCAAATGACTTCAGAGTCTGAGAGGTACAATGAACAAGTTTCCCACCATAACATCTTCTGAACACAGTATTTACTCTAAAGCACCAAATCATCCACCTTGTTGCTCAAGTCTTAATGTCACATAGGAACCCAGTCTGTAAGAGTGGACACTACCACCTATAGTAACTGCCTAGCAGAGGGCTGAAAGGTCTCTGACCTTCTGGAGTGTGGTTCTCAAGTTATTCATCAGCTGAGGATTTTTTTTTTTAATCACCTGACATTAATTTGTTATTTGCACTTGTCAAAACATGTTAACTTCATAAGGACATGGTGCTGCTTTGGTAGGAAGCCTGTACTCCAGCTGACCTCCTGGCTATGGCTGCCACAACCTCTTCACCAAGTGGTGTTTGCTAGCTCTCCAGCTGAACACAAGCTCTAGGATTTGAGAAAGGGAAGGTTACTTCCAGCTAGAAAAACCTGGCATCCACCTGCAGTCAGCTTTCACCTTGCATTAGGACTTCAGTAGTATAATTCAGAAGTCAGCTCCCACTGAGAAATCATTTTCATTCCTAAAAAGAACACATTCTCCTCTATATACTTAACCTTATTAGAAGTACAATTCCTACTACAGCCTTTCAAAGAGGCACAGTCTAGCATTACTACACACAGAGAGGACTGTCACTTCATTGAGCTAAGACTTCTTCAAGCAGTCTGGTAATACCTCAGTGTGGTCCAGGTGTCCACTCACACCAGGGAACACTCTCAGCAGCAGCATGGACAAGATCAGATCATGTCTGGCTCCCACACACGCACCCCAACACTGCTTTCCATCAGCAATCCAGCGAGTTGTAGCACTCCCAACACGACTTCTTGCTGACCCCACATGCCCACAACACACACTCTCAGCTTCACACTGTTAAAAGCACTCTGGTGCTCAGCATATTTCACAAGTTTCAAACAGGAAAAAATGTTCATGGTGTAATAGCTGTGTTTTATAGGGCACTGAAGGGGTCCCTGAGCAGAGTACGCTGGGGTACGCTGAGCAGTGCGAACACATCACCCCCTGCTACATGCCTGGCTCTCATCTAGCAGTGTAGGCAATCTAACGATATCTGATGGGCCACCCCACATTTGCAGGTAGCAACATGATTCCCAGACTACATGTGATACTGTTCAAAACCTACAAATGTGATGGTGAAAGAACAGAAATAGGATTACATTAAGGTGAAACAGAGGAAATGCATGACTGAGGCTTATATTGTACAAGAACAAAATATAGGTAAGAAATGACAGCATCAACTCAGATGCCACACCTATTTCTGCTTGCCACATTTGATTCATCATTGCATTAAAACTAGAAAGCCACTTTTTGCTCTTAAAGATTATTCTCAAAAACTGAACTCCTTTGTAGGGCTCAAAGACATTTCTCTGGCTCCACAGGTGAAAAAAATCAGTGATGACCTAAAGAGAGTCAAAAATGAATAGAAAAGAGTGCTTCATTTTGCGATGGCTGCCTTTGGACTCCTCTAGAGTTGCATGTGACCCAATTGAGAAACTGCTCAAACGTGTAATTTTATCTGGTAGGCATCCAATCTTAGAAAAGCTGAAGGACCATAGATTTCTCTCTTGTACACACAGAAGTGTAATAGACTTGGTATGTTTGGGGTCTTGAAATATGTAACTTGTTGTCCTAAAGAGGAAAAATACAGAAGAAAGTTATACAAGACATAGTTTTGATGATTCAGAGAGGCTGCCAGGAAGAACAGAGCTCAATTGCTTTCTTTTTAAAATGTGTACTTGTAAATTAAGAAGCATTTCAAGATTAGGCATCTGTCCAATTCTTTTTATCATTTACTGTATTATGCTAATAAGGATGCTGTTTCTTTAATTATCATTTGCAGGAAAATTGCATTGAATCCCTTGATCTTCCTTAAAACCACCCCAATGCTTGAATCCCCATAGGCTTTTAATCACACAGCTCCAGCGTGAAGCTCTGCATTTAGGAAAAAACTCTTCTCAAAACTGGTTCACTGAAAAAATTGAAATTGTTTTCTCTCATCCAAGTTATATCCTCCCCCACTTGGCAGCTTAGGAGGAAGAGTTAAGACTCAAATATTAGCTTATCCACTGAATGCAGCCTAATGCTGAAACCCATTATACTGCATGTGTAACAGACACTAAACACCAGAGCTCGTTAGAGGTAGCCACAAGTGAGCTATAAAATAACCCATGTTGTCCTGTGACACTTTGCAGTAGAGTTCAGCACATCCTGTTAAAAAGAGGCACTTGTAATACACACATCATCAACTGCCAGTGTTAACTTTGTTATATAAAATTATCCACAATTAGTGGACAATTACAATTAGTTAAATGGCTCTACCCATGTAGTTCCATCATGACTTCTGGTTCTCCTGATGTGCATAACAGAAGCCCTGTCTGGGTGGGAGCCTGAGCTCTGTGCAAAGCCACTCTGAGCTGGCAGTGGCTGCCCCGCTCCTGCCCTCACCCCACAGCATCCCCAGACCCTTGTGATGCCAGAACTCTGCAGAGCCATGCATGGGCATGAGGCAATGGGCTCTGCAGCTCCATTTGCCCACCATGGAAGGGGCCTCATCAGGGGGACCTCACAGCATCCCCCTTGGCCTGATCTTGGGGCAAGGACAGGGGGATGCCCCGGCCCCAAGCCTTAAGGATTAAAACTCATCTTCTCTTCTGAAGAGCACCAACTGCTGAAGCATCTCTGGCTTAAACCCCCAAGGCAGGCTCAGGAGCCCCAACATTGACAGCAGGTTATTGGCATTCCTTGGGCTGAGCTTTTGATGTTTGCTTCACAGCAGCCCTGAAATTATTGATGTTTATCAAGGTAGTTTCTCATGCAAGCAGAGCTGCAGTGATTGATAGGGTTGCTGGGGACAAGATGCTCCCCTCAACCTATTGCAGAATGGAAGGAGAAAGATTTTTGTACATTCTAGTGCCCACACAACAGTAACTAACCAAAACTAACTCTAAATGGATACACCATATGGTGTGTACAATTGGAGTGTGCATCGCATGCTGTGCTTTCATCCTGCAGTGAAACTGAAACACTGGGTTTTCTTAAAGCTGAGGTACAAATCACATTGACATCTTGAAGCAAAGTATTTACAAACAAGTAGTCTGACATCTCATTTATCTGTTTTGCCATAAAATTGGTTTATACATGATTAATTATGAAAAATAAGCACAGCATGCTTTCATGCACTTTTACTTTGAAATCAAGGTCACACTTTGTTTTGAAATTCAGAAAAACAGTATGAATAAAATAATTATCATATCAGAATATTCTCTGCAAGTAACTTTATTTAAGCAGACTAAACCAGGGGCTTCTGAAGCCTTTTTTTGCAGATGGGTCATTTCTTAGCCCTTGTCTACACCTCTCATTTTATTGAGCTTATCTTTTGTACCGGAAGCATGCTGTGAAGTAGGATCCCTCATAACTAAGCCACACAGTACCAAATAAAGGCTTTGGGACAAGAATAATTTTACAAGCCAATTCCTGTTGTGTGGGCTCCATTCCATTTGGAATGCCGCACCCTGAACACCACATGAATGGTGTGGTTATCCATGGAAACCCGGTATCTTCTGTAATCCACCTGAATACATCCACCAAAGCCTTCTGCCAATTCTCTGCCCAAGATGCTCAACTACCCAAGCACCTCTGTGCTAAGCACAATGTGATACTGAGATGTGAACCAAATGCCTGAGAAAGATCCATGTGACATGGTCCCATTCACCTTCTGCCTGTGCAGCTTCTTACAAACCCTCACCAGGGCAGAGGTGTGCCACTCAGCTCTGGCAACAGAAGCAACTTGTCAACATGTGGTGCTGATTTCAAATAGCAAAAAGCTGATTTCCACATGCATGCTGCTTTAAGCAGGTAGTTTTTATCAGAATTCTGAGAAGCAGCTTCTTGTTAAGACTACAGTTGTGTTCACAAGGAGGAGAAAACAAACTTGTGACCTCAGCTACTGCCCTTTCCCTCTGCTGCTGTACAGTCAGCCTCAAAGCCAGCCACCACATGAACTCCCTCTCATGAAGTTCAGCAGGTCTGCTTTCTCCTACCACTGCGCTGCAGCGACCACAGGCTTGCAAAAGGCCACATGGACTGGGAGCAGCAGGCTGCAGAGGTCAGACGAATAAGGGCCTCCCCATGTCAGTAGGAATTGCCAAAACAATTGGGGCTCGTGTATTGCAGCACTAACAACATGAAGTATTGTTCTTCCTCAGTATTGTCGATATTTGAATAGCTTTTTTTTTTTAAAGGGCAAATAATTCATTCTTCTGAATACTTGCTTAGAACTGCAGTGACTGGCCTCAATTTCAATAGAGATTAGAATTGCCTTTTAAAAAGGAAGCTTACTTTTGTTAAAGGTTAAGAGGGCAACAGAAAAACATGGTAAGCACCAATGCTAAAGAAAAAAAATCACTATACTTAGGAGAAAGTGTCAAAAGATAAAGACATGGATACAACATGTAAAAGAAAAGCAGACGCTGGACTGCTGGCAAATCATGAGATGGGGCTGGGGTCTGCTAGAAATCCATCAAGTGATGTAAGGGAACAGAAGGAGGCATTCCTCAGGCCTATATCCTTGAAGTCAGGAAAAACACTGTCACACTGAGTTTTATTCTAGCAGAGAATCTGTTCTGAAGAAGCATTTTTCTAGAAGTCTCCTGGAAAGTCTAAGTTCTTGTCCATGGCTTAACACAAGAAGTGAAGTTATCTCCAGCTAATGTCATACTGGACTTCTCCTGGATAGAAGTGAACCATTCAACTAGGGATACTTTTAACATGCCAAAAAATAAAAGTCATTATGCTACATCATGAAAGTAAGCTTTTTTGGTTAAAGAATCCTGGCTAAGAATGTGACAGCAGCAAAGAAACCTGTAAAACAAACCCAAAGTACATAACAGATGGGGAAAAGACACACTGATAGCAATGAATACAAATTAACATTGCATAAATTCAAGCAATAATGGAAGAAAAGCAAAAAAAAAAAAAAAATAGATGAGCTCTGGTAAGGTCTGTAAGGAGCACCACTCCAAATGTGGAAAGAGCAAGTGCATGCCAAGCAGGAACATCAGCAACTAGCCATTCCAGATAAAAACTCTCCAACAATTCAGGAAAAAAAAAAAAGTATTTGACAACTACTTCTGCTCTGTATTCAGAAAGATGCAGGATGCTATATTCACATCTTGGTGATAATGACATCCCTCCCCTGCCATCGGTAATTGGGAGAGCTTTAAATAGCCCCTCAATCAAAAACCTGTACTCACTAGCGCAGGACAGATGTGCCTGCAAGTTCCCTGATGCAATGGCTGCTGTTAACAAATATGACTAGAAAGCTAAAATGGAAGCAGTATTTAAAAAGGGTTCAGTGGGATAACCTAAGCTGCTATGGAACCATTAGACTGACAAAAGTGGTAAGCAGCATCAGGGTAAGGTTATCATGGGCCACAATCAATAAGGCATTGAGACACTAGCACAATTAACACCAGTCAGCACAGCTGTATGGAAAATAGGCCTGGTCATGTAAATCTGATCATTTGTATGCAGTTCCATCATCATTTGATAATGGCAGTGTAGTGTGCTGACATGACATATTACTATTCCTGATTTCATACTACACATCAATTTAAAGTCACGCTATACATAAAAACCTGAATTAAAAGATTCACTATTCTTCAACACAGCTCACAGCAAATGAATTTTAAGTGGCTAACTAAATGGAGAGTCAGCTTCCCAGATAACAGATACCTTGTCAGTCCAGCAGGAAAAGGTACAACTGAGGTACAATGCTTGGAAGATGAAGAGAGCTACAGACTGCCTCCAGGAGCAAGGCTCATCACTTATTGGAAAATTTACCAGTGACATGGCAGATATGTTACTACTGACACTATTTAAATCAAGACCTTGATCTCTTTCAGGAAGATTTGCTGAACAAAGGAGGAAAAAAACAGATGATTCCTGATATACCCTGCATCTCCTGGATCCACACAGAACAGGCAGAAAGAACAGACACATTAATGTGGTCCCCCCGGCCTTCAAATTTTTAAGTCTAGGGAACAATGACCCAGACATCATTAATCCCTTTGGAATTTAATGCAGTAAGTGAATCATGCTTAATCCATCTGATTCAGTATAAGATGGCTTGAGTATTTCTATGAGATTTCAACAGTAATCCAGTGTCAAATTACTGGATGACTTAAAATACTGTCAAATAGCTTCCCTGAGTTTCTGGTTATAGCTGAAAGCAGCAAAAAACATAGATCCATAGAATGGCTTGGGTTGGAAGGGACCTCAGAGATCATC
>VXAV01010422.1:0-21251 GCA_013399715.1 Alectura lathami
CACCCACAAACTCTCAACTCGCTCCTCATCCGCCCCTGGACGGTACTCAATCCACTGTAGTTGCTCTCTCCCTCGCCTTGCTGGCCTGTCTTTCCTGAGAAGGGTACAGCCACCCATGGCCACATTCCAGTCATGTGAGCTGTCCCACCATGTTTCTGTAATTGTGACCATGTCATAATCTCCTGACCGAACACAGATTTCTAACTCCTCCTGCTGTGCGCATTGGTGTACAGGCATTTCAGGGAGCGAGCTGAGCAGTGTGGGCACTCATTTTTTTTAAGACCTGTTTGCTCAATGGTCATTCCAGAAGTCCTGAGATTTGTAGGTCAGCTGACTGAAAACGAGTTACCCCATCTATCCTAGTTAGATATATTTGTGAATGATGAACATCATTCAAACATGGTTTAAGTGAATTTTAAAATATTTATTCAAAACAATGTAACCCTCCTCAAATTTATCATTTCAGCATCTCAAATAAATCCTGGAGGGGAAGAAGGGGTTTGCCTTGCTCTGGGGCTTGTGCAGGAGTTGTAGCCCCTCCTGCTGAGTCAGGACACATTTTATTCATTTGGTTTTGGGGAAATGGCTTTGAAATAAGACTGCCTTGCATCCAGAGCGGGGTCAGGATTCAGAAGGAACCTAGTGGCCAGACTCTTCTCTGCAGTAATCCTCAGGGTCTGGTGAACCAGTGGACAGAGAGGATGTGAATGCCATTTGCCAGCCTTTGGCCATGGCAAAAAAGGCACAACAGCAGGAGTGTGCTGGAGTTTCAAACATGGCTCCTGAGCCACTCTCTGGCTCCTTCTCTCTCCCATCCACTCTTGACTCCTTCCCCAGCCCGGGCAGGGTCCTTTTCACAGGCCCTTTTTTCCTGTCCCTTCTTGCTCTACTTGATTTGGAGCTTGGGAGAGTGCCTTGCCTTGATCCAGTGATACAGAGGAGCGTGTCCTTAATCAAGCCCAAACCTGTCTGCTCAGACGAAAGCGTAGCACAACGAGCGTGACAAATCCTGCTTCTCAGCTGGTGAGAATCCATACTTCTCCTGGTTTCCCAGAAAGTGCCCAGAGAGCCTATGTGTGAAAGATAAGCCAAAAGTCAACACTGGAAGCTTGCAAAGGAATTTTTGGATGGAGTGCAAACAATCTGGTTCGCATCAGCCCTCTAGCTTATTCATTCCCACATCAACAACCAGATGTTTAATGCTCAGCGCAAAGGCTGGTGAGTGACTCTGTCTTCCTGGCTTACAGGAGCTGCTGTCTGTTTGTCCTGTGGTAGAGTGAAGTATTGTAGGTCAACAGGGAGGCAACCAGAGTAACAGTGCTTTCAGGGACCCTTTGCAAAAGCTATCTTGGCAGGTACCTGATGTGCTGCATCTGCCAAGCATCCTTGAAGAGTTCAGCTGCAGAGCCATGTTCCTGTGGAAGAAGAAAGTGTCAAGCTCAAGGACAATCTAATTAATCTGTGGTTTTGCAAGGAGGTTGAAGATATCATGGATCTGACTCTGAAGCCACTAAGAAGTTTCAGGCTCAGAAGAGAAATAATACCCAGCTGCCTGAGATAGAAGGCAAGAGAGTTCAACTGTATGGACGTGAGATGTGCCAGTGCATTCAGGTTTGGAAAATTGTCTCTAGTTTATGTCATGGATCCAAACTTCTGTAGCTATTGAGTGGCTCAGTGTGGATCTATAAATTCTGCATCATGTGGGCTGTGGATATGAGGTGCTTTCAGAGGGTTCAGAGGTTCAGAGGTTCAGAGGCCATTGCCCTTTGGGTTGAGATAATCCCCAGTGAACATGTAGAAGCAGATTCTCTAATTCTTATGATTTTTAAATTTTTTATCTTAAGTCCTAAAAACTCTCTTTTTAATGCCCAATCTGACACCTACTTCCAATTCTGTTTTTTTTTTTTCCTCCTTATCCATACTACTCTCTTCCAAACTTAAGACCCACACTTCATGATTCTCAATCTCCTTCCCTTCCCTACTGAGCTGCACCACCCTCCCAAATCCCTGCATTCTTCACATGAAACTTCCATCCTTTTCTCTTCTGGAAATCCATCCTCCAGCACCTTCACAGTTGGAACACCATGCGTGCATGAGAACTCGAGATCATTGCCTCACATGCTACCACGTGCTGGTGGCTCCAGCATGGATATTTATGTGTGCTTTTACCTCAGCCACCTCAGTGGCCACTGTCCCTCCCTCTAAGTGCTGGAAGACAACCTGTTTCATTTCTGAGAAGAAGGCTTTTTCCCTCCACAGCTTAACAAGTGCATTCCCTTGCAGAGAGAGGAATGTCCCTGCGGAGTGTGGTTTTTGGAAATGTGTCTGAACTGCCCAAGTGAACGTGTGGGAAGACCATAGACCTAGCACTCATCTGCTTGCCTCTTGCGTGCGCTAAATTCGGTTTGGATAGGGGCCCTTGCACCAGAAAGCCTGAACCTGCTTCTGAAGGACTGTTGGAACATATGCTGGGTAATATACAGCAGGGGGTTGAATCTCATAGGAGAAGGAAAGATTTTCCAGAATTGTTCCAAGATGCTGCTACTGACACTGATAATGTTTAAACCCATACTCTAATGATATGGGTAAGAAAATTTCATTTATTTATTTATTTAAATATTTTTTAAAGACTGTTGAAAAGCACATGAGATTGGAGAGCACAGGAAAAAAAAAAAAAAAAAGCCAATGTCCGACACAGGTGTAAAGCAAGCTTTCTACACTCTATCCAGATGACTCAGTCTTGCCTCACAAGGCAATTCCTTAGTCTAACCTCTGTGGCACTGCAGGAATGCAGACAGCCTACCTGCTTCTAACAATCTCCTGAAACAGGGACTTTCAATCTAAAAATACAATACAGAAATAATGTTCCTAGGTATGGAGGAGGTAAACCTTCATCTCCGTGACCTCCATTCTGGAGAGCACCAGATGATGGCTCACGTCATGATCCCTCATCCCTGCATCTCTGGCCATCCAGCACTGTACAACCTCAGCACAATGTCTTGGTCCAAGCGTAAAGCTTTGAACTCTTCAGCCCTGCCTTGCAGTCTTTTTGGCAGCCATATGTTGTGGGAATGATGTATTCTCTTGGCACTAGCCTTCTTGTTCCACTGCTGGGGCAGCCAAATATGAAATCAGATTTCTCAAGGTAGAATGGAAGTATCAAGACTTTCTGCGTTGTCCCAACTCCAATGAATGGTGACCACAGATTCTCACTTAGGTTTCCACGCAGTGAACATGAAATAAAAAGAGTGGTGGCCCAGGAAATGAGAGACACAAAGCTTGCTCTCAGACAGGCTGTGTTGGCACGCCATGAGAAATATTTTCTGTTAGCGGGAAGTATACACACATTGAGCCTTCCTCTTTGTCACACAAAGTAGCCCTGAAGACACCTTAACCAAACACTCAACGCTGTATCAGTCCTGCCCACAGAAAGGCTCTGAGCTACCAGGGGCTTTGGCAGCTTTCACATACCAGGGATGCGAGCAACCCAGCCATGCAGATTGCCCCACTGCCAGAGACTGTTGCTTTCACCCTTTGGGGCCTATGAATCGATACAGAGAGCAGCTTGGGAAGTCTCGTAATAGCTAATTGCCTACAAAATCAGAGTCCAGAAGCTGCAAGGCTCTTATTTCAGTGCAGGAAATCTGAGAGTCCAGGAAGACTGGCCCAAGACAAGTCTTGGGAACTTCAGATTCAGGTAATGAGATTTTCGACCTTCCTTCATCTTCAAATCTAAGACATATCCCGCCTTGCTTCAGTAGACCATCAGCATTTCCAGAGCCCCATTTACCAAAATTTCTGAAGCTGAGAGGAACCTGAAACCTTGACAAGAAGAAAAAGGCTAAACTTAGCTGTGGTGCCTTTGCCCCACAGATGTCCTGCTGTGAATCAGCTCTGGAGCTGGAAATGAAGCCGCATGTCTTCAGGCAGTCCATATGGCTGCATAACCTCAAAGCAAAGTACCTTCATTACCCAGACACTGATAATGCTGAGCAGTTCATGTGGCAGGATAGCCCAGGAGCAGTAGAGCTGGAAACCCTACCTTGCAAGCAATGTTGGCAAGAAAACAAGAAAATAAAATCTTCAAAGCAGAAGTGAATGGAAGAAAGAAACTAGAACAGAAAGAGACAGACGAAGCACATGTTGTGCTAAGAAGTTGTACCCCTGAACCCTCCATCCCAGCTGTTTCCTGGGCTGGGGCACATGATGTATATGCTAATCATCATCATTTCTTTTCCCTCCCTCTCCCAAGTATAAACCGGGAACACTTGGGGAAAAAAAAAAAAAAAAATCAGTCCTTTGGATCAAGCTAAGAGTAAGGCATTCCAAGGCTGAAATGAAGAAGAATCACTACTGCAGAACAAGAAGGACAATTGTGCTGTGCAGCTTGGAAAGTGGTGTGGTCATTTATGTCCCTTCTCCCCCTAGTCCTTTAAGGCAAGAATGCGTATGTCATCAGAGCTTGACTGAAGTTAAAACGAGTGCAGCTGAGGCTGAATAGCTCTGAGAAAAGCAACTAGGATGATCAAAGGATACACATACATCTGTGTGCATGTGTGTTATGTCTGCTACCCCTCCAGCCGTATACAAATGTATGTGTAGGGGGTACAAGCTGTGTGTGTGTCTGTACAGGACCTAGTACAGTGGCTCTCTAGTTCTTCCTGGGGCCCTTAATCACTGTTGTAATGCAGTCAGTCACAGTTTAGGAGATCATCTCTCATGGAAATCTTGCTCTGTCTCATCTCACTGCATTGTGATTTAACCCCCATACCCTGCACAACCAGCAGCAGGGAGTTAAGATTCAATTACTTAGTGGCTTGCCTGTCCCAGCTGACAAGGTCATTCAATAACTTTCCATGTCAGAAATTGCAAAGGAAAAAGAAGGTTTTCATGGTTAAGGCAGACAGCCGAGCTGCCTCATCTTGATTGGAGCTGGCTGAGCAGCTCATGAATGCACCAAAAGACATTTCTCCTCTGCCCGTCCATCTGACTAGCTGCTCAAACTGTTGCTCATCTGTAGCAGGAGCAGCAGAGCCATGCTTCAGAGGAACAAATCATCCATGTTCTGCAGATAAGAAAGGTGTTAAGACTGTCCATGTTATAATTCTCAACAGATACTCATGGAGTTGAGGCAGTTTTACCTCTTGTCCTTGTATAAACTGGACAATGAGTTTCCAAGCAGGAAAATGTGTTTTGGGGGTAATGATTATAATTTTTATTTTCTGATTCAAATTCAGTATTGGTATAAACAAACAGCTGTTTCACTAAAATCGGTGGAGTATCCCCAGTATTGGTGAAGACAGTGATACTCTTTGGTAAAAGACAGTGCATTTAAAAAAATTCTGCTTCATTTTTTTGCACTCACAGAAACAAATGTGATGAACATGATTATTGCTATCGTAGATCAGTGAAAGTCCCGGGATTATATCAATTTCCATTGATCCCTCTCTCACACAGCACCATGTGTAACCCGTGTTTGCTGTCTAAGTCCAAATTCAGACACTAGAACATTTTATGCATTCTGCTTGTATAACTCCAATGGTTGCTTTTCACTGTCTGTATTGAGTTCACAGTAAAACCAAAGTATCTTTTCTAAATAGCATAAAACTCTTACACTTCAAACACCCTCAAAATTATTTGTTCTTGTAACACATGCTAAAAGGCTTGGGCAAAAGTCCTCAAATGAAAACGGTCATCATACTTGCTAGCTAAAGAATTAATTTTTAAAAGATAATTCTGAGCTCAGTATAAATGCAGAGAAGTTATTTGAGAACACTGTTCTCTGCAATTATATCAGCACAATACCTGGCATAAAAATAATAAATGCTGGAACCTTGGGATAACATCACCATGTTGAAGTCAAGGAGGCACAAAGCCCAGTGATGGGAGGGACTTTCCTATATCAGTCTGTCGTATTTGTTTAGGACTTGAGCTCACAACCGAGTCAGACACCGTGTTGCATAGATGTTGATGCACAACTGGCTGCATGTGCTCCCAGAGTGCCTTCAAAGTTTGCTGCAAAATTTTCTCCTGGGTTGTTTGAAAAATTTCCACGGTTGGATTAATGTCCTCTAGCACAGCATTTCCTCTAGCATCTCTATAAATTAGATGTGTAAGTCCCACTAGTGGCCTTTGATACCGAAGGACAGAAGTAACCAACTCCAAAAGGCAACAGTCTTGATGTAACTTCTACAACTTCTTAGAATGAAATGGTGACCTCATGAGTGGGGCCCCTTCTCTCCAGTGCAGATGTGTACAGACATGCACACCTGAACACAGAGCTCAACCCTCCACCTTCCATTTCTAGTCCATGTTACAGCTGCTGCTTTTTGTGCCAGCTTTTCCTTCAGCTTGAATGTTTCTTCCCCTTCACTGTTCTTTCTCTCGTGTTGTTAAAACCACCAGGAGCATTCAGTCATCCAGACGGCTCAGGTCTTGGAACATCAATGGCAAAATTTCATCGTGTGCAAAGTGGGATGTTCCTGTAGTCAGCACGGATCATGGACTGCTCTGTTGGCAGAGTAGATATAACCACCCTGGGCATGGTAAATTCCTTCCTGGTGGACCTCACTGTCAGAGAATCATCTAGGGAAGTTTTAGCAAACTAGTACAGATGTAGCCTGTGAATCTGCTTGTTTTCTTCTGCTGAACAAACCATGCTGCCTTGCAAGACATGCACTCTCTTTTCCCTTTGCACCTCTTCAATTTCCAGTTCATCTTGCTTGAATCTGGGTGACCAGAACTTTATAGCCTTTCAGATGTCTAAGCTGCTCTTTGCGCAATGGTGTTAACACTTTGCTATCTCTACTGGAAACATCTTACCTGAGATACATTACAGCTGCAGCTGTTCTTTTTAAGGGCCCTTTGTTCAAACAGGCAGACTATTTCAAGTCCTTTTGTTCCCTGCTGTTACCTCCAACTGATGACTTTCTACTTGAGTTTCTAAGTGCAGTCTCTTACTCTTTTTACTGTTAAAATACACCCATTTCTCTCACTCAGCTTTCCTTAAAGGTCATCCAGCTCTTCTCATATCATATTCATATCCTTCTTGCAATAGCAATGCAGTCACTCAAGTTTGTGTCATCAGCAGATCTCATGACCAGGCGCCTATTTTTTCTGCCAAGTTCATTAGAGAAAATATTTAATAAGATTGGTCCCAGGACTGATTATTAAGGAGCACAATGGAGTTTCTCTGGATTTACTCAGAAGTCACAGACAGCAAATGTTGGCCCCAGATGGTATTTTGTTCAAAACAAAATAATGACTTCCATCTGTCTCATCACTTTCCAAACTGAGGTCTGTGGAGCACTTGCTGGTGGTCTGCAGAGCGCTGGCTCTTTGCAAGGCGCTGGCTCCTCCTTGTTATTTCCAGCTGCTAAATTCTACTAAATTAAGCTAAAGCTTACAGTGGATGTTTTCCTGACATTATTTTCATGTGTAAGTAACTATGGGAGTTGCTGGTGGGACCATATGTGATTGGAAAGGGAGCTCACCTGCGGGATAATTCCTGAACTGGGATATAGTGTGAGTGACCTAAGACCCAGGGATCTTCTTATCTACTTATTAATAAAGAGTTTACTGTGCATGTCACAGTAGCACAGAACAGTCCTAAGCAGGGAGATGCCTATAAATAGGTTGAGCTTCATACAGACTTCTGCTGAAAGCAGTCCCTATCTTAAGATGATTGCGGGCTGCTGTACCGAGAGGAGGAAAAGCAGAAGACAGATGAACAGAGAAGACACATCCACCTAGGCACAGTTGACTTGTCACAGTGAGACTTCTTGTGTCCCCTGCAGCTGTCACATAGCCATCATGCCATGCAGCTGCAGTATCACGGTGGAGATTTCACATTGTTTGTAGTGTCTTGGCTCATATCAAGGACTCAGTTTGCAGTTACCCAAAGCTCACTTGCTCGAACTGATTCAGGCACCTGCTGCTATAAAATAAAATAAAACAAAATAAAATAAAATAAAATAATGAATAATGAATAAAAACTGACTTGCCTAGAGAGGATGTAAACTCAGTCAGGACGTTTAAAAATTCTGACAGGATACGAGGCATGATGATGAGCCCAGAACAAAGAACCCAGCAGATGAAGTCTCCGTCCCTTTTGTTTCTCTGACTGGGAGGTTGTGGGCTATGCACTGAGTTTGTACAGAACCTGTCACAGTGCTTCTGGGGTACAAAAGGGATCTTGTTTATGGATGGGCTCGGAAGAATTGGCTTCAATGGATGAACCATTCCAACAGTGCAGTGGGAAAGGGTTGCTCTTACATCTGCATGTGCAACTGTTCCTCTTGAGCCAAATTCTCTGGTGGTGGTTCCACTGGAGTCTGTGCACTTTCAGCACCAGGACAGCCAGCTCCTTGTTGCAGTGCTGATTTCTTCTGTAGTGTCAATGAGTGTTCAGCTAAAGATTATGGACTTCAACTCAGCTCGCTGCTGTTACAATCAGTGTGAAAATGCCACTGTACCAAGGGAAATATGTATTTCTTTACACTCCTAAGCAAGATTGCAGTTCCAATGGCAGCATTTGAAAACCTAGAGGAAAGAAAACATAGCTTTCGCTATGTTTTTGTGGCTTATGAGACAATGGTGGAAGAACAAAGAAAAGTAAAACAAAAACAGAAAGAAAGGTTTCTACAGGTTGTCTCTTGTCCTGTTTGCTTGTGTCTTACAATGAAGTTTGACTGAAGTGCACAACTGTTTTCTAATAGCTGAAGCAGAATTCGGTTGCTGTAACTTCAGGCTGAGCTATTTCTCAAATGTTGTGCTCTCTGGATATATATGTTTTTGATTTTTGCTTGATGCTGTTTAGAAATGAGATCAAGAATCTGTGATGGTAAGACCTAAATGAACATGAGTCCTTGTCCTGAAGAACTTGTAATTGCCAAAACAATAAAGAAAATATTAAAATCTTTGCTATGACAAGAGGGAGCTAAGAAACAGAAAGATGAATGCTCCAAGGGTCTCACACAGAGCCTGATGTGTAAGCCAGATCAGCTCTTTAACCACAGAACTGTGCTAGTATTGTTTCAAGCTTCTTCCCATAATCCCAGCTTCCACATAGACCTTTCCATTTACGTAGTATTTACTCAGCAGTGGTCATTTGGACACTTTCCTAGCTGTCCTTATACTGGGGGAGAGAGTACCAAGGTCTAGATGATTTCTGCCCTGATGAGTTTTTTTCGTTTTACTGATGCAGCTGCGGAAGTCCTGGACAGAAGAGCCAGCCTGATCACTCTGAAGCTGAAACAAATCATTGACTAACTGACAGAATGAAATCCTACTGAGCTTCACCAGAGCTCTGTCTACCACCAGCAGCAGAGAAAAAGATCACAGACTTTTGGAAACAGGATTAAAAAACTATTCTCAAGTAGAAAGACACAGAAAGATCACCTGTGCTGTTTCCTCTTACTAGATCTCCCCAGGTTTATCTTTCGTTCCTTGATAGACAAAGCTCCTATACAAAAATAGCCTTAAATTTTCCAGACGTTTTCTCATGGGTAAACTAATGCTGCCACTCCCGGGCATCTGTTCTTAAGAGGGAGTGGCTAAGATACAAAACACAGGTCCACAGCATCAAAAACTGGCCCAGGCTGGAGGCACCTCTGGGTCCCTCTGGCCCAGCCCCCACTCCAGTAGGGACACACAGAGCAGGGTGCCCAGCAACACGTCCGGGTGGCTTTTGAAGAACTCCAAGGAGGAGACCCCAGCCCCACTCCGGGTCCATGTGCCAGCGCTCTGTCACCCACACAGGAATGTGCTTCCCGATGTTGGACTTGGACGTTGGACTTGGGACTTGGGCGTTGTGATCGATGAAAAGCTGGCCATGAGCCGGCAGTGCCCTCTCACAGCCAGGAAGGCCAATGGCATCCTGGGCTGCATCAAGAGAGGGGTGGCCAGCAGGGAGAGGGAGGTGATCGTCCCCCTCTGCTCTGCCCTTGTGAGACCTCACCTGGAGCACTGTGTCCAGGCCTGGGGCCCCCAGTACGGAAGGGATGTGGAGCTGTTGGAGTGGGTCCAGAGGAGGGCCACCAAAATGATCAGAGAGCTGGAGCACCTCTCCTGTGAGGAAAGGTTGAGGGAGTTGGGATTGTTCAGCTTGGAAAAGAGAAGGCTCCAGGGAGACCTCATTGCAGCCTTCCAATACTTGAAAGGAGCTGACAGGCAGGAGGGGGACCGGCTTTTTACACGGGTGGATAATGGTAGGACAAGGGGGAATGGGCTAAAACTGACAGAGGGGAGGTTTAGGTTGGACATCAGGAAGAAATTCTTCCCTGAGAGAGTGGTGAGGCGCTGGCACAGGCTGCCCAGAGAAGCTGTGGCTGCCCCATCCCTGGCTGTGTTCAAGGCCAGGCTGGATGGGTTCCTGGGCAGTTTGATCTGTGAGCTAGTGGCTGGCAGCCCTGTCCACGGCAGGGGGGTTGGAACTAGATGATCTCTGAGGTCTCTTCCAACCCAAGCCATTCTATGATTCTATGATTCTATGTTACTATCTTTGAACTGTTGTTTAAAAAATAATGGAGTCAAGAGAGCAATTCTTCAATTAAATTCATTTTCTCCTGAAGCACAAGTCTAAAATAGGCCAGACAATCCCTGAGTTAAAAGTGCTGACTGCTGACAGGATGAGCTGCTCATACCAGAGGAGGGTTCAATAACTGGTTTGATGACCAACCCTGAGTCTGTTCTCCCCTCTCTACTGAGTCCTGAGTCATTATTTCCACAATAAGGAGCAGAGGTTGGGTAGGATGAACCTGGCTGTCTGTATCCTTATGCATTAGAGCAGGGATTGTGTTTTGCAGTCTGCAGGCAGAATGGTGGCCAGAAGAGAGAGACAAAATTAGCTGCTCTGCCAGTCTGTAACACAGCACAATTTTCCTGACTGTATTTTAGCTGCTGTTGCACCATCTCTGATCCTCACGAAGCTCTTCCGCTGGCCCACATCATTCTGAGTGTCTCCCTGCAAAAGCAAGCATGGTTGTACAGAAATGCAGTTGCTCAGCAAATATTTGGTGTTAACATCTGGGGCCTTCTTCCTACTCTCAACTCTCTTTGCAAAGCAGAAACTTTTCCCATACTGAAGTTGCAAAGATTATATTGGGGGACACTCATGATCTCTGACAAAGGGCATGATCCGGTTGAATGGCCTGAAAAAAACCAGAAGGGCAGGAAGACTGAGGAGCCAAAAACAATGGGAAGAAAGAATTAATAGCAAACAACCTTCTCTACACAGAAATGTTGTTTTTTACCCTGGCGAACTAGAGCAGATTGAATGAACTGTAGCCAGTGGGTCTGAACTGATGAAATATCTGTCTCACAGTTTCACTGACAAAAAAAAAAAAAAAAAAAAAAAAAAAAAAGGCTTTCTTCTATTTGAAGGAGAAGTTTTCTGTTATCTGAGCTGCCATGCAGAGATTTTGGCAGCATCATTTGAATGCAGACTGGTTCTGGAAAATATCGTTAGCTGATATTGTCCTCAGTCACCACCCTTCAGACTATCGGCTGCACGGGATACGCAGCATCACTCTGGGAAATATTTTGTGGCTAACCTTGGTGAGCAATACTTGGCTGCAGTTAGCAGGTGGAGACACAGTCCTAGAGCACCCATTTTGTCTCTGTGCAGTGACACTGTTGGTGTGCAGCAGGTTTGCTTCAGTGTGGGTCTCTGTGGCTCAGCAGACCACATGTATTGAGTGTGGCTCACACTCAGACATCTGCATACTCTCCAGTTGCTAACATCTAACCCTGAGACCCTTTCTCAAGTCTTTACTGATGCACAAAGCTAGGCATGCTCAATTTTTGGGGGGGCTGCCTGGATATGGGTGTGTTTTGTTGCTGTCCTTGATGAGGTGCAAACCCAAAAACCTCAAGAGCCAGTGCAAATGTTCCTCTTGACTTCAGCTTCAGGCCAGGCATCTAATGGACAAAATGTCTGTGTCAGGGAAGTCATGGGTGCACCAACAATCACATGGGTTTTGTTCTGCATATACAAACTGGCTCTGCAGAACCTCTGGGCTGGACACGTCAAGCAACTGTGAGCCAGAAAGCAGCCTAGTTAAGAGCCCAGCTAATATGCAGCCAAACCCTAAATAACAAATCCGACTGGATATATCAACTTGGATTTTGCTGTATGTTCCTAAAGCGGTGGTAGCTAGAAGTTTGGGTTTCACCATGTCTCCTTGCATAAGACTGAGCTAAGGGGTCCTGAGCCGAGGTGGTTGTGCATCCACCAGCTCTGTGTGACCTGCGTCACAGTTTGTGGAGATGTACACGTGGTAGGGACCTAGACTAGGATGTTGTGTGCATACATGGGTTACATTAAATGCCCTTTCATGGACACTCCCTGCATGCTATTCCACCACAAATTAGACTCTTTGCTGCACCAGTGAAACCTGCTGTATGAGCAGCACTGGGACACAAGTACCAGTGACCAAGCTCGCCAGTGACCACCAGTCCCTCTTTGTCTGAGCATCTACCAAGTTCAAAAGAGCTGGATGTCATCCACATTCCCACTCATTCTCTGGCCATGTTTGAAGCTAGAATTCCTCGCTTAATTTCTGTGAGCCAAATTGTTTGCACTGAACTGGCAAAAGATGAATCCCAGAGCTCATACTTTGTTATGACATCTGCGTTAGCAGCGTGGTGGTGTTTTGGTTTAGCGCTCTGTGTCTGCGGATTTCAAGCTGCCTGTGTCTTCTCATCATTCTTCCATTTGGTTTTTGCTGGCCACTGGAGATATGTTAAAAGACCCAAAGCTTTGTGGTCCAGGCTGCCAACATTTGCGCCTTGTCATCACCGAGCTGATGATAGGTCGTGCTCAGCAGAGGACACCAAATCCCCAGCATGAGCACATGTGATGGAGAGTCTGCCCATTTCCTGTGCATGGCCTGAATTGCTTGAGTGACATGGCAGCTTTCTGCAGGAGTCACCTGCAGCATGACTTTTTCTTGACCCATCAGGGCTCCCACACTTCACATGAGTTGCCAAAGAGGAAGCCAACAGGGTGTGATGTTGTCAAGGTTTATCAAAATTACAGTGTGTTGATTAACCTTTATCGAAGCCCTTTTGCAGTTGCTGCAGGAGAGGGAGAAAGAAAACAAAACTGCAGATAAAGCTCCAAAATCAAAGCACTGACTTAAAGCTGGGTGACTGACTTCTACACCGCCTGACTTACAGGACAAAATTAATCTCACCTAACACAGGCATCTACACGATGGAGGCCTCCATCAGAACCAGTCACCCCAGGCTGCCTTTATAGTCAGTGAAGAGAAACAGAGCGTGATTCTGACCTAATAGAAATGTCTACATGAGGCTGAGATGAATTGCTCCTCAGAAGTGCCTGTTTTCCTCTCTTGACTCTAATAGTCTGGGGAGTGTAGGGTTTGTAACTCAGATGGAGATGTCTGCAGGCGTGGGGCTGGAAAGCCAAGGAAGATGGATTTCACCATGATGAATTCCCCCAGAGTGACAGTGAATGCGTTTGCTGGCGAAACATGCCAGATCTTAGCTCTATTATATTAGGAATTAATAGCCTTCTTTGCAATGAGAGGGAAAAAGGCTGAGCAGAGAGGGGGCAGCACACATTAAAAAACAACTTAGAGGCAAAAGGGAGGTAAATACTGTAACAGAGCCAAAAGGCAGAGAGCGCATTTTGTTAACCCAGCCTGACCTTCCCTGGGACACTGGCTGAATAGCCCCCACTCCCCCTGGCTCTGGCTATATAAAAGCCAGGACAGACAATGACCTGGAGGAAGGAGGTGCCTTAAGGAAATATTTCGGTCACTGCAGTGTCTTGTGATAACTCACTGACACGCTGCATTGCCAACTGCATTTTAGAATTATAAAAACTCTTCCCATTTGCAGCTCCCTCTGGGCTTTTTTAATCAGCTAATTTCTCCCAGGGCTCCCCAGACAGGCCAGAGTTCAGGCAGGATTCCCATTAGAAATAGGAAAGACCTGTCTGATCACTGAGTTTATCCAGCTGTGTAGTTTGCAGTGAATAATTACCCCTGGGGCTTTAGCAAATTGTAGGGGCAGTGGGGCAAGGGAGGGAAGTGACTGCTACGAATCATCACAGGGTCATTCTGAGCTTGCTGGCTACAGAGACTCAAAAACGTATTTTTCGTTGAAGTGGTTTGTCTATATGTGTTTATGCTTGTATTTACTTGTTCATGGCATCTTTCTGCCAGATGTGCTTTCCCTTTCATGTAACATACATAAGCAGAGATGATTTGGAGGAAGAATACACTTCCTGGGGTCAGGGCAGGTGCAACTCTTTTTTAGGATAATTACACTGTATTTAGGAATAAATCACACTGGCTTCTACTTTGTAGGAAGTCTGCGAGCTCTAGGCTTCATCTGGAGTCACTGTGCAAAGAGGAGGACCAGATGTCCCTCTGGAAGACTCCCTCTTCCCAGTGACTCCAGAAGAAGCCCTGAGCAGCTGCCAGCCTTTTCCAAGCACATCAGTAAAGCAAGATGAATCCCTCACAAGAAGTTTTGGTTCATTTTAAAGGTGTCTCACTTCGGGTTCTGCCCATGGAGCAACCATCAAAAGGTCTGCGTGGAGTAATCATCACCCGGTCCTCTGACTGTCGGCATCCCTGCCTCGTCCTGCAGAACAAGGATAATGGAGTCCTTCATATCCTGGAGGGTCTTAAGGCCACATTTCAATGAACGTGATGAACTGTCATGAGCTGTCACCACCGCTCGGAAAAAGGTACCTCAGATTCACAGCATCACCTCACCACCTCCTTCCTGCTGCCCCAGAACAAGCAATTCTGAGTGTTGCAGCAGGTCAGGCAACCAAACAGAATTTAAATGAGAACGTCTCTTCCTGAGCTATTTTGCAGGAATTTCATTCCCTGCAACTACAGAAATGGTTGTGCTGGCTCCAGGGAACCGGCAGGGAGGGGAAGGGGGAAAGCATCCGTGGCGGGAGGAGTGCAGAATTGCTGCTCTCCAGCATAGTGTTGGCGTGAACTTCTTGCTGTATGGCTGAGGTGTTTCTGCACTATCTAAAGTCACTATAGCCCTAGGAAAACCAGGCATATATAATATTCTTATTATTTTTAGATGTATATCAATGTTATTTTTCTTCATGTTTGAAATTTCAAAGCTTATGGTTGTGGTCTTAGCAAGCCAGCCTACAAGAAAATGTAGAAAGCAAAGTGGAAATTGAATATAAATGAAAGTGAAGGCAATGGGAAACCAGGCAGCAGAACACTGGTGGTGATCAGCCTGCATTTGCCTTGTGAGTTGATAAATGTAAAACAAACATTGCAAAGGGATGCAGAGAGTACTCCACCTTAAACAGTTATTAAATTTTCTGTGCTGCAGTCAATAGTCTAAGAGGTATCTATTTTAAAGAGATCTTTGTCATGAGATCAGCACTTTGAAAAGTTCCAAAACTCTGCTAAACTGAAGTCTCAAAACTGCTAATGAAAAAGCATTCCAGGAGCAAAAGGAGCTGGGGAAGCTGAGCATGGAAACAAACAGTTTTGGAACAAATGCATCTGGGATAGATGGGAATAGGGTGCTAAAATCAAACAACAGGCTTATGTCACTTCTGTTGTCATGTTGCAATTAAAGAATGAAGTGTTCTGCAGAGGGGTGGGGGCTGTTTTGTGCCCGCTAATAGCCTGTGAGTGCTGTCAAGGCTGGCTCTCACGTCGTGTTTCTGTACTGCGGGGCGCAGCGAAGGCTGCTGAGTGGAAATCAGTGGTCCTGGCTTGTTGCTTGCAATTAGTCTCTTGCCATACTTCAGCTCTCCTGGTAGTTGTGTGGTCTGTTCAGCTATTGTTTAAAAGACAAATGACACAACGTCAGTGGGACAGATCTTCAGCAAACATCAAGGAGTCTGCCTCTGCCAGCCTTGCTGTGCCCTTGTTGCAACAAAGCCACTTAAAAGGGTCAACACCAATTTAGTTGTTAACTTTTTGAGGGTTTTTTTTTTCAGTTTTCTTCCAGACCAAATTAAATAATGTAGGTCTATGAAGCACTTTCCAAAGGCTTCTTGTTTGTTGGCTTGCTATTGTCTTCCTCCCATAGCAAGCATGAAAGGAACAGAAGGTGTAAAAGGAAGAAATTGCTATTGGACTTGAATGGGGTGGAAAGGGTGGCTGGTGTTTCAAACAAAGATAGAAAAAAAAAAATCGTCCTTGAAGAACAAGCCCAGCTGCCAGAGAATTCATTGGATTTCCCCTGCCAAACAAAAGGATTGACTTCAATGACATTCCTCCAGCCCTGATTTGTGTCAGCAAAGTTACATGTGAAGTGCTTTTGACAGTGGGTATTCTGATGGGAAACCTCCCCACAGCACATCTCTGCATTAAAGCCCGAGAAAGGAGGAACATAAAAAAAAAACACCAGGATGGATTCTCTAACAGCATCTTAATGTGGCTCTGGAGGAAAGGATCAGCTATGGGACAGCAAGTGTGCAGTGAGACAGCACCTTTAATGACAAAAACAAGGCAAAATAAAATAAAATAAAAATATTTTAAAAGCCTGGACAGGCAGGAGGTGTTCTTCAGGGAGCTTTTCTGTTTTCACCAGCTGGCCTTCTCTGCACATATTAATTCCTGGGGGACAAACTTGCTTCTGCTGGAAGCAGGCTCAGGGCCATACATTTCCATGCTGAACTTGTTTCCTTCTATAATTTGTTCTTGTTGTTTGGAGCAAGTGGAAATCATCAGCAAATCAACTGCAAAAATAGCAAGTCATCAGTAATTTTGGAAAGTGCAGAGGTCTGGTAGCTCAAGTTCTGAGCACAAGCCTTGGCCAGCTGGTGCCAGTAGCAGGCAACCTCCCAGCACTGGCCTCTGGCTGTCCTTCCTCAGTTAATGCCTCTGGCCATCACCTGTGAGGTGTGACCCTATTGCAGCAACCCCGCAGGATAAAATGTCCCTTTGGCAGACACTGAGTTTGCAGATAAGACAAAGGAAAGTCCAAAGTCAAGTGGAATATTGTCAAGGTCCGATGAATAAATTTCATGTTAACACGGAGAGGTGATGATGTAACCTTCTCCTCACACAGGGGTATCTTGGGCCTCAGTTTCCCTGCAAGAACAGACTAGGGAAAATCATTTTGTCTCTCACCAAATCACTGGCTGGAAGACCAAAGAGGTTTCCCTTCCTCCTTGTAATAGAAGGGCCATCTCAAAATGGTACCTCAGTGTCTGGAATCAGGGCTGGCTTGGAAGCCACAGGCAAAGCACAAGGTTTGAGATGACTGGAGACACTGTAGTCCCAGGTGATGTGTTGTCATCTGCCAAACTGATGCCTGCTTCAGTCTGCACAGAAACTTGAACGTCTGGATATCCCTGCAGAAATGGAGGTGTGAGGTCACACGTGTGCTCCAGGGGTACTGCTGTATCAAAATAAAGCCTGTGGCAGTGTGAGATGTTTATGAGGTGATATCTACACCTGTGAGACAAGAAGAGAGGAAGAAAGCCAAAGTTCAAGTGCACAGATAAGTAGCTGTAAAAAACTTGCCAAAGTCACCATTAAGAAGTGAAGTTACTGATGTAACACCCCAATTTTCCCCTGTATTTTTAACATGAGTTTCTGAAGTTCTGCAATTCTGTCCTTCAAACTGTTGTCCATTTTGTGGGTGATTTTGTTAAGGAGAGGAGAGCCATTGTTGCCTCAGTGAAATAAGAAATTGCAGTAGCCAGACAGCATGAGGGTCACTGCAGATGAAAAGCAGGAATGGGGAAAGGATGGATGTGTATTTTGCATCTGGAGTCAGGTAACTGGCTTCCATCTTGGAGAAAACAGAGACAAGGCGTGATGATGGATCTACAGGGAAAACAAAGGAAAGGAGAAGACCGGAGCAAAGGAGAAGACCGGAGCACCACCAACAAATAAAAGCTACTGACTGTGCACTGAGATAATGTCGTCTGGGGGAATCCGGTTATGATCAGCGTCTGCTTTGCATTCAGTTTCACTTTCACCAGTGTCTTCACTGGAGATGGTTAGAAAAGTTGTTTCTCCAGCCATAAGTGTGTGTGGGAGTCAGTGCTCCAGCCCGATGGGTGTCAGCCAGGTGGGTGAGGTCAGAGGCAGGACTGAGATTTACAAGCGGTTCCTGCTGCCTTTGCAGGGACAGGGAGGTGCTGCTTGAGCCAGAGAACAGACTCAGCATGCTCTGATCTGCAGACCACTGTGCTGGGAGGCTGGAACTCCTTCTAGCTTTGGCAATTCCCTGTCCAGCCATGGATGTGTCAATGAAGAAAAAATGCTCGAAACTGGCAGCTGAAGATGTAGGCCAGCAAATGTGACATGGCTCGAACTTCAAAGGAGCTGAGCAACCAGCAGGTTTCATTTGTTTTGGCACCTCTATAATGAAGCAGTGTAGGAACCAAGTGCCCAACAGTATTTCCAAGGATTTGTTTGAAGTATTCTGTACCTTTTCTGCCTCAGTTTCTTCTCTTGTAAAAGAAGATTATGATTGCTTCTCTCCTGGGATCATAGTGATGTGCTTCATGCGAGATAATAAGAAAGGAACAGGTTGCATTTTTGGTTTAGATTTAAGGGCCAAATAGGAAACATAGTTCAGGCAGTGAACTGTAAGTTTAAGCTCATCATTGCAAAGAGAAAAATCCATATATTGAGTAACGCAAGTCAGGGTGAGAGTGACCTCCTCTTGGAGTGTCCCAGATAGCATCGGGGCAATGGAGAAGGAGTTGCATTACTGCAGCACCCATTTTTGACATAAAACACGTGACTTCAGCCACCACATATCATTTTGCAGCAGCAGGTAAAGAAAGCAGAAGTCTTTTTGAGGCAAGTTATAAAAGCATAGTTTGGTATGGAGGAGCTAATCCTGAAACACGAGTGGCTGATGATACGATCTGTCACATATTTGAACAATTTTCTTGGTGTTGTTCTGGGGAATCCACAAAAGCAGAGAAGCTCCCTCAAACAAACAGTGATTTCCAGAATTCAAAACAACAACGTTCTGAGGCAGATCTGATCTAGAGTTGGATCAGAAATGAAGTGGCTGGTCATGCCTCTTAGCAAGTGGCACCAAACTCTTAGGTCTGGACATATGGCGATTTTGGAATCATTTCACTGTTTCTAAGACTAACCCATGACTTTGCTTTAACAGGAGACATTTCCAAGAGCTGGAGAAGCAGCGCTTTTGCTGTCTGTCAGCTTGAGAAGCCCTGTGTTTTGTCTGCCTTTGGCTGGAGGGAGAAAGTGAAGGCAGAGCAAGACAGTAGCTGTTTGTTTCTACTGGGGCTGCTGAGCCCCAGTCAGCCTGACAGGATGTGCAGAGGTTCCTTCGTTAATCGTGTCCGGCTTTCCTTGCTGAGCAATGGAGAAAAAGTCTTACTCTCTCTGAATTTTGCCTCACTCGAAAGCCATTTGTAAACAATTTATTGGGCCAAATGCCACAAGTAATCACTCAGGCCCCACAGGCCACCAGACCAGGGATTAGTGAGAAACCCCCTTGCAAATGACTGCTGGAGGAACAACCCAATCAACCAAAGTCCCTTCTTCAGTTCAAGGACTGAGCTGTTTGGTGGTGGGTTAGGTAACGCAGAGGAGAATCTTAAGCCTTCTTCTAGCACTTCAAAGATTTATGAGATAGTATTTGACGGGAGGGTGAAATGTGTTGCCTACAGAAATGCAGCTATCAGTATGAAATGGAAGCCTTAAGTGACAGAGATGTCCCCTGAGCAGAACTATCTTGCAACAATGGCTTCCTCTTGGCACAGGTCATTGACTGGGAAACATGATGGGACTCCTTGGGTCTTCTTCTTGGACACAGCCAGGGGATAGGGTTTCTCTGGACAGAGACCCTCTAGGCAGCACAGTCCATGGCTCCAAATCAGTGTCACCGCTCTTCATGCAGCTGATGTCTGTGGTGGTCTGTACAAGTGCTGGATACCTCTGGATTCAGCATTTCTGTGATTTCAGCCTCAGTCAGATGGCAGTGTTAAGTGTTTGGGTACCTTGGGAACGGAGGACAGGGCCCCCTGTCTGGATGCCTGCTGTTACTTTCACCACCCAGAGAAAGCTCTGGGTTATGGTAGGGAGAAGGCCGAGTCTCACTCAGATCACAAGAGAGAGAATTTGGCAGTCTCTTCTTTTAGTCCTCTCCCAGAACTTTGTCATCATCACAGAGACACCATCCTGGTTTAGCAGGCCCTGCTCAAGGAAATCCCCATGGGCCTGGGATAAGTGGGGCTGAAGGATTTGAAGTAGTATAGGATAAGGCTCAGAATGGCTTTGGGGAGAAGTTATATGCGTCAGAAAAGCACTGAGAGCTGCTGCATACTTACCTGAACCTTTCTCTGCTAAGCCATGAAGATGAGACTCCTGGCGTGCACTGACTGCAGAGCTCACCTACACTGAATTTTTGTAGGATTTTGGGTCAGTGAACAAAAGCCACAAACACAGCTCCTGGCTTTTTCTGACCAGAAAGATGTCCCCAGCCTGACAAACTGCTCACTCTGCTGCCCAGAAGTCCTGGAGGGGATGTGATGGGACAGAGACAGCTTCTCAGGGTGAGATTTCCTCCCCAGTGTGTAAGGCTTGATATGTTCATTCCTGGCGTAAATGTGGCAGGAGCTGCTCTGTGGATGGGTGCAAGCAGGTCCAGCTCTGGGGCCTTATAAATTGTATAGGAGCACTCTATAGGCTAAACCAGAAGATGTCAGAGTGGGCTGGGAGGTGGCTTTGGCACCTGGGGTGAGTACTGGTGAGAAGCTCGGATGCCATGCATAGGTCATGAGCATTTAAACCACACTGAGGAGAATATTTAGCCACAGACTCTCATCCTTCCTTGGCCAGGGGTGTGCTTTAAGTGTAGGTGTATGTACATTCCTGTCTCAAAATGATATGTTATGTGTTACCTGTTGGTAGACATGAGCAGGGAACACCGTTAATCCCAGAATGCATTTGACCTTTCCTTTTTATTTTCTTTGCAATTTTATTCCCCTTTTTCATGAAATTCCATTCAGTCCTGCTCTTTGAGTTCAGATCCACCCCAGTCAAGCAAATAGCAACCACCAAGGTGACAGCTGCTGAAACCATTCGCCCTATTAGTCTAGCCCAAATGTACGTGCATCAGCCCGTGTAAAGCCACCCAGTCCATTGGGGAGATTTAGTATTGTACCAAGGAGAGGGAATGAAATCACCACTTCATCCTTCAGGGTTTCCAAGCAAACAGCAAAAATGAAGATATTTTTTCTGCTGTGTTTGCGTTGTGTTTTTTTTTTTTTTTATGACTTTATTTTC
>VXAV01010424.1:0-53010 GCA_013399715.1 Alectura lathami
AACTCTAAAAAGGTGTCGTGCCTCTGCCAGCAGCAGGAAAATCCTCTTTTGCAGGCTTAGCCAATGATCTTTATTAACTCAAGATGTAGTGCAGGATTAAACTTGGTCTTGTATCTAACATACATAATTAAGAGCCTATACTGGGCCAGGTGGTTTTTTTTTTTTCATTTCTTACTCTATTTGTAGTACTAAGGTGGTTTTTTTTGTTTGTTTGTTTGTTTGTGAGAAAAATTGTGCCACATTATAGCCATTATCCACTGCTTCATCAGAGTAGGGTAGAAACGTACAGAGCTGATCCATGGAATGGAGACTCCTTTTGTTCCTGTCTGGTGGAAGCCTTCCACACTCTGTACTGTCTGATGGATGAGTGAGGAAAGAGTCAAAGGAGCGTGTGCTGTGCTTAGCAGGTGGCTTCTCATTTTGGTGGAGGCTTGGCCTACAGTTTGAGAAGCTCATGGGAAAAGCTGAGTTTCCTGTGCAGACACCTATTCATCCTGTGCTATGAAGTTACACTGAAGCTGTGCAGAACTTTTATCTTCGGGTGGAATTTCTGCCCCAGAAGCGATAAGCCTTGGCAAGGAGGGCGGGAGGAGAGTGAGCTGTGCTGGAAGTGGTCCCTTGGCTAACTGCAGTGCCTGAACTCATGTGAGTTTCTGTTAGGAGACATGCTGGTGCTTCTCTCTGCATTTGTTTTGCAGCATAGCAAACAGGGAAAATATTTGTGGAAGGACTAAATGCACCAGCAGATCGGTTCTGGTTGTGCTCTGAGCTGTGACTGACTGTTTTTCACACCACTGTGCTATGTGTGACCTACTCCAAACAGAAATATTTGTTCAGAATTGACTTTCAACAATTTGACAGGCATCAGGCAAACCCAGTGATTAGCTCTGTGAAGTAAAATGCCTGATGGCATGCTGCCTTCCACCCAGATCCCTGAAGCTAGGCTGGGAGCCATTTTTCGTCTTCAATATCCCAGAGTACGTAAGAAGGAGAAGAGCGAGCAGGGCTCGTGCTGTGCTTCGTGCAGTACAGTTCCCTAAGGCTCAGTGCAGACCTGGATGGAACCCAGACAGCAGCTGCACCTCCTGTGTGCTGGTGATGGACTTGCTTTTTGTGTCCTTTCCATTCTTTCCTATGTCTTGATACTACCCCTAGTGTTACTAAAAGCCACTTATCCCAGAATAGTCATTTTTCAGCCTCTTAAAGAATGCAAGACAAATTATTACTGGCACGCTGCAGATATGCCCTACTACTACTTCAGCTTGGTGAACAGCTTGAAATCTTGGGTGTTATAAAGCTGAGAAGTCTTTATGTATACCTTTCTGTTGTTCAGATGAATAAATACAGGTCAGCCAGTACAAAATTCCAGATGTTTTAATATGATTTTAGTATTATTACTAAATAGCATATCAATGTACTATTATTTACTGTATTGTGTTTCAGTAAGCATACTGAAATATGGTAAAAATCAACTGTACTGCATTGTATTTAACTGTGGAGTTGTCTCATCACAGAAGGGACAGGAGAAGTACGCTTCATATTTCATGTGCTTAAGAGCACATGAAACTTTATGTGACTTCAGAAAGTTGATTCAAAAGGTCCCTGAAGTTGTGAGGTCATTTTCATCTTTGTACCTGGATAAAAAGAAGGAAACAAAGAGGTGAGGCCCTGGCACAGGCTGCCCAGAGAAGCTGTGGGTGCCCCATCCCTGGAGGTGCTCAAGGCCAGGCTGGATGGGCACTGGGCAGCCTGATCCAGGGGGTGACAGCCAGCCCACGGCAGGGGGTGGGACTGGGTGGGCTTTAATGTCCCTTCCAACCCAAGCCATGCTGTGATTCTGTGAAACCAGTGTAGCAGCAATCTATAGTTGTTATACACTGTAGCAACAATTCAGTGTTATGAATTTGATTAACATACTTCTGGTGTTTGTGAAAAGGGAACAGTTCTGAATTCTGACATACAAATATCATACAAATTTTTAAGATGCTATCATGTATAACTACAAGCAGTATTTGCAGTATGCTCTGCCTGTTGAACTAAGCCTCTCTTGGGACCCCAAAGTAAGGGAATGCGGTTCAGCTTCTGTCAGCTGCATTTTCCTCATTTGTCTTATGGCATTTGTAGAGGGAGCAGCAATAAGAAAGTGAGAGGAATTGCAAGCATCTGCAAGAAAGCAGGACTAGAAAGGGGTGGGAGCAGTTTTTTAGCTTAACACATTAGAGCTTTCAGGTCAACAGCCTCATTCCAGGTTGTCATCTGTGTGGAGGAAGACTATGGGCTTTGTATGTGTACACAGGGAGGGGGATCCTCACAAAGGAGCTCTACCAAAGTACCCAAAAGAAAAATATTTGTATCCAAGGACTTTCCATCAGAGATTGCACTTCGTATAGAACAGGCTTTGCCGGTAGCAGCTGTTCAAACCGAAGGGCTGGGAGGTCCCAGCTAGCTGGAGGCGTATTTAGGGGTGCTGTTGGACTGTCAACAGATGGGATATGTCCCGGCTGAGCGCTAAGGCACCGTGGTTTTGAACACACTGGGGTGTGGCCTGGCTCCTCTTGAGGGCAGCGGGCGTTAGCTGGAATAGTGGCTCATTGAAAGCACCCTTGGTGCCTGTTGGTTTGGTTTGGTTGGATTTTGGGACCGTCTGTATCCCTTCATTGGGGATTTCAGCTTCTCGTCGGCTCCGACCAACAGCATACACCTGAATAGTCTTCCAGTTATGCCTGTGGCAGTGCGTTCTGCTGTACTTACTCTTAAAATTAACCCATTTTACAAGAAGTTTTAAAAAGGTAATGCCTGAAACCCGCTTCTTCCCTGGCAGCTTTCTCTTGAACAAATGATGTGCCTTGAGGGGGGTGCTCTAGCTTGTTGTAAGTCCTATGCAAACCTTGTCAAAGCAGAGCTTCATATTGCAGGGAGAAACAAACAAAAAATATGTACAGTGTCATCCGCCCCGCATTTATGATGGGCCTTAACAGAAGAAGTCAAACTGTTTTTGTCTCTAAGTGAACCAATAAGCGTATGTTTGCATGTTCCATTATTTCTGGTTATGCTGAAGGTGACTGGTCTCTCAAAATGCACTTGAAGACTTTGCTTAGCTCAGATATTAACAGTACCTCTGCTCTATATTTTTGAGTATCAAAGAACACAAGTGTGCAGAAAATCTAGGAGAAAGCCTACTTAAATGTATGCTTTCATTACTGAAATAGAACGTACAGAAAGATTTATACTTCCCAGCTCACTGCAAATGCACTGGGAGAAGCAACTTTTGTGGCACAAATGCCCCTCTTTGTTGCTCACCAATACACGTATTCAGTGACACAAAGCACAACTGTTGTAAAAAATATTAGTATGCAGATGCTCTGGTGTTTTGTTAATGCATTTAATTAAATACAATAGCTCTTTTGTTCATTTTTCTTTTTCTGCCCTTGAATGGATTTGTGTTATGGTATAGAATCTGTGCTTAGTTTAGAGTTGCGATTTAAAATGTTTTGCAGTTTCAGAAAGTGTCACATATTGGTGGTGTTCCTTTCTCTTTTATTTGATAAAGGAAAAAACAGTTGGGTGGTTTAATAGTTCCTAATCACAACGTTGCCAGCAAATATTTTCCTTTTCTGCACTGATGAGGTCTTTAAGTTACAGTCAGCAGTGGTTAAAGAGTTGCATTCCTGAGATATGCTTTCCAATGTTTTGACCAAAGAAAAGTCTCTCAAGGTTTCCCCAGCATTATCTGGGTAGTTTTCAAAGGTGCAAGCAGAATTGCGTGATTTTTTACGTGGAAGCTGTTAGGGCTGCAGCAGCCTAACTGATGACGGCAAATTGTCACCTGGTGAGTACCAGCTGTATGTTCGCAGGAGCCATCCTTACTGCCTTGTGCCGTCACCCTGGAGTTCATTTCAGAGTTGTTCTCAGCCCAAGAAGAGGTTTCTGCAGTGCCCTGTGGTTGGGAAAATGACTCTGGCAAGTCCAAATCTGCTCCGATGGATCAGGGAAGTACTTGAGCCCTGTCTACTTTGAAAATGTAACAGTATTTGCCAGACTCTGTCCCTCTCTTGGCAACAAAGACCAAATCAGAGGGGGATTTACTGAGGTCATGAGAAGATCTTAACAGTACCTCATCGCTAACTACAACTTCTCCCTGACATTTCAGGCTTCATTGACTCTCAGAAACTTTGTTCTTTCTGACATGGGGTCAGTCTACAGTGCAGAGTAAAAATAAAGCTCCCGAAGTTTTCTGTCACTCTAGAAAGAGCATGTGTTAGAGGCTGTAACTTTTTTCAGATATTTCAGTGCGTGCATCAGAGCCCAACTGTAGAGAAGGCAGCAAACATTTCACGCACGTCAGGGAGCTCTGCCTTGGAGCCCTTCTTGGTTCGATGTTCATCAGGCTCTGATAATTCTTTCTGTCACTTCTCACAAGTGCTAAATGCAGATGGAACAGCTTTGCTCCAGGCCTTCAGCATCAGAGAGCTAGGGCATCCCATGGGGGAGCACTGTCCTGGGAGGCAAGGCAGAAATTACAGTTGAGTCTTCAACACTTGTTTGAAGTGAGGACGATTTAAACAGTAAAGACGACCCTCGCACCTTGTTACACTTTTGTTAATGACATTAATGAAGTTACGTCATGTCAGTGAAGCCATAGTGAGGAGCTCATGGTGGGGACAGAACCTTCAGGTGGCGGAGCTGTGACAGTAGCAGTTTGGGAGTCCCAGGCCTGCCGCATCGCTTGGACTGGTTTGATTTTTCCCTGTTCTGGAGACGAACAGCACAGTTGAGAGTTCCAGTCTTCAACGGAAAGTACTGGAAATACTTGTAATACTTGTAATACTTGTAACTGAAAGCCCCAGCAACAGGAAGGCAGTCAGCATAAACAGCATTAATTTCAGTTGTGCTGTAACAGAGCATTAATCTTTTTCCAAATACTTCTAATCAAAGAAAAAAACCACCTAGAACCACTGCAAATTTTGTGTGAGAACATCACCCAGTTTCAGTTCCAAGATAGCTTGATGTTCTTAAGGCTGTTAGGGAACATAGTTGCCCTGCAACTGCACATATTACGGGTTTTGTATGAAACGGCCATCTCAAGGCAGGGGAAAGAAAGCGGCATTGTTCCCGGGCTGTTTTCCACAGGCCCGCATTCATATCTCATCCTTGTTGTTTGCAGGAGAGGCAGATGTGAACCAGAACAATGGGACCTCCACGAAGAGCCCAGCGGTGACAGACTCCAAAGGCACAGCGGACCCGAAGAATGCCTGGCCCGAGGCCCACCCAGCTGACACGGCCGCTCGCCCCCACTTGATCCGCCTCTTTTCCCGAGATGCCCCAGGCAGAGAGGACAACACCTTCAAAGATCGGCCCTCAGAGTCAGACGAGCTCCAGACCATCCAAGAGGACAGTGCAGCAGCTTCGGAGAACTCGGATTTGATGGCTTCACAGAAACGCTCCTCGTTCCGGCACGGATCAAAAATGGCATCTGCGAGCACTACAGACCACGCTCGGCATGGCTCCCCCAGGCACAGAGACTCGGGTCTGCTCGACTCACTGGGCAGGTTCTTTGGAGGTGAAAGACACGTTCCCCGGCGGGGCTCGGGCAAGGTGAGCTCTGAGGAATAGAGAACTGCACAGCCGCAGCAAAAAGCACAGTTGAGGAGGAAGGGTGGGACTGGAACTGCTATAATGCCAAGAGTTGACTTAGCCAGCAAGACAGTTCTTGCAATTGTGTAATGTAATGCTTGGCTTTGATCTGAAAACAACAAAAAAACATGGGTCTGGGAAACACGAGGAGCTGTTGCTGGGTTGTAACAAGGAGGATTAGAAATCCGAGTGGTTCTAGAAACATTACTGAGAGGAATTTCTGTGAACGCTTTCTGTGACCCATTGTATGCATTTGTACGCTGTGCTGTTTAGAGAGACATCACTCTGCTTTTGTGTTGTTTTTAAATATTTGCAAAACTGAGCTGGATGAAAGCACTAAATGCAAGACGAGGGCTAGATAGTTTGGCACTAAGCAGACCTGGACATAGGTGCTGGAAAAGCAACTGTGGCCAGACCCTCAGCCTGCTGGCACAAGAGCGTGTTTTAGTGTCAGGTGATAGCAGTGCTGAGGAGATGGACTGGCAGGTACTAGCCTGAATGCCAGGTGCACAAAGTAGTCCAGCTGCTTTACACTGGTGAGAAGCCAACGCCTGTATTCTAAGCATTTCATGTGAGAACTGTAACAAAAGCATTTCTTCGTTCTGAGTTGAAAAACAAGGTATTGATGAAAAGGTTCTGTATTCTTTCCTCTTCCAGCATCCTTTGATAAGATTGCAGACACCATGTGTTGTTCTCTGTGGTCAGGGTGCCAAAACCTGTGATATCATTTGCACAGCGAAGGGCACCGTGACTGCTGGCTGTCTGGGGTTTGTGTGTGCACACTACATAAGCATTTGAACAGGGCTACTCCTGAAAGCTTTGTGTTAGCTAGATGTGTGGCTTCATGTAGCAGCTCCAATTGTACGTGTTGCAAAAAGCAGTGCTCATACCTGCTGGCTGCCACAATTTTTTCAGTAAGCTTTGACAATCAGTGCTGTCTGCTCCCCAGTTCCAGCCCATGCTGCGTGCTGGGGTGGGTCAGTACACGCAGCTTTCCCAGATCAGCTGTCTCGTGGCGTTGCACTGGGGTGTCGCATCGGGGCGCGGTGTTTGAAGCAGATTTGTGATCGTGTGACGGCTACAGGCTGTCGGGGCGCTGCTCAGCTCTGCACTTGGCAGCACAGCTTGGGAGTGCTTCCCTAAAGAGCTGCTGCAGTGTTCAGGCCGCTGGATGAAAATGCTCTAGAACCTCGAGACCAGAACCACAGCAGCTTCTCACGCGTGGTAGCCAGCAAGCAAGCTAAGCAGGCTGTGTATTCTGGTCTTCTTGCTCCTCACACTTAAATCTGGGGACAGTCTTGCTTACGATGATAACCCTTGTGACGAAGCTTTAGCAACTAAAGATGGAGGTGCTTGTACAGCAACTGAAGCATCAGCAAGCAGCTGCTGTGAGCACAAAGCTGTTCTTACTGCAGGTACCACAGACTGTTCCCAGCACGGCTCTGTTCTGCAGCCTGGTTGGCTAGCTCAACTCTTGCTGCTTTATCCACGTACAGTGTTAGTCAGTGAAAAATCATGCATGAAATGCTCTTTATACCAAGGAAACGTTACCAAAACCTGAGATTCTGCGTACAGACTATTCAGGGGCGTGTACGTACTTGCTGAGGAATAAAACCAGCCGAGCCACCCACGTTCCAGCAGTGATGGCTGGAACAGGGCTGCGGGTTGTGCAGATCCTGCACAGATCAGCACTGACCTCAGCACCAGGGCCCCTCTGCCCCCGTTTCCCACAATGATAATATTGATGCATGCAAGCACATCCTTGGAGTCTGTAGCGCAGGAGAGTTTCAGTGCTGGAAACATTGAGCAAGTGCCACAACGTTTCTTCAACTATTACTTCTTCAGGCTTTGAATCCTTTGTTCATAGGTGTGTGTCCAGAGGAGATCTAGATGGCTGCACGGTCTTACTTGCTCCTAAAACCGAAATAGTTGTGACGTGCTGCGTTTTGCAGAGTGTCAGAGCAGCAATGCACAGTTTTTCGAGCTCTGCTAATTAAACAGGGCTTTGGTAAATAAGGCACCACGAGAAGCAACTTACGGGGTGGATTTCAAAGCCCTGAAGTAGAGGAGCTCCTGGGGCCACAGTGCCTGTTGCCCTGCAGCCGTTCCTGCTCAACTTCTGACGGCAGTTCTGCTGCTGCCTGCCTCGCACGCATCCCTTCTCAGCCACGCCGTGCCCCACGCTGGGGCAGCACGCAGCTGAGCTGCCCACACCAGCGAGCACTGGAATGCAAAGACAACACTTGCTCTTTGTACAGATTTAGGGCTGACATTCAAGCAAAACACATTCTAAATTCTTTGTGGAGGCAATTTCATCTTTCAGCCTGAGCTGAAAAGCACATTCATGAACCATATTCACTATTGTGTGAGGAAAGGTGGGGTAGGAACAAAGCAGCGACTGTTTTGTGGCCTCCTGTCCTCCCGTGGAGCAGGTTTCTCACTTATCATGGAATTCTGAAGTTAAATTGAGAGCCTGTGGGCGTCCCATGGGACTAAATAAAAATAGGACTGCTGGAATGTACAGAAATACTTGCTCCTCCGAGGGGCAGCAAATGCATTTGCCGTTGTCCCCTCCACCTCTGCCCCACCAAGATTTTGGTAACAAACTCTATCAAAAGCAGCTGGAATTTTGAACTTCTAAAATGTTTTACAGGTAGAATATTCCATGCAAAGCTAGTGTTGTCCATAGCCTAATTCCAGTCGTGTTCAAGGTGCTGTTAAAAGGGTGACAGACAGAATCCGCAGTGCCGACGTTTTAAGCAGTGTGCAGCCCCGCGGTGTGACTGTAGACTGCATCCTGTCAGATCCCTATGGAACATTGATCCACACATCTGTGCCGTGTGTCTGCAAGGCTGTGTTAAAGTGATCAAACCTCTCCTGTGCCGCTAGGTATTAGCCTGTGTTCAGCTTCAACGTGTTCTGAGGGCTGTTTTGTTTCTTTCATGGGAACCCCTGCAACTAAATCAGCTGTTCATGCTTTTGTAATTCTTTATGATTTTTTTTGCTGCTAAAGTTTGGAATGTGGAACAAAACCGTTTGTCCTGGTTTAACATTATGTATTAACATACTAAACAGACCAACGTGTTGCCAATGACGGTAAACAGCAGGCCGAGGGCAGACCGTGTGACAGAAAAATGCGTTTACTCTGCTGTATATTGCTTCAGCTTTCTGTGTAACCCTACGGAGTTCTCCTGCTGCCCTGTGACGCCTTGCGCCTTTCCCAATGTGTGTGTTTGGGTGCAGGGAACACGGACAGTGGGCAGGGGGATCCCCCACCCTACAGATCCCAGCTCTGTGGAGTTCTGTGCCCGAGCGCTTCTTGGTTTGAGCCGGACCAGGGCGAGCGGCAGGGACCTGCACACAGGTCTTAGATAAAGGCGAAAAGGCGAAAGGTTCCAGACTGCGACGTGCACCTGTTCGTTGCCAGAATCCCCATTCATTATTTCTTTTTGCACTTGAACTCGATCCACACTTTTTGTGCAAGCTGTAACGTATGCCACGGCACCGTGACAATGCTGAGAAGTAGTTACAGCAGTGCTGGCTGGCATCGTGCACGTCCAAGCCCTGGTTTTCAGGGAGCGGCACTGCTGGTGACACACCGGTTTTGTAAAACCTGCTGCGCATGCAGTAGGCTTGCAGATCCTTTTGGTATTGCTCCTGGTGATTGTAACGATTTTGTTTTAATCTTTTTCTCTGTGCTTTGTTTCTGTATTCATTAAACAGTTCACATGGCAAAACTGGCGTACTAATGATTTAATTTCTTTTAAACACTTTTAATACATTAACAGTAACTTCGTAGTGCTGGATGGGGTATGAAACCTCACCGAGTGTTGTGGGAAGACTGTATTTGAGAAATGAACACATCTTGCCTTTAGTGAGGAGATTTTGTAAGGTTTTAAATAACTGAGGCTGCTACACCCGGTGCCCTCACACGGCAGGAATGGGAACTGAATCCGCCTCCTCGTTGTCACAGCAGGCAGCAGTGGATGGTGAACCACCTGAAAATGAGTTAGTGCCAAGAGTGCCGGTTTCAATAGAGTTCATTTAGTTTGCAGGGCCTCTGAGCACTTCAGGTTTGGCTGTATGAAAAGAAATTGGTGACCTGTACAAACCCACCGAGTACCAACAGGTAAGCGCTGCGCATCACCTGGCAGGTGGTGGCTGAAGGAGCCAACGTCACAGAATCACAGAGTGGTTGGAGTTGGAGGGGGCCTTCCAAGGCCATCCAGTCCAACCCCCGCAGTGAGTGGGGACATCTGCAGCTGGATCAGGTTGCTCAGAGCCCTGTCTGGCCCCGACATCTAACATCTTCATGTAACACTCGGTATAACCCATATATGTTGTACATGCTTAGTGTTTAACACATGGTTTCCTGCCCTGGAGCTGTCATCTCTTGCATTTTGAGGAATTACTGCTTGAAACAACCACTCCCATAGGCCTGGAAATTAAATGAGTTTGGATGAGGCACTTGTAAGGGCAAGCACCAGCTTTTGGTGAAGTGCCAGTGCCATGCTGTGTCCCGCCTGCAGGTACATGGCCAGGCTTGGGCAGAAGTGGAACAAAGCAGGTAGAGCCCACAGCTTGTATGGGAATTTCAAGGGAAAATCATGACTGGATGGGCAGGGAAAGCTACAAGCACTCATGTGCTCGTAGGATATTTTATCCTCTCAAATGCAGAAACATATTCAAGAATTCAAGCTGGTGAAGCTGCAGGGCAGTGGCAGCTCCCATGCATTTCGCAGGGGTTGGCATCATCCATCTTCTCTGTGACTGAGCCGAATTATTTATAAATTGCTTTCTGTTTCAATCCGTGACATCAGTTTTCTCCTATCACATGCTCAGCTCAATTCCTCACAGATCCTTAGCACTTTCCAACCCAGAGTGCCCAAATCAGCGACTTTTTGTAGTTCGGCTGTTTTGAGGTTCATCATTGACATTACTGGGTTTCATTTCTGAGCTACACAAAATCCTTCACCGCTATTTTCAGATGCTTTCGTTGGACCTCATCTGTTGCAATTTAAAAAGAGAAAAGGTGAAGAAGCAAGTGAAATTTCTGTTGGATGCCCAGAACGGTCCTTAGCGTGCATTCGTATGCATTCATAATGCATTTTATTTTTCATTGCTGACATTGCAAACAATTACCATGCCTTGGAGACTGTGAAAGCCCCAGGGGTTTGCGCCTTTTTTCTCCCTCCTCATTTTGCAGTCACTGCATCATTAGGAATTCTACTCTGGTAGTATTTCTTTCACAGAAACAAGCTCTGAGCCATGCCACCTGTAATTATTTCCCAACAGTTGCCTCTCCTTCCTACTACATTCTGTCCTTGAGTTATGCAGGTACCAGCAGCGATACACGTAGCAACCTGCACGCCAGTTTGGCCTGTCGTTTTTTAACCTATTTGGGGCAGAAGAGAAACAGAATTTGGCCAATCACTTCAAACACGAGCACTGATGAGACAGTGGAAGGCTTGCAGGGTGGATGTTGCCCTGTGTCAGCAGCCTGAGATGAAATGTGTGTTTCAAGAAATCTCAGGGCTGTAACTCTTTTTTTTTTTTTTTTTTTTTTTTTTTTTTTTTCCTGGTCAGCAGCTGTGAAGTGATAGCATTTGTAGCTTTGTTTTCTAAGTTTGTATCACCTCGTTTATTGCATCAGCTTCTTGTCTGTATGCAAGCTCTGGGCACAGGCCCTTTCTGCAGTTTTTACATAGATCTGCCTTCTTGCTCATCCCCACCACAACGTCACGTTCTTTTGGTGCAGCAGCAGCACCATATCTTGGCCAAACACGCAGCCTAGCAGCAGAAACTTACCGCTGTGCACATCGACCTGTGATGCCTTCCACACCCTGGCCATGCACTTTTCTGCCTAGGGAATGGCTGCTGCCCCAGATCTCAGCTGCTGGAGCGATCACTCTCAGGGAAGCCTTACCCCGGGTTTCTTCAGGGCAGTTCCCACTAGGTTTCATCCCTGACACTGCCTGACTGATACCATGAAAACAGCAGAGGACAGTGCTGGAAACGCACCAGAGACTGTGCCCAAGCAGATCAAGAGCCTCTGTTGTGAAAAACATTTGCATAAGGTGACTAATGCTGAGCAGAAAAATGTTTCAGAAAAGCAAATTGGGATAAAATAAGCATGGAGAGAAACCCAGACGTGCGACAGCCCCGGTCTCTCACTCGGGACCTGTCATAAAGCAGGTCATTATCCTGAAGCTCTGTCAAGATTCTTTAGTTTTCCACCGTAATTCCTCACTGTCACCTACTGGTTTGTGAACCACGATCATCGAGGCACTGAGCAGTAAGAGGGTTTTGGAGAAACGTGGCTCTGGATTACCGATGATCATCTCCTCTCCCGATGGAGCGTTCTCCATTGCCTCCTCCTTCACGCTGTCTCTGCGTCATCTTTGGGTTTCTGTCTTTTCAGTCACTTCTGTTCTTTCCTCCAGCGTTTTGTGTTCCCGTCTTTCTGCAGCAGCTCCTCCTCTTTCTGTTCACCACCTATTTCAAGGCAAAGAGTGCATTCCTGAGCTCAACCAAGACTGGTAGCCACGATCTCCTGGACTCTCAGTCTCTCTCTTCCTACCGATCTGCTTGGTCCCTTTGAGTAAATCATTTTGATTCTGTCCTAATTTCCATTAAAATGTACAGTACCATTACGAGGATATGTGGTTCACCCTTTCTGAAGTGATTAGAAAAGCCTGCTGAGTGGGACAACCACCTGCGAGGCATTCATCATGTCACCTTTGGGCCAGCACGTGGGGAAGAAGTCGGCATTCCCATCCCTTCCCACTGCAGGTCAGCAAGCTGTGAACAGCCAGAAGGAACACCATCAGCTCTGCTGAGGAGCAGTGGCAGAGCGCTGAGCACACAACACCCCTGACACCCCTGAGGTGAAGCAAGTTCCATATCAAAGCACCTGTCAGTCTCCTAGGACTGCTCTGCTCAAACTAGATAATAAATCTCCTCTTGTTTAAAATAAAAAATTGCATACAGCCATCGAAAGGATGCACCTCTCCGTTCCCACTGGGAAGCCTGTTTTGAGACACTAGGTGCTTAGAGGCTGGTGTTATTCCACCAGCACTGCTGCAGGTTTCTTACTGAGATGAAGCATCACTGCCTGCAGGTTGTGGAACTGTTTGGTTTTATATGGCAATCTAAGTGTGCTTTTATATCTCTATCGATTTTAAATTTGGAGATTTTTTTATGGTTTATCATTCATGCACAGTGAGTTTTGTGAAGATAACCCACTGAAAATCATGAAACCCACGGAACGCACGATGAACATCCATTGCTTCTTGTTCTTACTCATGTCAGAAATGTGATAGCTGTGATTTTAAATCAGCTGTTTTCCTGTTTTGTAAGCATCTTGATTTTGCCATTGCATATGTGAAGTTCTTCAGATTTTCATTTCAAATCCTAAAACAGTAACAAGGTGATGTATTAATGATGCTGACAGGAAGCTGAAGGGCTGTAAATTCAGTACCCCAGAACTAAACCACCGTACTGCTGTCGCTGTCGCTAAGACATGTTACCTACTGACAGAATTAAAAGCCCTATGTCTATCTTTACGTGTATGTGCAGTACCTACTTATAAGCAATCCTCTTACGGGGAACAAGAGGTTTTAGAGCTCCTAGTACACGCTGTGAAATCCCCCTTAATGAGTACGAGTTGCACAATCCCACCTTTATAGCAGGCGAAGGCTGAGATGCATCTCATAGGACCCCAATATCACTAAATGCTTGCTGCTGCTTAACCACATTTTTACACTCCCCATCGTATCTGAAAGCAAAACCACGTGGGACGTGTAGAATACCGAGCTGCAATTGTTTTAAGTGCAAGTGAATTTAATCTCTCAAATCCTCCCCCTCTCAGGTTAGACGAGTGCGTCACAAAACAGGGTGATCAAACCCAGCGTCCAGATGTTCAGACAAAAAGGTCCCCCCTCCCCTCACCAAAAACCCCGAGCCCCCTCCCTCTGATCTCCTGTAGAGGCAGCGCACAGGCCTAACACCCCCCAGCAACTGCAGAGCGCCGTGGAAAATTCCAGAACTGGTCAGGGCTGCTGCATCGGGAAACGGAAGAGCAGACAGCCACCTTCACCCCAGTTAGAGGTTGAATCGCCTTGCAGAAAAGCCCAGGTGGAGCACGTGCTGCATTGCGTGTGGATTCTCGGCACCGCGTGAGAGGAACGGCCACTTCCACGCACACCCGAGCAGCTCCTGCGAGAGGGTCAGCGCAGGCCGTGCCACTAAATGCGATCAGCTCGACGTGACAGTGCACGGCGAGCATGGGGAATGCAGTGACAACGCACAGCTGCTGCTGGGATGCTCACTTTTCTTTCAGTTACACTGAAGGCTTCTTTCGTGCTGGTCTTAGTGGCCAACGCGCAACGGAGCTGATGTAGTGAATAGTGCGGCTGCCCCGCGTAGCACCAGGCAGAGCCTCAGAGCGCTGTGGTCCTGAATCGCCTCAGTCTGAGGGTAACCGTGGGTGCGTGACACACATATGGGTGTTGGCGTTTACGTTGTTAATCCTTAACCTGAACTTCACAGTGCAGTGGCAAACAGTCTGCGTCATCAGAGCCCCCAGACACAGCCTAAGTGTCCCGTGCTGGCAAACGCTGTCCGCTTTATTCAGATTCAGGGCTCTCTCCTCCATGGCTGCTTTGGCACATACGGCCGGCTGACTTGGCTGACCATCAAAAAGTCAACGGGGAGAAACAGTGGAAGATGAGTGCTCTCTGTGCTGTGTGGCTTTTGGTGAGGACTGCTGTTCGCTGCAAGCTGCCCAGCTGCCCTAGGAGCTGCACCGGCACAGAGGGACGCATTCCAGAGTTCACGAGCAGTGCCCCAGAGGTCTGAATTCAAGAGCATTGTGTGCTTCACAAAACACAGCCAGGTTTGCTTTTCATTGGCAAGGCTCTAAAGGCTGAAAGTCAGGGAAATGTTGAAAATGCCTGAATACGTTCAAATTTAACTTTTAACACCAATGGATATCAGTTATTACTGTCCTGAAGGAAATTATTTTTGTAGATCACAGTTGTGAGCAACCTCAGAAAAAAACACTGGATTTTCCCCTCTCCCCTTTAGGGCTCCAAAAATTGAAAGAACACGCTACAGGTGGAAGGATGAAGCCAACAGCTTATAAATTACAGGGAAACATGTAATTGCATGCTACAGATTTAGAGCGCTGGAGGATTCTGCCCACAGATAGAGTTTGCTGATCCTAGGGAAGAAAAGCACCTGATTTGTAACACTGGGAAACACTGTCTCCGCTTCATACAGAGCCATCTTTGAAACTGGGTTCAGGTTTGCTACTGCCTGATGGCTCTGCAGGGAGACCCAAGCAAAGGCTGTTCGGACACCTGGCACCGCAGGTCTAAGTTTGTAATTACTATAACATTTTTCAATAAGCTAAATTATTAGCACCTAATGATTGATCAGAATGTGAGATTCAGGAAACGCACCCTCCGTTAAAAAAAAGATTATCACTGCTTTTCTCTGTGCCTTGTGCCATTGCATAGGCCACTGGGGAACTGCAAGCCACATCCATCACGTCTCATTTTGCCCTGCTTCATGCAGCGTTAGAGTTCCACAGCTAGACAGCAACCTGCTGCTAAGTCATTGTGAGAAGCGTAGCAGAGCCCATACTGGGGGCATTTACCAAAGAGATATTTCAGAGGCACAGCAACAAGTCCTTTAGATACAGTCACATCTACCAGTTCCTTTTTTGAACTTAGTCCTAACGCAGCCATGCAGTAGTAACTGCGCAGAACATTTGACACACTGTTATTTGTGTCCTTTTGCCCTCAGGGCAGGTGCCTGTTTTGCTACAGGAGCACCACCGAGAGCAGAAATATTGCCAGTCTCCTTTGACTCCTTCATCCCCAAAAAAAGCTGTTCTTGCAGTTCACCAGTGCTATGTAGTCTCTGAAAACTGAGGGAATGAGGCTCCTGCTCTCGCATGGAGAGTGATCCAGCTTAATTTTTTCTCAGGCCTTATTTCTAAAATTACATTCTATGATCCAACCTAGAAGGAAGGAAAATTTTAAGGTTTCTTCTCTCAGAACCGTCCCATAGCAGACTGGGTTGCACTGGGCTGTAATGTTGTTAACCACGTGTACACCGATACACGTGCTCACGCCCAGCGAGGACTTGCTCCTCTGCAGCACTGACAACTGCAGCCCGCCGTCCCTGTGGGCTCCCGAGGCATTCCCCACCTCTTCCCTCCCACGAGGCCAGCCCGTCCCGCCCCGCTGACAGCGCTCTGCCTGTTGTGCCTTGCAGGACATACACGCGGCCAGGGCCCACCACGTAGGGTCCATCCCCCAGCGGTCCCAGCACGGCCGGCCTGGTGACGACAACCCCGTAGTGCACTTCTTCAAGAACATTGTAAGTTCACCTCTTCCTGTTACACCACAACGACGCGTGTTCCTTGGGGTCCATCTGTAACCAAATACCCCCTAAAATACCCTTTGCTCGTGAATTCTTCTGTGCCTTTGAGCAGTCTGATACAAGTAATTTTACCTGGAAATGCAAACAGTGCTGAAATGCTGCAAAAGAGAGAGATGAACCCTCCATTAGCACAGTCAGATTTCAGCGAGGGTCGTTGTAATTATACAGCCTCACCATTTACAAGGTTTGTGCTGGCGTCGTTGGCAATGGCCGTATCGATGCATGCCTTTTGCTTAAAAACCGATAAAAAATGCTCACATGGCAATAAGGAGAAGACTCAAGTTACTAACACGTAAGGCCTGATCGCTCACGGGTAATTTGCCAAAGGCTCGATGATCCCCTACGTTTATCATTGCTTTGGCTCTGTAACTCTCTTTTTGCTGTTTTTTCAGGTCTCACCCCGTACTCCTCCCCCAATGCAAGCAAAGGTAAGCGTTGGCAGGGGCCAGGGCAGCGCCCACGGGGCTTTGGGGGCTCGTTTATGTGTTCTCTTTAACCATATCAAATAGAAATCAGCAGCTACCCTTGGGAATATCTAAAGCCGGGGACTAAGACAGAAAAGCCATGGTTCTCCTCATGATTTGCTGCATGACCCCATCGGGATCTTTATACCTCCATTTTGCTGCAAGTGCTTTCTGTCATTACACTGATAAGAGGGGATGCTTTCAGATGAGCCTCACCCTCCAGGAGCTGCCCTTATATTTGCTGAGCTCCTGTGGCTCCCACGACCCGTGACACTGACCAGCCACAGCCAGTGAAGGAAGCTCTGGTGGTTGTGACGGAGGACTTTGCCTTTTCCATTTTCTGGAACGCCTTACACAGGCTGCTGTTTCCAACAGATGCTCCATCATCTGGCCAATATTGCATTGTTTTTCGCTGCTTTTTCACCCCCTTTGGTGCATTTTCACCCAGATACTGCGTTCCATAGTGATCACCATGTCGTTGTTTCTGTTTCTTCCATGTGCAGGGAAGAGGATTGTCCCTCACCAGATTCAGCTGGGTAGGTGATAAACACGCTTTCAGTAACAGCCCTTTGATTTACCAGGCCAAAGCATACCTTGCTCTGCTGCCTCGAGCTGCTGCAGCACCATGATAATTTTGTTCTGTCTCAGTTTTGCTATTTTGCTTTCCCTGTTCTGCTTTCCTCCCTCCTCCCACAGCAATTAAGGTGGTAATCATGCTGCTTGCTCTTATGCAGCAACCTGACAGCCTTGCAACAAGGATTTCTTCTGCTTTAGCACAAATGGAGCAAAATCCACTGCATGGCAAAGCTCTCCTCCTTTAAAGCCTCCCAGAAGACTCATCTGCTGCATTTCTCTTTCCATGGGAAGAACACGAATGGGAGGGCAAGACAGGGACCCGTCCCACAGTCCCAGCTGCTCTTAGGCAGTGAGCCCCACAGATGTAACACGGCCACCAATGCACGTATTTTGCCTTGCCTTTCCTCGCAGCCCTTTCAGTAAGGAGAGAGCTGCCTGAACAGCTGTTAGCCAAGTTCTTCCTGCACTTATCGCAGCTAATTAAGTTCTAATTCTCTACCACAGCTTTGGTTTTATAGTGAAAGGAACATGAACATCTTAAGCTAAACAAGTATTAAAAGCCTTCAAACTTCTACATGTTTCTTTCGCCACCAATAGAACACCAGTTTGAGTCATCTCAGAACTTGTAAAATTGAATTTATTTATTTATTTATTTTAAGTTTTGTCATGCAGGTTAACATTCTGAGCAACCATTTTTGATTCTTCATTCTTCTTTTACAGATTGGTGCTTCCCTCAGATTTAAGTGCGTTCAGATAATCTCCTAACGTTTTCCTTCATCCTCGCTTATTACTTAAAATATCATTTTATTCCAACTCCTCTAAGGCTCTCACTAAGTATTGTTTCAGCGACGACAAAGAACGGTGACACTGTGAACATGCGCTAATTAAATATGTTAATCTGCAACATATGTGAAAATCTTTCTTTGCAGGGTGGTGAAGGACACAAGCCAGGATATGGAGGAAGTGGAAAATTCTACGAGCATAAATCTGCTCACAAGGGACATAAGGGATCCTACCACGAGGGCCAGGGCACTCTTTCCAAAATCTTTAAGCTGGTAAAGTACCATTGAGCTTACCGTAAGTACAAAAAATTGAGCCCAGGAAAAAGAGGAGCCAAGGCTCTGCAGAATCTGCTGTATTTGAAACAACCCCATTTCCTTAAAGCTCCCAAAAGGACCAGGTGTCTGTGGGTAACACAAAGCTATATGTTAGCTACTAGCACAGTAGGAAACAAGGGTTAAAATACACACAGAGCTGCCACCGGGAAAGAAGGGAAGTCCACAAAGCCCCACAGAGACCTGCACGAGGATTAAGGGACATAGATGACCTGCAGCTCCGATCAGTGAGGTGACCAAGCTTGCTGCTGCTGAAATTATTTGGCAACTTGCACTGCCCCTGCTTGTTCCCACCCCAGGGGTGAGAACTCCTACAAGATGTGGGCACAGTGGCTCATAACACCACGCAGGCAAATCAGAACACCGTCACACATAAATAAATGTTTTGTCAGGTTATCTTGAATCTGGGCAGCTCACCACTGAGTCACCATGCATCCAGCCCCAGCACTGCTAATAGTAGAAAACAGAACAGGAAAGAAATCAGTCGTGAGGATTTGCAGGTGCTGACCAAGCTACCAACAGAAACAGCAGCCAAGCTGCAGTTGGAATGACTGAGCAAAAACAAAAACAAAAAAAATGCAAGAAAGACAAATGGGTAAAAGCCCACTCCTGGGTTGTGTCATGAAATGACAGGAGCGGGTCCAGAGGAGGGCCACCAAAATGATCAGAGGGCTGGAGCACCTCTCCTGTGAGGAAAGGTTGAGGGAGTTGGGAGTGTTTAGCTTGGGAAAGAGAAGGCTCCGGGGAGACCTCATTGCGGCCTTCCAATACTTGAAAGGAGCTGACAGGCAGGAGGGGGACCGACTTTTTGCACAGGTGGATAATGGTAGGACAAGGGGGAATGTGCTAAAACTGAAAGAGGGGAGGTTTAGGTTGGACATCAGGAAGCAATTCTTCCCTGAGAGAGTGGTGAGGCGCTGGCACAGGCTGCCCAGCGAAGCTGTGGCTGCCCCATCCCTGGCTGTGTTCCAGGCCAGGCTGGATGGGTTCCTGGGCAGTTTGATCTAGTGAGCTAGTGGCTGGCAGCCCTGTCCACGGCAGGGGGGTTGGAACTAGATGGTCTCTGAGGTCCCTTCCAACCCAAGCCATTCTATGATTCTATGAACTTATTAGATGGGATGCTTAACATCAGCAAAAAAAATACGTTTGACTGCATGCTTGCCATCCTCTCTAAACTTTTCCTGATGACCTGCTGATGGCTGTGCAGAAGGATACTGTCCTGGTTGCATCTTTGGTCCAACACAGTCTGGCTGTCTGCCAGGCACACTCAGATGCATTTTTCTTATAAAATCATCTCGTGAATAGGTAAACAATTCAACAAGAGGTTAGGCTTCAGGTGAATGTGCTGGTATTTATTTATTTTTTATTTGACAGTAAAGGCAACTGAAAATGTAGTATATTTTAGTCTTTCGAATGGAATCATCAGAAATATAAGTGAAATACCTAGATTACCCTGAAATGTACACTTACAAATCAAGCTGAGTAGCTACCACAAATAGAAGGAACTTGTTCAGCCTATTTTGGAGCTAACATTCCCAGCCCAAGCATGACTGGGAGGTACCAATCCATTGCTTACTGTAAAAACAGAAAACCACACGGAGTTAAGCCTTACTCTCACCCGTGTGAATCTCCCAAAGGAAGTTTCTCACCGTGTAAGCCTCCATCTAGTGCAGGTCCAGAGCATGTCAGCAGAGTGTAGCCCAGAATTTTTGACATTCCATGTAAGGAAAATACACACAAGAAGCACATCGCATCCGCTTGCATTCACCTGTAACAAAGCCTAATGCGCTGTTTATACGTGAAGAGTGCAATCAGCAGTGACCTTAACCTCAAGGCGGAAGGTCTGAGGTACCCCAGGTGGAGCTGACCCCAGTGGAGCTGATCATCTCAAAATCTCTCCAACAAACACCTACAGCACTTCCGCCTGCAGTAAAAATACATTTTTATCCCTTACCTGGCTTAGGGCCTCTATCTTTCACCACAAAGCTGTTATTCAAAGACATGCAGCACCAAGAGGCAGCTGGAAAACCTCAGGGAGGTCTCTTCTGTTGCAGTTTTATGGGAAAAGATACCCAGTTAGCCAAAACTTAAAATAAATGAATAAAAGCCAAACCTTCTTCTTCACTATAGAACTGCTGTAGGGCTTTTCTCAAACTTACGAATTGTTAGAGACACAATCAAGAATTACTGTCTTTTTTCCCTGATTTGATGCTTGCTTATTTGTAAGAACAGGCCAGGTTTCAGCTCCTCATCTTTTCTGATTTTTTTTTTTCCCCCTGTAATTGCATCTGAATTTTCTGTGCAAGACTGATGCTGATGAAACAACAGGCATCAAGAATTTACCCTAATAAATAACACAGAGTACAATGATTGCATTTCAGTTCTGTCAGATGTATTATGACTTGTATGAAAGGCTTGGATTTTTTTTTTTTTTTCTCCAAAGTACACACACAGCTTAGGGGCCAGCCATCAGGAGGCTGCAGTCTCCCTCCTTGGAGGGGCAGGACAGGATAAAAATGAGAATTTCCAGCATGCCCAAGTAAATGAGCTGCTTTCACAAGGCAGGCTGGAGTGAGAACACACGGACAATTACTTCCACTACTGGCCACCGCAAAGCCATTTTTGTTAGCTCTTTAACGTTTGGTTTACAACAGACGGACATTTCTAGAAGTGTACTGACATTTAACGCGACCACGCACACGCTGCCTTCTGACCGATTTAACGTTGTTCCTCCTTCTCCAGGGAGGCTCTGGTTCCCGGCCCGGATCGCGGTCCGGTTCGCCCGTGGCGAGGCGCTGAAGCTCTCCGATGCCACGCGAGGATCGTGCACTCTGCTTCATAACCCAGCTGCCTTAAAATCAGTAACAACCGCAAGAGTTACCTAGCTAGACGCATCCCATACTTAATGCCATTAGGTCCTGCACGCAGTAGGTGATACGACCTTCTATTGGCAATCCCTGATCAACAGTTGAATGGAAGGGACACGCAGAGTAGCTTCACTAGATGTTTTCCTTATTTTACATGAAGTAACAAGATCTCTCACTTTGCTCATCCTCCTTCAGGATGCCCTAACTGCATGCTGGATGTCATTATTTCTCCCAGGCACCTAATTTGAGCTCGAGTCTTCTGGGCTCATTTTAGTGAACAGCAGAATCACAAATAAAGAGCTAATGTCTTGGATACTGAGCACTGCCGTTAATGACTTTTTGAAACACTGCTGTAAAAACAAAGAAAAAATCCACCATGTGCAGAAGCTGTAAGGACTGTTTATCCAAATCCTTTTTTTGATTTGGGACTTTGGTTTAGCTTTTGGTTTGTTTTAATCTTCCTTCTCTCACTCACAGAATAATTTATTTTCATAACAGGATTAGGCAGTCACGGAAAGGTTTACCAAACACGGGGAGTCCAAGGTATGTGAAACGTGGGAGGGGGCAGATGTTGTAGAATCAATACGATGCGGAGCAGTGGCAGCAGGGAAACGCTTTCCACGCCACGAACGTGCTCACCGCATCCAAACCATTAGAATTAGGAGCAGATGAGGGAGAGAAAGAGGATTTCAAATTTGAGTTAGACTAATGCTGAGAACCAAGGGATATTCCCAGCGACGCAACACCTCAGGCGGCACACGCGGCCACCGGACGTCACCGTCGCGCCACACAAACTGCTGCAACAGCGTTAACTTTGCAGCGGAATAAGTAATTGAATATATACATGAAAAAGTCTAATTTCTGAAAGAGAGCCCTTCAGTGGTGGTGTCTCGGATAGTCCTGCACATCTCAAGACAGGATTTCAAATCTTGTTCTTGGAACTGCAGCAGTGCTGTGTTTGGCCAGCTCACCCTTCACCCGAGTACCATCGGATGCCTGTTAAGGGCAGTGCACCAAAGCAAACTCGTAGTAAACTACTGTGAACATTTAACTGTTGTACTGTAGTTGCCTTATAGAAATAAATGATAACTGGGTTAGATTTAGATATTAATTGTTGACAAACCACTAAAACAAAGGTGTGGCAATGGTATTGCCAACCACACGTAGGGAAACACAAGGCTCTTCTGAATTGCACTGTTTTACGACCGAAACTTACCATTCCTTCAAGCTGTCCTCCTAGTGTCTGATTAATTATTATTTTCTGTTTAAGTTTTAGTCTGTGTTGTAGACTACATTAACACTTCCCAAGTTGAGACTGTCTCTGTAATAAGCGCCCGGTAAAAGCTTCCTATAAACACGTATGTTGAATTCCCAGCTAAATCCCCCGTAGGTCCATCTTCAGTGTCCATTAATATGAAGCAATAGAAGATGATAGAAACGAGACTAAAGAAAACAGAACCACCAGAGTTATTAAGCATACACACACGTATTACATCTTGTTACCTGCACCATTTGCTCTGTGTATTTTTCTATTGTAGCTTCATTCAGATGTATACTCTGCAACGTAATAGTGGGTTTAATTTGAACACGCTGTTCTTGCAGGAAAAAAGCTCTTAAAAATTATCAAAATAAAGTAATCGGCGTGTAATGAAACCCAGACCAGTTTTGTCTTTTATAACATAGGCTGCATACACAAAATGTTCTTTTTCAAAAGAAATACTTGGGCAGACACGCACTAAAATGCTTGGGGCAGGCATAAACCCACGGCTGCAACAAACCACAAAGAACTGGGGCATTCCCAAGCCCTGTTCTCTCACCCACAAAACAAACCGACTCTTCAACAAGGTCCTGCAATAAGCATTCTCTCTACTTCCTACTTTGACATTTTCGCAAGCATTATTAATGTGTTTGTTCCAGTGTCTGCGTTTGTACTCAACACCAGCAGATATGCTGCTTTGAAAACTTCCAATTCAACCTCACCATGTAGCCTGGACTACAAAAACCTCTGTATCAGGAAACTTCAGAGTGGATTCCTGAGGTTCTGGATGGAGGTGGGGTGATGGGGAGGGAAGCAAATGAAGTCCTGTGTTACAAGAAAGTTTTTAGAAAGCCTATTCACTGCAAGCACCGAAGGAGGAGCAGGTTGCATTCAGGAAAGGTCAGGAAGTGTCAGGTGACTACACAACTCATGCTGGTTGTTTGACACTTGCAAGAGTTGCTCGCTCACTGTCTCTAATCAAGATAAAACACTCTGAGAAGTGTTCAAACTGCATCCTGCTACCCATGAGATCTGCTGTTAGCACACGTGTCAGTCACTAGCACCTGGCACTTGCTGGCAAAGTGACCGCAGCCAGGGCAGATGCACGCCTTCCAGCACTCAGGAATCACACGGCCGTTCTGAAGTACAGAACTGCGTTTGGATGTACCCAGCTGTAGATCATCTTCTGTCAAACTGTGTTTAGCCATCTCTGGACAGCGTCATCCCCCGTGCAACAAATCAACTCCAGCCAACTCCACTGTGCGTTTACACGCTGTCCTCTGAAAGAGAAGGGTTTCATAGACGGTGCATGCCACGCAGCCCGTCCGAACTTGTTCATAATTACTGACATCAAATTCTGTGCTGTTACAGACAAAAAGGGTGCTGTGCAGGTGCGTCAGTATGCCTTCAGACAACAACTGTAAAAGATGTCTTTCTTAAGCAGGCAAAACACTGTCTGGAAGGAAAGGCACTGCTGGAAGATCCTCACATATAAATGTTCTTTAAATAAAATAGAGGCACGCTTCTCTTAAACTGTTTTTAGTTTCCTAGAATCCAGAACCAAATGCTTAAAAAACACACAAAGCAGAATTTGGAAAAAAGTAATATTATTTAACATGTTTTTGAATTAAATATTCCACATAACAAAAGTGTTATTTTCATGTCACCAACTATATTACTTATATACATATGCCAAAGAGTTAACAAAAGAATTAAGAGATGCCCTATCAAAACCAGTAATTTCTCGCTTCAGCAACCTGAAATAACTAGTTTGTATCATAGACAAAGTATAGACTGTATTTACAAAACAGGGCTTTTTGGATCTGAGAGCAATTATCTTTCAGAGAGCAGATTAAAATCCAGCTCTGTCTTATAGTACAGCGAAACCACCACTGATCCAGAAGTCCTTACAGCAAACCGAAAAGATGAACGTCCTGCAACCGGGATTAGTATTTACAAAATATACTGATCAGCCACACAGAGGCTCATATAACTTTAAATATATATATATATACAAGCACACATATATATATATCTATATATATGCAACATATAAATAAACTTCAAAAGAACAAGGTACAAACAAGAAAAGAGCTTGTCTTTGGAATGTCTAAAAGATGACTGTGGTTCTACTCCAGTGTTCCTTTGCTATAAGTACATGTAAGTGGCACCTTTCAAAGCATTGCTTAATCAACTAGGTAGTTCTGCTGAAACCATGACTGAAACAACAAACCAAATTAACAGTTCCAAAATTCACAGAGAAAATAATGTGGGATTTACCGATTTGAAGTAACTGGTGACAGCACTGGGGAATTCTGTGTAATACAGGTGACCTAGTGCCCATCTCTGTTCTGAAGGCTAACACAGCGTTGCGTGTTTACGGCCCAAATGTGGCATACGGCTGTGCTCTCCTCAGACAGTGGGAGATGATCCAGTACAGCAGACACTGGAGAGGCTCTCATTGTAACCTCTTCCAGTTTGAATTCTCTTTAAAATTATTCTTGCTGAGTTTAAAACTTCAAGCATTTTAATGCAGACTCAACCAACAAACTGCCTCTGTGGTTGGAATGGAAACGAACAAGCTCCCTCTCAAGAGTTTAACTTAAGGAAAGCCATAAATTCATGGCAATTTCTTTTTTTCAACAAATTCTCAAAACCCACTAACCTTAAACCAGAAATACAGCATTTTCCCATGCCTTGTAAAAAGAAAAAAACACTTTTTACTGCATGCATCTACTTCGTAACACTTTGTTTCCAAACTCAATTATTTCTTTGAACAAGTTGAAAAAGAAAGCTAACAGCTTCATGGTCTTCTCATGAAGATATTCCTCCCCTCCTTTAAAAATGGGAACCATTCTACTCTGGTATGAAGTTCCAGTTTATTTTTCAAATAGATATACTGGCTGTGAAATAGAAGATGAAACTGATACAGTATTACCTGAGTTCATTGATTCACAGACAATTTAGCACAGATTAAGTGATGATTTCACAATATTTTTCTACAAGCTTAAAAAAAGACAATAATTCTTTAAGGTAATTTTTGTAAATAATTAAAAAAACCTATAATATATTATTTTATTGTTAATATTTCCAATGCTTGAAGCTCCAACTGTAAAATCCATCTTTTTCTTCTCTGAAAACTTGTTTAGAAAACTCAAGTCCCCCAAACACCTTTAGCTTTCAGACTTCAAGGTGTCATCGAAAAACGCTGCCTATACTCTGCCATTCGTTTGAAGACTCTTGTACCACTTCTTCTAAATTCAGAGCACGACTGATGTCTTCCCCTTCTGGTTCTTGATTACCAGCAGGTTCCTGCACAGGACCTACCAAAGCGCAAGACGAAAAGAAAAGTGAGTATGACTGGATGTGGAGAATAAGGAAAGTGCAACTACCTGGGAATTATTCCTTGGGAACAAAGGCATCGTGCAAGTACTTCAGCATCTATGGACACTATTCATAAAAAAGTATTTTGGGAAAAGAAACCCACAAAACCAAGTATCATCAGTTGTTTTCCTGTAACAGCTTTGTGCTTTCCTAGTAAGCCGCACGGCTTTCTGCGCTCCCCGCTGCTATCTCCGTGCCACGTACCGGCATAGCCATGAGCCCGCTTCATGTGCAGCTTCATATTGCTTTTCTGTGTAAACCCCATCGCGCAGTAATCACATTTGTAAGGCCTTTCGCCCGTGTGCTTCTTCATGTGAACTTGGAGAGCACTCTTCTGGTTAAAAGCCTTTTCACAGAGCGTACACTGAAATGGCCGTTCCCCTAGAAGAGAAAAATGTATTTAATAAATATATTTAATAAATTTAATAAGTAATTAAGATGACCCGGAAATGAACTAGATGCAAACACAGTTTGTTTCCTTGAGTCTCTCTCAAGGAGTGCTATGACTCCCTGTCATCAGGGAAACACCCCAAATGAAGTATCAGGATATTTACATGAATCCTAAACCACTGATACTGTGACACTTCATACCTAAGTCATTATCTAAGCAAATTATTTAGTTCAGATGTAAAAAATCAGTTTACCAATTTGAGTTTTCTGTACTCAAGGTGCCCATCACCTGCTCACATCATTTACGAGTAACGTAGATAAAGCAATATTGCAGGGCTAACAAAGGTGATGTCTGTAAGGAACTGGAATGCACACTGTGTTAAAGTAATGCTGGTAATTCTGCATGGGACCCACAATGTTAGCAATTTCTAAGTATAACCTCAAGAACATCATCACTGTGAAATTATTTAACATTCAGAAATACCAGAGTATTGCTTCAACACAACACCATAGCCTCTGCGGCATCAACACAGGAAACACTGCTCTGTCTTCAAGGACTTCTGAAACACTTTCTGAACTTAAAAACACACTTTGTTACTAGCTAGCAGGGCAAAGCACCAGCAGGGATTACTATTACTTTCCCACAATTTTCTGTGATGGAACAATTCCTCTCTTCCTTCACTACCTCTAGGTTAATCTCCTCACATGCACTGCAGCTTCCAGGCTAAATCCAGCTTCTCAGGCAGTCCATAAAAGAACCTTTAAGCTAGACAATGATTACCAGTAAAATCAGGAGTATTAACTACTTAGAGCTACAGGTCAAATGGTAACAGAAAGAGCTCTTACTGCTGTAAATGTCAGCCAAACAGCACCAGGACTAGAGCAGAAGAAAGGATGCCCAACAAAGAAGCTCCCTAAAACAGATTTCTCATTGCCTCGCTTGTCTCTGCACTTCCTACCAGAGAGTACAGCAGTCGCTGCAGCTGAACAGAAGCAGAAGTTTCTCTACATACAAATTAAGGATTTATGTATAAATTCATTTGGTAATTCACTTCCTATCAGATTGGCTTCAAAAGAATGATTTGCTTAGCTGGAAACTTGGCGAGCTAAAGCCTTAAGCTGTCTCAGACTCGATCTGAACTCAGCATTTAGGCAGAAATCAGACCTCCTGGCCAGCTGAAAAGCAAGCGCATCTCTGGGATAGCAAAAGATCAGCACAGTGAATTCAGCTTCTTCGTCTTTCCTGCATTTTTTACATGAAACCAGTGGCAGAGCAGGAGATTCTTCCTGAGCTAGGACATTATTTCTCTTGCTCTGGGTACATTTTCAGCTCTAGTTACTCCCCAGTTTCTGAAAATCCTGCTTCATTTCAACGTGATCTTGGATAGAACAAAGGCATCCTAACAGAAGTACACAAATACAACGGAAGTTATATTTCTACCAGGATGATTCTGTTAAATCCATTCCCAAATGTGATCACTTCATGGCATTTCCAACAAGGATGCCAAGAGTAACTGCATGCAAAGAATCACTTCACGGAAAACTCTCTAGCAATTTAAGTTCCACAGCACTGCAAATCCTCAGTGCAGTTGCAAAACTATGGTCAAAGCCATGCCTGCTTTGATATTCCAAGTAGCAGGAACGAATTACTTTAGAACCCAAGTTCCTCCCTCCACTGAGTGCTCTGCTTTTCCAGAAAAGATGCTGACATGCTTTCTGGGCACGTAGCATGCAGCCTGCGGATTATCATCTTTTTTCCTAACTAGATGCTTTTGGTCTTCAGGGATTTTTAGAAGAACATTCTCTTCTGAAGGAATGACGGCCATGTCACAGCAGCGAGCGAATCCACAACTTCAAACAACAACATAAAAATGAATTCAGCAAGGACTGTTACAGCTTGAGTGCTCACGAGCTGGGAATGCTAACAAGTACAAGAAACTCAAGAATACCTGAGGATTTACCGAGCAAATTGCAAGTGATCCCAGCATAGAATGGAAACCTACAATGGTGCAGATTTATTAGAAACAGATGCATAAAGGGGCTCTGCTCTCTTCACCGCCTTCCCCAAGCGTTCTTGTCTATTACGATGGAGAGCATGAGCCAAAGCAGGGAGGAGGGAAACTTGCTTTGTCCCTGCTATCAGGCTATTTGTGGGACTCTTACAACACTGCCTTCTTCTAAAATCTGAATTATTTAAGCCAGTTCTGCAGAAAGCAAACTGCCATGGAATCCTAAAGACAGTTAGCCTCCTTCGACTGGAGCCCTGTCTCTCTTTCCTGCCCCTAATACAATGAGAATGCTCCTTCCCATCACAGCAACCACAAGGCAGCTCTGCTCCCCTTCTTCAGTTTTACTTTCACAAAGAGCAGCCACCACTCATCGACAGCTGAAATTCTCCTTGGGTAGGGTGTGGAGGAAAGAGAAGCACACACAGGCACCCCGTGCAATTAGAATGCACAGGATCAGCAGAAAACTCTATAAAACAAAACCAGCTCAAAGCTTCTTTGCATCTCCAGATGAGAACCTGCCCCCAACTGAATTCCCAGATCTCAGGATTTCCCAGCAAAAAAAACCCAAACCATGAACTAACCTTTTCCACAGATCCCCTCTATCCACCCTCCTCTCCTTTCCTGCTGTTGAGCTCTCAGCAGCAGCGGCATGAAATGTGAGAGAAGACAGAGCCAGCACCTGCAGCCTCTCCTGCTCTCAGCTGCCTGGCAAGCCCTCATGACCCAACTCTCGCAGTTACTGCTCCTGTTTTACCTTTGGCAACACACAGAGTATGTGCTGAACTGGTCAGCTGAAACGAGCCACTTTTGTTCTAGCAGGACAAACCAAGCAATGCCACAGTGGGGAGTACATTACAGAGGTCTGACCTAATTCATCCACAAACATTTGCTGTTCCTGAATTGTTCTCAAATTCTTTTTTCCATGGTAAAGACCCTGCTCCTTTATTTGCAAACCTCATGAGATGCTGCAAAAAATGCACAGACAGAAAAAGTATGACCTTGACTTTACTAGTCACGTCTCAGTAATGGCTTGCATGCAATGGTTAAGCGTGAAGTAATTTAACCCTAACAAGACGCTCATCATCTAACAGTGACTTTTGTACAGGGCCAGTTCAAGCAATTTCCTGTGGCAATGTCAACATGTTTCCAGCTTTGTCTACCTTTTTTTCCTGGAAACCCTTTCACATTTAGTGTTCATGACAACACAATGCAGACAGACCAAAACTTGAAGAACTTGCCATAAATAGGAGAAAATAATGAACAGATGCACAAGTACATAAGGACACATTCAGGTAATGCAAATCACCAATACCCCCCCAACCCCCCCCCCATCAACAACCTACCAGATGTCACAGCAACACAAAAAAAGAATTTAAATATACCATTGAATGAGCATTCAAGGAACGTCCCCTCTCACCAGGGATCAAGCAAGCAAGTAGGCAGAGAGAATGTGATTAAGAACAGCTACAAGTCACTTGAACATGAAGAAACAATTTGTGGTTGGTGTGGTGGAGAAGAATGAAGGCAGAAAAGCCAAAGCATTTCAGATGGATCCGAATAAGAACACGTGTCAAAGTCAGAGAAAATAAAGTTCTAACATTTTGAGATGCATGAAACGAGAGCATGCACGAGACAGCTGGTTATACAGACAAGCCTGCTATACTAAAAACTACAAGACTGAATCTGAGGGTGCTAAGTGAAGATCCAGCCAAAAGATGAAACTCAGATTAAACCTTGTAAAACAGGCAAGTGATGCCAACGGAGGAAAAATGACAAGGTTAACAAGATAGCTTAAAGGAAGGGATTAGGAACTTCACTTTAAACCCAAGAAGAGTGGCCAAAAGCTAATGACCAGACAGCAATACTGAGGAAAGAGAAAACTGGCTGACTCAGTGAAGGAAAGATCGTTTTTGTGAGTGTTCTTACGCTACAGCGCACCCAGTCACACTCCTTTATCCTCTCCAGCTTAGAAGCAACACAGATAACATTCCCCTTCCGTTTTAGTTCTAGCTGCCATGACAGCCATTTACGGGCAGCAGTGGCATGAAGAGAGTTGTTTCAGAGAACTGACTCCCATGTTTAGAGCTCATGTTGTAACGGCACACGCACACAAGGCAAAGGGGAAGGCAGTTGGGCTGCATCACGTATAGCTTTCTCCTTTGAGCAGGCCACGAGCTGCAACCTGACAAGCACTTAAAGAAAACTTATATTCCCCAGGAGAAGGCAGTGTAATATAACTAAAGCGTAAGAGGAAAATAACTCAGTAGAAAAGAACACAACAGCCATCTACGCATGGGGAACTCTTGTGAGATAAAGATGGTTTCTGACGTTACCTGTGTGAATGCGACTGTGCCTCTCCAGCTGACTCGGTTTAGCGAAAGCTTTTTCACAAGTGTCACACTTGAACACCCTTGGCTTCTGGGAGCTCAGGGAAGGCCCAGCCTGATGCGTTTGCATATGCTCCTAAGCCAGTACAGAGGAAGACAACGTTTCAGAACCATTTCAAAAACCTTCAGTATTTAGCACAGAAATATATTCACAGTTTGAAGACAAAAGCAGAGGATCTTAGTCATCAACAGACAAGCACGAGGAAGATGGAAGCCTGCATTTTTTTTTTCCCCTTTTAAAGAGACATTGTTTTTGTATATCATCTCTCAGCTGAGGCATCAGCTGCTTTGCACTTCAGGAAACCTCTGTCAAGAACTGTATGAACTATCTATTTTGCTTACGTCAGCACCTTCACTAATTGTCTGAAGCAAAATATCAAGTTACTCACCAAAACCAGTGCTCTTTGAATGTTTTGGTCACTTACGAACATAGTCTTTGGGCAACTGTGCATCAGAACCTAGCACTGGATGTATTTTCCCTTCTCTACAGCCTCCATCTCCATCTAAAATACAGGAAACTGAGTTTCACAGCACTTACTGTTTCCCCAAGAACCAATATCCTCATCATACACACTCACTCCAATGGTGTGAACTTCACAACCAGGGTGTATTTCCTTACAATGCAAATACTGAAGTGAGAAGAGATCTCTTGAAAAGCTCTCCTAAGAGCTACTGACTTCAAAGACATTGCTTCTGGCTCTGGAAATTTCCTGCTATAAATTCTGGGAAGGTGGAAAAATTCTGGGCAAGTTATATGTTTGTTCTTTTCTTACTACACTTCTTCAAAGCACTGCCTTGCAGTATCTCTCCGAGACGGGATACCGGCCTGGACAGACCACTTGTTTACTGCAACCTGGTATTCCTAAAAGGGATATTCTATAATTATCATCAAAACCTCACTCAAATTTCCGCTAAGACTCAGAAATATCTGCTTGTTCATTACCTACAGAAAACAACAAAGAAAATATCATAGTATGGCTTGGGTTGGAAGGGACCTTAAAGCTCATCTAATTCCAACCCCCCTACAGCAACAATATAAGGGAATTTTAAAACAAATGCTTCTCCTGCAGATGTCACTTGTTCTCACAATACAGAGCACCAAAACATCAAATGATAGGAAGCTTTTTGCTTTGCACTCTAGGATTACACAAAGTATATCCAGAAACAGGACAAGCAGCAATGGCATATTTAAGCAAACTGAGTAAATAAAATCCTTTCCTGCCACCACTATTTACATGACAGGCATCCACATTTTTCTTTCTATAGTCAATGTACGTATTAAAAACTTCTCCGTGCTCCAGGACACAATTATCTATGAGCATACATTGTCATAGAGACTCCCCCTCTCAGATGCACGCTTCACACCCTACAAATGGAAAGGAAAGGTGAAGGGCTGACAGGTTTCTTCCATTAACATGACAGAAGTTCCAAACCAAAAGGAGCTAACAGAACCCTCCAGTGCTATGACCAAATACCTTGAGGTGCGTTGCGCGCTTAAAGGCCTTATTGCAGACATGACAAACGTGTATTCTTTCCTTGCCGTGAACCTCCTTACTGTGGTGCATCAACATGGTGGCTGAAGAGAAGGTTTGGCTACACTCAAAACACTGGTGCACACGACCTTCTTTTTCTGCTTGACTGCTTTTAGTCACATTAGGAGAAACCTCTGCCACCTACGACAATTCACAGAACACGGTCAAACAATTTCAGAAGCACACCCACAGCTGGTTACTTTCTGACATGGCTTCAATGTGACCAGTTTTTGGAGAGCACTTGCAAGCAGCTTATCAACACAAAAGAAAGACACAAATTGTATGCAAGTATAAACTTATTCCTAAAAGCAATGAAGTACGACAAAATAAATTTCTTTTAAGGAAGCAGAAAGATTAGATTAACTATACTCAAATTCATTTATGTCACAAAGGTCCAATGTCTGAGTATCTAAATATTTTCCTATACCCAGTTTTATATCGCTAAGCATCTGATTCTTTTCTCAGCAAACAAAATTCAAAGCAAATAAAATTCAGACAAAAAAAAAAAGAGAGAAAGCATCTCTGATTTTTACAAAGGAGAATAATGTTTTCCATTTTGTTAATTTATTCATCAGGGACCCATTATCTTAAGTAAGCAGCTGAGAGCTACCAACACAGTTTCGAAAGTACAGAAACTACAACAAAATATTGAGAGGGCTTGGGTGGGGTTTCACTAGGTTTGCAAAAATTTCACTTTCTTGACGTAAGATAACACAAAACTTGTTCAACTTCTTAGATACAAAAGAATCTTGAATGCCTTATGAAAAGAAATAAATGAAGATAGAAGATAAAGGAAGTATTACTCTAGATGACTTATTCAGGATGAACCAAACTTGGGAAAGTGACAGAGTAGAGTAGAACATTATCCAGAGCAGAAAGCAGGAATAGAAACAAAATTAGCAATGGTGTAATACAAAACATACTAAAAGCAGTGATAAAAGAACTCTCTTACACACACACACGCATATTTATACACGTATGTACATTTACAGCTGGCTGGAACCTTTCACAAAAAAGCTGAAACGTTGATAGGTCAATCAACACCAGAAAGAGAAAAGAAATTTTCATTAGTGTTATATTTTGACTGCTCCAGTACTGCTATCAGTTGCTGCCACACTGCAGGTGACATTCTAGAAAGCTTTGTGAAATGGCACCCTGATTTGTGAAAGCATATGTAGACTGAAAGACAAAATCTAGTTTTAATTCAGAAGAGACAGGCAACATGTTCATGTTAAATTTTAGCTCATCCATTTTCAGAGTACTTGAACACTGCAAAATTGTCCAGAAGTCACAATCGTAACCATACGCATATGTAAAAATCACATGCACAAGATGTTCACAGAATAGCTTAAGTTGGAAGGGATGCCTTGAGATCATCTATCCCAATGCCCCTAGAGCAGGCTCATGGCCATGTCCAGACAGGTTTTGCATATCATCAGGGATGGAGACTCCCCAGCCTCTCTGGGCAGCCTGCCCAGGGTTCAGCCACCCTCACAGTGAAACTGGGTTTCTCTGTGCTCAGATGGCATTTTTTTTAGTGTATACCTTTTATTGCCTCTCATCCTTTCACTATGCACCACCGAGGTAAGCCCGGCTCTGTCTGCTTTACTCCCTCACATCAGGCATTATGCACAGTGATAAGAACAACCCCATCACCACCAACCACCAAGACAGCTTTTTTTTTCAGGCTAAACAATCCCAGCACTCTGTAACTCTCCTCCCATATCAGACACTTGCACAATCATCCTTGTGGCCGCTCACTGCGCTCCCTCCTGTATGTCCATGTCTCTTGTACTGGGGAGCCCAGGACTGGACACCAGGACCACTCCTCCCAGTCTCCTGCCATATGGAAGCCCCCTGAACACACACTGTTCTACCGTGCAGGTCGTTTATGAAGAGGTTAAACAGTGCTGGCCCCAGCAGGTGATCACAGGGGTAACACCACTAACAAGCAGCCTCAGGATTGACTTTGTTCCACAGGTAACAATGCTTCTGAGTCCAGCAGTTCACCCAATTTTCAGTCTGCTTCATTGTCCCATTTATCTAGCCCATACTTCATCAGCTTGTCTACAAGGAGGTCATGGGAGACACTGTCAAAAGCCTTCCTACAGTCACAACAAACCAACTGCCCCCCCACCTACCAAGCCATCTCATTGTGGAAGGCCACTAGGTCAATAAAGCATGATTTCCCCTCCACAAACCTCCACTGACTACTTGCAGTCACCTTTGTGTACTTCATGTGTTTGGAAATGTTTTCCAAGGTTATTTGCTCCATCGCCTTCCCAGGGACTGAGGTGACAATAACTGACTTGCACTCCCACAGATCCTCCAGCCTGCCCTGCCTGGAGGCAGGAGTAACTTTCGATTCTCCTGGGCCTCAGGAACCTTTCCTGATTGCCATGACCTTTTAAAGATAACAGCAGCCTTGTGACAACAAAAGCCAGCTTCCTTAGCACTTGGTGGTGCACCCCATCGCCAAGGCATGTATGTTGGATCTTCCTCTCCTGAGGGTAAGCATTCATGGCTCCACCCTTTCCCACTGGTCTCAGTTATCTGGGATTGCAGAAGACAAATCTCACCAGTAAAAATGAAGCCATTCAGCATAGGCCATTTACACATCTTCTCTAACCAGGTCCTCTGCGCCCTTCAGCAGCAGGCCAACTCGTTTTTCTCTTGCTGCTCATATACCTGTAAAAGCCCTTCTTGTTACCCCTGCCAGATTCAACCACAGCTGTGCCTTGGATCTCCTAATCTCCTTGAATGGCGTCTCTGTTCTCCCTCAAGGTCACCCAATCCTGCTTCCATTTCTGTATGTGTCTTTTTTTTTTTTTCTTTAGATCTGAGTTTTGTTATGGGCTCCGTGTTCCTCCTGGCTGGCTTCCTACCACCATTGACTTTTACACATCAAGACTGACCATTTTTGAGCTTGGAGGAGGACAGCTTTTAAAGTTAACCATGGCTCCTGGTATTCATCTTCTCCAGGACCGCTTACCACAGAATTATTCCCTGCAGATCCCTGAACAGGACAAAATCTGCTCTCCTGGAGCCTACGGTTGTGACCCGGCTCTCTGCCTTGTTTCCTTCTGTCGCAATCCTGAACTCCGCTATCCACAGTCACACCAACTAAGTGTGTTCCTGACCTTCATACTCCCAACCAGTTCTTCCTTGTATGCAATTACGAAGCCCAGCTGAACACCCCCCCCTTTGCTGGCTTCTCAGTCACCTCTATCAGGAAGTTATCATCAACGCACTCCGGAAGATTCCCAGATTCCTTGCGTCCTGGCTTGTTGCCCTTCCAGCACATCTTAGGCAGGCTGAGGTATACCCTGGGGACCAGGGATTGCAAATCACAGAACTGCTTAGGTTGGAAGAGACCTCTTGAGATCATCTAGTCCAACTCCTCTCCTCAAGAAGGGTGAGGTAGGGGCAGGTTGCCCAAGACCACATCTGATGAAAGCCTCATTTTTCGATTCCTCCTGATCAGGCAACCTGTAGCAGATGACTGGTATTCACCACGGTGGCATCCAGGCTGGTCTGCCTGCCAGCCCTCACCCATTAAATCACTGGCTCAACATCCAGCCCTGGGCAGAGCTGCACGTGTTCTCACCGCAGTCTTGCTGTCCTGTCCTGAAAAGCCATGGCTGTGCTTCACTTGGGTGCGCTATACACCTTCTCTCTGTGATTCCAATGGGACTGCAGCCCTGCAGCTGCATGCAAACCTCCAGCTCCTCCTGTTTCTCATGTCGCATGTATCAGTGTACAGGCATTTCAGAGAGGTATCCAGTTGTGACAATTCTCCAGGAAAAGGAATGGAGTTTCCTCTACTATCCTGTCACCTCGGCACCTCTGTGTGCGTAAACTCCAAGTGGGCCCCCTCCTTTCAAGCCCTTATTATGTTTGAGGTTTCTCGCCCGCATCAGCCACAACTTGCCCACAGCTTGACCTCTGCTTGCAGTCCAGTCCACCACTTCTTCTCTTGATTGTTGGCCATCATCTCCCTCCACCATGCTTCCTAGCGCAGAGGTCACATTACCAAGCTGGATGAAAATACTCATTCTGCCTTCAACGAGAAAAGTCTGAACTACCCCTTCTGATACTAATACTGACATTACATACGTCAGAGTCTGGAAATTTAAACACATGAGAGGTTGAAAAGAGTTTATGTTCCATTATTAAAGCAATTTGGCTAAAAACAAACTAACAACAAAAAAAAAAAAGAATGAAAAGGTGTAGCAATAAGTGAGGCTTTTCCCCACAGCTCAACTTCATCTATGTTTATTATCTAACACACATTTACTTGGAAATTTCTGGAGAAAGCTGTGTTGAGTGCTTGGTGCTATAGTTTGTAGAAAGAAACACATTATTCAACGTGTTTCTTTTTTCTATATGAAAAAGTGTTTTTAGCTCAAAACTTAAACACAGTCTGGGTGACTAGGATGTCACAACGAGCTTCTCTCCAGTGGTCTTATTTGGGAATGACATCAGCCTTCCCGCTCCATTATACAGAGGAATCATTCTAATATTTTTTATTAATAACATTCTTTACCCACAAGAGATACAGAAATAGGTTGTATCTACCTGATATGTTATTTCATCAGAGTTTGCAGTTGCTGAATGGGGTGTATGGCTCACCAGTATGACTTGCTGTGAGCCTGACCCACTTTGGCTAGCGAGACTGGAATCTGTGAGTATAGCAGGGAACTGCTGACCCTGTCAAAGAGGGGAGGGGAAAAAAAAAAAAAAAGAAAAAAAGGAAGAGTAACTATATTTAAACAACTAATTGCAGTCACGCAAGTTATTTTTATACCTCAAAGCTACTATTTTTCTTGAAAAAGACCATTCCATAATTCCACCTGAACAAGTGCTACCGCTTTCTCTCCTTTCCTCCTCTGATTTTAAATCTATCAGCAAAAGGGTAACAATAACTAGAAGTCTGTAAAAGCAGAGATTCAGTTTCAGCTCATCCCAGGCTTGCATCAATTGCTGCATGTTTCAGTCCTCCCTTGTTTTTGTCTCTTCAGATGATATTTTCCTTAATGCTATCTTCTGCTTTTCTGCATGGTCTTCTCACAAATTTTTCCTTTTTAAAATCTGTTAATTAAACCTACTGCAAAAATGCATACAACCAAGATACAAAATTACCAATGAAGTTTCACATCTATTAATATCACACTACTACTTCTATTTCTATAAGGAAATGTACTTACTTTATGTTACTGCCTGTCCATTTATCAAGTTTCATGCTAGGTACACTGTATTTGTGTAATGCCCAATACAATTTTTTGTTTTTATTTGACCACATATTTGGAATAGTGTCTTATTAATAAGCATCCACACTCCTGAATTTACATTGTTTAAATTATTACAAAGTCTGAAATGAAACCATATGTTGTCTGTTACTCTGCAGTGCCGGAAATCCCAAACAGTTCACAAGAGCCATTTAAGAAGCCCTCCCCCAACCTTCTCTTGGCTTTGGCTCTTGGATGACACCATAAAAATCTTACACTATGATAAAAATGAAATTAACACTGAAGCTGCTTGGGAGACGACAGCCATATGGCATTATTCTTGCCATAACTTCTTGGAACTCTACCTTTAATTAATCACAGAATGGTTTGGGTTGGAAGGAACCTTAAAGACTATCTCGTTCGAACTCCCCTGCCACAGGCAAGGACACCTTCCAACACGCCAAAGCCCCATCCAGCCTGGCCTTGAACACCTCCAGGGATGGGGGCATCCGCAGCTACTCTGGTCAACCTGTTCCAGGTCATCACCCTCTGAGTACGGAATTTCTTCCTAATATTTAATCCAAATCTCCCTTTCTTTAGTTTAAAACTGTTCCCCTTGTCCTACCACTGCTAGACTGTGTAAAAAGTCAGCCTCCACCTTTTTTTTTTTTTTTTTTAAAATAGGTAACCTTTAAGTACTGAAAGGTTACAATGTTATCTCCCCAAAGCCTTTTCTTCTCCAGGCTGAACAAACAATCCCAACACTCAGCCTCTCTTCATAGCAGAGGTGGCTCCAGCCCTCCCCGGGCCCATTTCCAGACAGGTAAATTAATTTAAATATTTTCCTGTTACTTGCTGTGAAAAGAATAAGAATTGTCCCAGTTACTCTTCAATTCATATGTTCACAAGGAGAAAAATTTACCGGATTAAACAATAAAATGTCTGGGAACACTGAACTATATTACTGACGATAAGGTAGTTGCTAGCATGCGCAAGGTAAAACTTCGGTCTCCAGGAGGTAGGACCTCCAGGATGGTACTATATCACGGCATCCATAATGCATCCTGTTAGCAAAGATTAACTAGTCTGCCTCATAAATTAAAATTGGTTTTTAATCCTCTTCAACACAGGACTGTATGATCAAAATCAGAAGCTATCTTTTGAAGTGAGGATAAAAAAAAAAAAAAAAAACCATCAACCCTGCCTTTGGCTACTTGGCCAAGCAGAACAATTCATAAAGTATTAAAACAAAATGGTATATGGCTTATTTCACTCAAGACAATAAGGAACAAAGACACAGTCAAAGTTTAACTAGAAGGAAAAAAAATTACATTTTAAAGCAAAAAAGAAATCGTCTTTTTCATTATTTACCCTGTATGCACCTTACCTGAACACTTAATGGACTTGCTACTAACATTTCTAAAACATTTTTACTGTAACACTTATGTCAGTCCTTGAGAAAGTAACATCCACCAGTTCTGCGATTAGGAAAGAACTAATCCAAGAGTATCCACAGCAAATATGTATTACTACTCTCCCTTTTCATTTAAAGATGGAAAACACAAAAGTTACAGTTAGAAGAAATGAAGTTTCTGGTATTTTTAGCGTGTTTTGTCATCTCTTCCTTTCAAAAGATTTACTTGAAGTAGCCGCAAATATAATTAGTTTATTAAAAAAAAACTAATCTCAAACAATACTATTTCCTAAGCAAAATCCCAAATTCCTGCCCTTTAAGACTGCCGCATTAGTTTATCAGTTCAGAAAAACGTTTCTTACCTGTGATGTGATATTAAGCGTAACCGCATCAAGACCACCTGACAACATTCCCTGAGTGTCAGCAAGAGTCAAAGTGACACTGCCATCTCCTCCAACTCCTGATGAAGACATGACCAAATTCTGAGCAGAAACTGTAGACTGCGATATGGGTGTTGTTGAAGGAAGGTTTGTTCCACCAGTTGTATTAAGTTCTGGAATATATGTAGAATACAATAGTAAAAAAAAAATCTGTAAAATCTGTAACAATAGCAAATTTATTTTAACTTAATCTATTTCTCCTTGGCTATGACTTTGTCTTGGAAGCAAGAAATAATACTAGAAAAAATCAACTGAACAGTTAACTTGCATGAAGTCATCAAAGAGTCAAATAACGAAATAAGAGAAACCATTTCTAAATGTAACTTTGTGGATATCATACTGCAAAGCCATAACTTTGGAAGCAGAGGCCTCACCCTTTCTGAGTCTCCAAAACCTGACAAGATGAGGCAGAAGGTACAACCCAACTGCCTTATGTGAGAACATGCCTTAACCTCCACATTGTGCAGAACATTCTGGGGGTTGTAATACTATTGTAATTACCTTGTAATTCAAGGTAATACTATTCCAGATGTAGCTACCTAGCCTAATGTTTATTTTTTAACACAGCGCTATTTTTATCTTAGAAAATCATTGTATGCATACCTGGAGCATTTAGTGAAGTGCCCTGGGAAAGAAGCTGGTCGTTGCTTATAGTTAACGTGGCACTTGTACTCTGACTGTTGATGGGCGGCGGTGCCAGCCTTAAGCTGCCATTCAGGTCACTACCTCCAGAATTGTGCTGAATAAGATCTTGGCCTAAACAGAAATTAGGCTGTTATAACTTATAACATTTTAACATTATTCTAGCACTGCACTTTGAACTACAAAAGAAGTGATCATAAAGTAGAAAATAAAACCAAAAGAAGTGGACAGCTATTTATATTGTACAGTAGATCAGTCCCTCAGGGGCAGTTCTAACTGTGCTCAGAGAAACCTGGGGTACTACCTACTTACTGTAAAGACTGAACGGTGCACCTCAAGGAATGATCAGAACATCTGTTACAACATGGTTCCACAGCTATGTAAGCAAATACAGACTAAATTAACTCAACTCCAGTGCCTGCCCTGGGCTGCTTGTTCCTATCCCAGCATTACCCAGGGGCTGCACTATGCCAGATGAGGCACAGCAAGGAAATAGGAACTGCTAATAAGTGCTTTCTCCCTGAGAAATATCTGTTGGAACTAGGCTATGAATAAAACAGGAACCGATTTGACATGTGTCCTCAAAACAAATGCATTTAGTTTTCAAAGACAGATTTGGGGAATACCTTTTAAAGCTGATGAATATAAAAATACACCACAGGAATGCTGATGACAGCAAAAAATCCTCAAATACCATAAGAGCTATGAAAGGGAGATCTGGTACCATTGAAGATCATTAAAAATACCAACCAGATATTGTAAGAGTGATTTCTTGAGGACTTCCTGATGAGCTTGCAGTAGTAGAACATGTAGCATGAGCCAGAACTTGGCTCAGGCTGGAATTGTTTATGGTCAATGTTATCTCATGTTGTCCAGTTGACGATGATACCATACCCTGCGAAGTCATGACTTGAGAGATGTCCTGAGTACCTGAAGGTAATCAGACAGAACCAAAAAGAAATGAATAAATCCATGAATATCCTTTATTATACTTAAACAACAACAAAAAACCCACAATTACTGCAGTATTTTCTGAACTACTATAAAATACATAGCCAATGTAAGATACTAGAACTTGTGCTCTAAAGCAGAAATTGTTTGCAGACTAATTTACTCCTCTACAAGTTAAAATTTTCATTTGTTTGTAAAAACTATACATGTTCTTCTATTTTTATATACAGGCTACTTTAAGGAAAAATTATATTCAAAAGTAATAACAAAGTTGTAGAATTTGCCAAATATGCTGTCCTGAGAAGTGCGTACCTACCTTACTAAATGAGGTATTAAAAAAAAATTCTCATTGTGTAACACGATTAAAGCTAAGGAATTCAAAGCATGAGGCTAGTGATGCTGCTTACCACTAGCGTTGGTCGTCAGCACAGACTCCTGCTCAGACAGGGATCCAATCGCCATGTTAGCCGAAGAAGTCACTGTGGGCTGCAAAGACAGGCCTGATATAGGCTGAATGACCACGTTAGCTGGCACTGCACTGTCTGCTGTCTGGAGGGCGGGATTCTGTGGAGCCATACTGGGATCTCCAGTTAGCTGCTGAGCAAGTAAATTACTCTGCTGTAACGTCTGCTGTAGGATACTGGGATCGATCTGAAAAGCAAGTTCTCAATCTGATCAGTCTGAGGCTAATAAACACAGGTTACATGAATATTTATAACAAACCTAGAATTCAAAAGGGTGCATATAGAGTACATAAAATATTTGAACTTCACAATAAATTAAAACTTAAACTCCAAATGTTTGGGAAATCAGGAAATCATGATCATGCTGGACACCAGGTACCCGCTTATTGTTGCATGTAAGGCTTATCAGTGTTTTCAGGTCCTTGAAAGCAAAAAGGCAAGGAGACAAAAACAGTACCAGAAGAGATCTATTTTTGAGCTCCTATGGGTCCTAAAGGTCCCAGTTTACCATCAAACATCTGTTATCAATATCTAAAAACAGACACTTTTTTCTTTAGGGATGAGCGTTTGGGGACTGAAGGAAACAAAACTAAAACACAGTTTTCTCTGGTTTTGGCTAAAAACTTGTTGAATAGACGGACTCCAAACAAGTCAATGCAGCTCTGAAGATGACCTTTCCCTGATCCAGGAGTTGGGCCTGGTGACCTCCATAGGTCTTCTCCAACCTCAAAACAATTCTCTGAAACTGGCCAAACCCAGCTGAGTTCATCAAAACTGTTCTTCCACATCATTTTGAACTTTGGAATGTAATCATCTCACCTTCTTTTATATAAAGAACTTCTAGTGTTCATTTTACAAGCTCAAATGGAATTTAAATTGTGAATCTAAATATTTAAAATTTGACAAATAATGAAGGGATCATGGTAAGCAAAATTCTCTGTAACGATTTGGGTTATTTTAATTTAAGGGGCGGGGAAGATGTTACCTAAAATGCTTTTTGAAGTGAAAAGACAAAATGCAATTAAAAGAAAAAATATATGGATTTTAAAGCAATTTGACAAACTCCTAGAGAGGAGAAAAACTGAAAAGTAGAAGAGAAAGAAAGTAAAGTGGAAAAAATCCCTCCATGCACCTAAGTCTTAACAACTGAAATAGTATGGAACTGCCACGTGTCTCACTCGGGGGAACTCTTCCACAGTAAATATGCTCACTAAAGTTCCTTCAGTCCTCAGACTGACTATAAAATCAAAACTAAGAAACTGAGAGCAACCTACCTGTAAAGTTATGTTGTTAATACTGGTGGCATCTATTCCAGAGATTTGAACATTTTGTCCAACCAGATTAGCAGCAAGCTGTAACTGTATTCCTTCAAGAGTGGCCAAGCTACCATCTGTCAAGGACACAGTTAAGTCACCTCCAGCTACCAAAGAAAACAGTTGCATTACAATGTTTTTCCTTATCATTACTGACCACCTCTTTTAGCTTGCTTATTATTATAAGTGAAACCAATACAAAAGCTACATTCATACACATCTACAGAGCAACAAGAGTCATTTTGAGTTGCTGATTAGTAAGTTTAAAGCTTCATAGACTCCATATCATTTAGGGATAGTTATTATTTAAACACTAGCTGGCACCTTCCAGAACAAGAACTGCTCCAGGGTAGCTTTGGAAACCTGGAGAAATTAGGTATCAATTTTCTTGGAGATCATGCCCCCCTAGACAGCAGCAGCACTTCACCAGGTGTGTGCATTCTGACCCCCACCACACACACACAAGTCATTGCCACATTTATGCAGAGCACAGACCTGTTGTTCAAGGAGGTTAAGCTCATCCTGCGAACTCACATGGGTGGAAGATAAGGTGCATTTGAAAACCAAAATCTTAACAACTTAGAAAGCTCCTAATGTTAAAAGCTGAACAGACCATCTCTACAAAAGCTCACAGAAGGCGAAAGGATCACCTTGTGTTCAACATACCCTCACCAAAAACACCTTTTGTATCATCAACCAGTCTCCTTCGGCTGAAGTCTCAAAAACCATCCATTTTTGCCTATGCAGAATCCTTTAGTGTAAGAACATCTGCTTCACAATGCATCCAAGAAATATCTGCTCTGGGCAAAATGCAAATCACTAACCTTGACTTAAAAAGTTTCCTGGCTCTTCCCAGGATGTCTGAACATGCTAGTGATGCCTTACTCTGTAGGCTCAGAATTCCAAGCAAACATCAGATAGTTTCTGAGCGAGGTATCCCTCTCACAATTAACTGCAGTCATTCCAGCTTCTCACCGATTTACCCTAAACAGTTGTCTGAATCCAACAAAACCAGTTTGGAAGATACTGCTAACTGTCATTTGACAAGTTTGGTTCAATATATTTGGGATTAAAATTGTTTTGCTTCTCTCCTTTTTAAGAAAAGGAAATAATATTACCAAAGAGAATACAAGCACTCCAGATACTAGTTATCAGCATTTTCTTCCTTTCCACAGTGCAACAGCGCAGTAGATCTGAAGACCTTTCTAGGTGAACTGTGGCTAGCATGCATTTTCACCCTCATTCTAAAATAAATATATTTCTATTTATTTCATCGCTGTGCATCAAGTAGTAAACTCAGCCCAACTCTTACCTGTTTGGAAGCAGCGTTTGGTATAAGCTTCCGAACTCTAACAGAAAGCAAAGTTCAGTATTTGATTTAAACACCACCACCAGAAAGTCATCCATTTTTACCTGACACAGAAGCAGGCAGGATAGCCTGGCCCACAAGTCCTTGTTGAAGCAAGTTTTGATCAAACTGACTTGTCAAAACAGAGTTATTCATGATGAAAACATTAGGGTCTGTGGAGGAAGAATTGAGAAGACTGACTGGCTGCAGTCCCTCAGCAGAAGCACGGGCAACAGGCTTCCTAACTTTCTTTGATTCTGGCTTATAATGGCACTGAATGTGGGTTTTTCTGCGCCCGGAAGTACGAAAGCGTAGGTCACAGTGCGGACATTTGAACGGCTTTGCTCCTGTGTGCAGACGCATGTGGACTTTCAGACTTCCCTTGGTAGAAAAAGAATTGCTGCACACATGACAACTGAAGAGCTTCTGACCTGGAAAAAATGTAAGAAGTGAAAGATAGATGATAAAATCTCTGAAAGTCAAAAGCCCTGTACCAACAAACTTAAGAAAAAATAGATCCTAAACTATTCTGAAAAGAATGAGTTTGGAATAACTAGCCTTTTTCTTATAATTCTGGCTGGTTTTCAAATGAACTATGGATCGCAATGAAATGTACTTCCATTTTCTCTTAACTTCTGAAACTCAGTTCATTGTTCATTCAGAATCCTATTGGGTCACACTGATGCCTCTGTCTCCATGGTTTTCTCTCACATTCCTCACTAACCAAGTTGTTGAAAACAAACAAACAAAAAAGCTGGCAGCCTCCAGATCAGAAGCGCACCACTATGTTCTGGTGACGTTAGTTACTTACAGCTGATGTTGGCAGTCCTACTACCATTTCCCCACATCACAGCGGGATGTATCATTCCTTGCAAAGCCTTCAAGCTGAAACAGTCTGTTATGAAAGTAGCTGGGTCCTCAGCAAAGACAGTCAAAACGTTACTGACCTGTGTGTGTTTTAACGTGACAATCCAGAGTGGATTTTACAGTGAAACTCTTCCCACATTCTTCACACTTATATGGCTTCTCTCCAGTATGGATACGAACATGCCTAATGGATTCCAGAACACAAGTGAATTGCTACCCTTCTGTCAGCTTCCAGGAATATTTTTCATCTTACTAACTGTAGAATTAATCAAACACTAATATTAACATTACATTAAGTAGAACTAGTGAGGAAGACAATTTTACTTTTACTTCTACTGTTTTTCAAACTGAAAAAAATATATATTTTGTTTTTATATGCAAGTCTTATCGTAAGAAAAAATAATTTACTCTAAAACTTTACAATAAACACTTTGATAGTAAGGGAAACATGAAATATGAAAATGTTGTTTTAGATATAGAAAAAGCAATGTTTTGATACATATTTTTAAACAATTCTGAAAAAGAGAAATATACATAAATATGAGTCAAACCTTTGCTTAGACATTAAAAAAATATGTTACCACTAAGTGACTGGTGGAGAATCTAAACTGCAAAGATACAGCAGTTTTCCATTCCTCACCTGACTAAATCACTGGGCTTTTTAAAGCTTTTGGGGCAGTAACTACAACAGTTGGCATATTTAGGCTCCGCTTCCAGTTCTGCCTGCTTATCTTTGATCTCACTGATTCTGTCCTTCTCTGCAGCAGACTGAACGAGAACTTTTTCTGAGACTGTGGCACTTTCTTGAGGTCTAATCTTTGCCAGTTCTGCCGTTTCTTCTTCTGTAAAAGTTATGACACCTGGACGCGATTTTCTGGAAGTTCTTTCAGAGTTTTCATCGTCCTCTTCAACACATGCAACTATCAAAAAAAATACACAAGCCTGTTTAGTTTGACCTCTCACCTGAAATCACAAAAATGAAGGGTTTTTATTAAGCACACGGTCACTGTGCGGCCTGTGCCTGGTCTTACATCTCCTTCAGAGGTCTAACAATGCATGTTTATATTTCTTTCAAATAAATCTGTATTGCTAACTTATTTTTACAATAATTAAATACGGGTATAAGTTATTTAGAAGAACAGATGTTCTACTCTAGTGGCATAAAAATAGCCACTGTAACACACGATACTTGTACGGTACACCTGACAGACTCCTGGCAGACTGACTGCTTTAAACAATTCAGACAAAAAAGCAGTTTCAGTGGCTCTGGACATTAGACATTACCACGCTTGAAGGCTGATTTATAGCATTAGTGCTAGAGCATTCGTGCAATCCACTGAAACATCTGTATTTGTTACGTAGCAAGGACTGTAAGAGTAAAAATGAAATTACCTCCCCCTCCTGTTTCTGTAGCTGCTGCTACAGCTGAGGAGACTGCCTGATGCTTTTTCATATGTTTTTTGCAGTGAACAGTTGTTCGAAAGCTTTCATCACAGAATGGGCACTTGTAAGGCTTCATGCTCATGTGAGTTGCCATGTGCCTTGTAAGGCTGCCATTAGTTGTGAAGGACGTATTGCAAATGCTACAGCTGAACGCTTTAACTCCTTAAAGTAACAGAAACAAGTAAGAAGCACGCAGTTACTTCTAAGTTCACTTACACAGGTTTGGGTACTGTAAATGTTCTGAGTTAAGGAGATGTAGAGCTGCTAGACTCTGTTACCTGTATGAGTCTTTTCATGTGACTTAAGAACTCCTGAGGAAACAAAGCCGCGGCCACACAGTTGGCACTTGTAAGGCTTCTCACCAGTATGGGATCGTACATGCTGTTTCAAATGGCTCGATTTCTTAAACCCCTTGTTGCAATATTCGCATCTATTAAAACAAAATGATTTTCATTAGTTGCATGTACTCAGTAGCCGTAAGACATTCAGGAAGGTCTAGACAAGGGGGAATGGGCTAAAACTGAAAGAGGGGAGGTTTAGGTTGGACATCAGGAAGAAATTCTTCACTGAGAGAGTGGTGAGGCGCTGGCACAGGCTGCCCAGAGAAGTTGTGGCTGCCCCATCCCTGGCTGTGTTCCAGGCCAGGCTGGATGGGTTCCTGGGCAGTTTGATCTAGTGAGCTAGTGGCTGGCAGCCCTGTCCATGGCAGGGGGGTTGGAACTAGATGGTCTTTGAGGTCCCTTCCAACCCAAGCATTCTATGATTCTATGATTCTAAAGTAATGTGCAACAAACCTATAGGAACGCCTGCTTTGATCCTCGCTGTCCTCAAGAAAATGAGGCCGCTGGGGATGCAGTTCAAGCTCTTCTTGTGATGACTGATCTCGTATCAAGCGAGTAGTCTAGAAGTCAAAGCCTCAAGTAAATTTCAGCAACACAATACTGAAATAAAGCCACACAAGTAGGCAGGAAAACTATAGCACTTACAGTCAGCAGAAGCTTGGCATCAAAGTGACGCCAGAAACCTATCCTTCCACAAATTCATGACAAGAAATTGAGTGCAATACAATACCTTACTCTTTCACAGTGAGAAGCAGCAAAACATGCACCTACCAAATCAGAATAAACTGACAGTGAGGTGCACTCACACCTCCCTATAAATACACAAAAAAAAAAAAAACAGTCATGAGTCTCCTAAATTTTCTGATGTTTGAGGAGTTAAATTTGACCCTAAAGCAGCCATGTTAAGCAGTATGAGCCCCACACTGAGTTGCAAAATGCACAGAGGTGCTGACAGTCTTCACTAGTTTCTAAAGACATTTTTCCTCTGAGAAACAACTACAGAAGAATCCTCCAGAACAACAGCATGTTGTAGTGTTTGAAGAATTCTGCAATGGCTGAAATTCCTCAAACTTTCCCAGACCCTAAAGCCCACCTCAGTTCCCTGAATGGCTTTTGCCCTTTGCACAACAGCATAAAAGGGCTTGAGTTCATGCAGTTCAGTATGGTAAAGACTGCCCCCATTGCTAGAGATGGTCTTTATCGTGCCTGCTGTTAATACAATGAAGTGAGATTTGAACTGTGGGTTTTTTTCAAGCAACTGAATTGGTTTACAAATTTAATCAGATGAGAACCATGAAAGAACACTGCATGCTGCAACATACACGCTCCACGAATGATCACTGTATATTTGTAATGCTGTTTTTACTGTTCAATCATACCTATATCCATAACGATTTGAGAATTAAGAAAGAATACAGTGCAACAAGCCAAGATTATAACACCCCTTTTTCCCCAGTTGTTAAAAAAAGCAATCTAGAAAAGAAATCATGAAAGTTTCCTGATCTCTCAGTTTACAGAACCATTTATGAAAGAACTTGAACAAAAATCATCCCTGAATGCAGAACAAGACATTGGCTTCTAGCAGCACTTACTACGTTAATAGCGTCTGTATTTGGAACTTGAAGGAGGGCTGGTGGATGGTAGCTTGTTGAAAGAGCCTGAGATTCAAGCGTGCTTGAATCCTGCAGCTGCTGTACAGCCGGAAATTGAGTCTGTTGATTGTAGCCATCATTAACTGCAAAACCTGCCAGAAACCGAAAGTCACAAAACCAGGAAATACACTGAATTGGACTCTGAATACCACCACATTTTTTAAAGACTACCTTAAAAAGATGTAAGTAGTATTATTCTACAGCAATACTCATAATATTCACTGCTGAGTGGCAAAACACAAAAATGTTTTTGTCATCTACATAATATGCATAATTGGGTTACTTACCATTAGCTGGAATTCTATTGGACAATCTCCTCCACAGAAAAACACTGTTTGAAGTTTCTTCAGGGTGCCACAATTGCCTTAGAGCCATTGAAATTTTGAATTTCTTGTACGTAAGCATGCATGTGTCAAACAGGTTGACCCATCTCCCTTTATCCATGTTGGTACCACGCTCCCTTCACTACACTGGAAGCCGATCACAAGGATGCAAAGCTCAGTGGGGAGGATGGCGGGTGAGTGGAGGAGACGACCCAATAGGAGAACTCCAGTTTCTGATAAAGTAACCCCACCGTCTCCTACTTTGGATCTCCTCCACCTATTCCCACTCTTTAGATAAAAGTAAAGTATGGCCTCTCAAAGGCAAACTGCAAAGTAAAAATAAACATTTTTATTCACATTTCCAGTACGAAGACCTGAAATTTATTTGGTTTTCTTCTTCTTCTAGAACACCAGATCTTAATTACCTCATTTTCTGAATGGTTAACAAATAGGTAGTATAACTGATTCAAAGCCAGGAAAACACAGTCTTCAGACTGTAATTTTTTTACACTACTAGAGACGCCCTTTTATCAACCCTTCCAAGACCTAATACTTCTAACATATATAATTAAAAACAAATCAGTGTTATGTGGAAAAAAAATGAAACCACAAGTATTAGTAATTAATAAGGGCAGCAATTTTATTATTTCTGTGCAGTTTGCCTTCAATGGACAAAAAGGGTGAAGATTATGAAAACAGGGTAGAAACAAACCCGTATCAGATAATCACAGCATCAGAGGCCAAAAAGCAATGCTTAGAGAGAGCATTTTGAATTACAGAATATCAAACACTGGGATGGGTTAAATATAAATAAGCAGGAATTTTCCCAAAAGATATTTTTCACAGCAGAAGAATACTATTATCGATACAGAAAAAAACCCTACTTATGTGCTACTGCTTACATCACAGAATTAAAAGTCACAAATGTAAACAAATCTTGAAAGCATTAATAGTCAGGTGGTAACTCAGCACCTAATGCTGCAACTTGCGCATCACATTCTCTCTCAGAGCTACCAAGATCATAGGAGATAAAAGAATTCAACAAACTGAACCTTGTAGCTGAATTACTCTGTCAAACAATAACAGTAGCTTGAAGAACAGCCACGCAAAGCTTTATGGTCATTAGAGGGCCACTAACTGCTGTTCACAAATGAATTTTAAAGCACTGTTGGGGAAAACGAGTATTCCTGCTACACTGAATGAGAAAAGAGTATTGCTGCTACACACACGCAAAAATCCTCAAGAAACTGGGGGAAAAAAAGAAATACCACTTCCATGCCCTACATGGAACATACATGTCCTACAAAAATGGACATAACTATCAAATATAAAAAGAAACATCCATCTAAAAAGAATATAGTTTTTTAATCAGCAACTAATTTTTACTAACAAAGAAGGAAAAAAACTACTTTTCCATTACTCACTTGATTTTACAGTGCTTTAGTACAAACAATTATTGCCATTTCTCATGTCTATGAAAAAAATTTCAAAAAAACATTCCAAAAAAAATTCCTAGAAAATATCCTGGAAAAAAGTGCTTAGAAGAAAAGTTCTGAGTTTAGAGGAATTTGGTGACAAACTGAAGAAAGAAATACTGCTTCTGAAAGTAGTTCTGGGATAAATACAAGCCAAAGCTATAACAAGAATACATCTGCATCATTACGTTGCTCGACACCTAGGTTGAAGGCCAACTTCCACCCAGAATTTTGAAAAGATCTGGCAACTCTGAGTATGCTGAAGACATTCTCTACCACCACACTATTTCCACTGAACATAAAAAAGGTCTGAGAAGGAGACAGAAATACAATCCAGAGCCTTTAATTTCTGCTCGCTTTCCATCACTATCTGTCATTTCCCCGAAAGTGTTGCCTAACCTCTCTTCGCCAGGCAAAGAGCAGAAAACAACCTAAGCTCCGTATTACAAAGGGAGTCTCTTACTGCAGCCTTCTAAACTTGGAACAATTTTTTGTGTTCAGTACAAGCAATCATTTGCAATGTTCATTTTTCTTGGCTTTACAACATCACCCAACCTATTCTCTTCCACACTGAGAGAATTTAATGAAAAAATAGAATATTCTAGAAATCAGTTTACTAACAGAGAGTGATAGCTTTAACATGAGAATCAGGAAACAACTGTGTAACAGTTCATAAAAATACAGTATGTTGGTTTGCAGTAAAAACCTGAAGTCTTGGTTTTCCAAACTGACAGGTCATTCAAATTCTAATATCACAAATGCATCTACATGCACATTTATCCTTGTGGAGATCAGTTACCAGCCACCAAGTTCTAGAGGTTTGCTTCTTAGGCAACTTTTAGAAGCAACCGGACAGCACTCACTAGAATCTATGTGTAAACAGTTACTCGAAGTATAGGAGTCCTGAGTCCTAAGATGGCAAATCCACTTCTCAAGAAAGCAAAACCAGCAGTCTGGTGGCAAGGGCATATTCGTATGGGGTACAGAATAATAGTGTTTGGAATTCTTGTAATATTTCAAGAAACACTTCCCCCATCACCACTAACTGAATTATTAACATTCAACCATGCTTACAGGGAGACTTTAAAGGAAGAAAGGGTGACATAATCTATATGAAAACATGTTCGATGACAGATGATGTTCAACAACCCAAAGACATGTTCTGATACAAGATCCGTTTGGTTGTTCTGCCTCCCTAAAATAAGTCCTCAGATGAAGACACCTGAATATGTAAAATTACAAAGAACACTGAAGTGCTTTTACTGTCTTCAGAAATACCAGAATACCAGATGAATACAGAAGCACCCTGAAAATCTATGCTCTTCTTAACAAGTCTGAGCATATCAAGGAAGTCTATCTGAACAAACCAGAAATTCTGTATAAGTATTACAAACAAGCCTGNAATAAAAATTTTTAAAACTACTGAAGATTTTCTAAAAACTGATGTTGCCCTACTGGATAAACACTGAGACAAAATATTTTAACAAGAATATAGCCTATAAATATCAAGGGGAAAAATAAAAAAGACACAATGTCTTGAGCTTGAATGTTCTGCCTAGCTGATAGGAAAAAGAAAGTAGGAGCATGAAGCACAGATGCAGACATAGGGAGAGGGTCGACCAATTTAACGCATGCATCCGCGCAAATGCTTACCTACCTGAAATTCAAAAATTTTGTAGGGCTCCAGGATCTTCAAGGAAACTTCAAAGAGCTGAGAATCTGTGGATGAGATTCCAAGTAGAACAGGAGACATCTTATACAAATGAGATTTAGAAAAGACATGTTCTGATTCTCCTGTACCAATTTTATAATGTACTGATGATCAGCCTAGATTTCTGATGATGAATGAACTGTTCTGTAGAATCTGGAAGACTTTTTCTTTCCCCTTCACTGAAAAAAGCACTTAGTATTCCACACTTAATAGAGAAACTGAAGTCTAAATAAAACAACTAGACAAGATTTACATATTGGATTTTTAAATTCTAAAGTCACAAAAATCCGAGCAAAAAATGCCACCACACTGAAAGTAATGCTGAGGATGAAAGGTTGCACCTTCATTCTGTAGTCTCTTTTTGTTCATTTGGAAAACTGTAAAAGGTAACTAATGAAAATAATCCATAGGGCTTTAACAGGACCTGGTTCAACCTTGCTTAATAAAGGTGAAGAATAGTTTATTTTCTCAGTTACATACAAAGCACAACCTGGAGAATTAAAATCTACAACAAATTAGTTCTTCACAGCGTCATGCAACTTAGCAGTTGATCACTTTTTTACTGAAGGCTCTATACAATTAAACAGGGAATGGCATTAAGAATAGAGAGGCTTTATCAGAAGGGATATCAACTGAGAATTACCAGTTAAATAAAGTTCTTTGCTGGAGTCAGAAACAAGGAGGAAGAGATCAGCCAAAACAAACAAAACCCCTTGAATGTAACATCCATCCCCACAAAAAAAAAAAAAAAAAAAAAAACCAACCAACCGAAAACTAGCAGCTTCAGATCAAGCAGCAACTCAAGAAAGCCAAGAGCAAAAAGCAAAGGAACACAATGATTTCTTCATTCTCTGCAGACTACATAAACATCCTATATGCATATTTCTGAGTATTTTATAGCTACAATTAAAAAAAAAAAAAAAAAAAAGAAGGTTCCAGGTGTTCATGATCTGTTAATCTGTTACGTCTGTAACTTTATAAAAGTAAGGGGGAAACTGCTGTCATTAGGTGAAACTGCGATTTTTATGTGAAACCAAGGCAACACAATCAAAGAATGAATACAACATACCTGCCTATAAATGTCATACGTTCAAAACCAAAGATCAGCCCGTAAGAGCAAAATCTAATTATAATTAAGTATCCAAAATACTCTACCATGTATAGCTTCAAAACAGTAATTTAAAAAAATGTTTTTGCAAGTTTTCTGCATTGCAGTTACTTTGATTGTGGATGCTCAGTTTTAAAATGCTTTACAATAGCTATGCTGTAAAACCAAATTTATGAAGTTGACTTTCAAAACTTTTATAAAACTGTTATTTATTACTAACCT